>JARJCP010000096.1:0-372025 GCA_029281795.1 Mycena crocata | reverse complement strand
CGATGGGCTGGTTGGGACTGAAGGTTCGGTCAAGGGTGAAGAAAGCTGATGATCTGCTTCTTCTAATACTACTCGTCGAGTAGATAACGCGGTCAGAAGTTCTTTATGTGCAGACTGTCTGTTCGCGGTTTGTGCGGCGGCTTCTGCTCTACCACGTTCAGCTGGTGTCGCTGATTTTTTAGGTCTAGTCACGGGAGGTAAGCCGGATGAGAATCCTGCGTTACGGGACGTAGAGGTTGTCCGAGGTTTAGCTCGAGACGAAGTGGAAATGGAACTAGTTCCTTCTCCGGATAAGGTCTCTGGGTCGAGATCTTGAAGGGTGGGCTGTCCTTCAACGTTTTCCAGGGTAGGTCAACGGTGATGAACACTCAAATCCTTGTTACGGGATAAGAGTCTTCGCAAAGGTTTTGGTATTGACTACCTCGACACAAAGCTTTCAACAAACAATGGACTTGACAAATTCCAACAGATTCAGACAATTTAGAGTTCAAAAAAATTGAAACTCTGATCTGTACCCCTCGCGGTGGGCTCCAGATGAAACGGTGACTCTCGGGTACGCGTGAATGATCTAACGGAAAAGCTAATGCAAGCTGCTGGAAAACCAACACACAAAACACCAACTAAACCACTAACCAACCAACAACTACTCCTCTTAATGTGAGAGAACCGGGGTGTTCGGGGGTGCGGATCAAGTATTAGATCCCAGAACAGAGAATAGATCCCTCAAAATGTCTGATTCGGTCTTTTTGGTCTTATCCCGATAACGAGTTTAATCGAAAACTTGGCTTGTAGGCCGAGTAAACACAATGTTATTGCGGTAAGGGACGGGTTTGTATAATATAACGATCTAGTGACCGGCAAAAGTGGGTTTTATAGGTTTATAGGTCGAGGTTTGAGGTGCCTCTGAAGACTACTGTTAATTCGTCTTATGAATCCCGTAACTGAGAGTTTGAGGTGCTCTCGAGACTACTGTTACTTCGTCTTATTAACCGAAAATCCAATTCACACAGTCAAGTCAATCCAATCAAGTTTATTCCACAAGAGGGTGAGGGACAAGCACTTCCTAACTTTAAAGCTGCCTCCCCTACAACCAATGGCAAAATGAGATACTGGCCGGATCAGGGCGCAGCTAACTAGCTTAAAACTACTCTACTCTGGTCCTTATATACACCTACAATACTGCTTACATGAACGCAATTGGTCTACCAAAACTAAGCAATGAATAAGCAGATCTGTATCAAGCGTCCTATTGGCTGAGGCATGGGCCACTTGACTCATTTCCTTCCACAAATATCAATCTCGCATGTGGAGATGCTCGGAGTCTTGATCTCTGAACGAGCTCGAATCTTCTTCGCCTGGTACACGGTCAAGTACCCTTATCGGGATAAGCCACTTATTCGAATCGTGTTGTTGCTGGCTTTCGAATGAACCTAAAGAGGGCATACCAAACTAAGGTTGATATTTCTGATATGTCACGAGGTTATCCGAGTGATCGGGTCCCACGCGGAAGAGTGACTCGGCATAATTGCCTTATGGAGTCTCGGATCCGGAATATCCGACAAGTCCGTCATTGCCTGTTCTAGACCAGCACGGTCACATGATCTGTCGCGTCGCGTCTCCAGTTGGCACTTAGGCCCACAAAAGTCAAAGTGGTGGATTTAGACCATCCTCGGTACGCCTGCATGCGTATTTTATATCTCCTTGATCCTAGTCTAGCAAACAGCTCATCCGTATGAGATTTCGGGTACTGTTATGATTTTAAGTCTTATCCCGATAAGCATTATATTAGCCCCAAGTGTGGAGGTACCGCCATAATGAGTCCTGGACTTGACCCATGCTATGCAACTAGAAGCTACTCATTCGGAGCTCATGATAGCTTCTCTGAGAGTGCGTGGATGCCAATGAAACAAAGCAAAATTGCAAAATTCCATGCGTGCAGATTTACACGGCTTATCAACGGAGCGGGCGAGGCGGCTGGAGAGCGTGCGCGAGGCGGCTGGAGACTGGGCGCGGAAATAGCTGGAGACGGAGCGCGGGCAAGATGGTGCAGAGACCGGGCGTGGAGACGGCGCGGCGCGTGGACGAGAGCCATGCGCTACTCGTCCGTGGAGACGCCTGGAAGACGGCGCGGGCGAGAAAGCACGGGTGCGGAGACGCAGCAATCGCGCTTCGCGTGAGACTCGGCTCGGCTTGGGACGGGCGCACCGCGGGACTCGACACCACAGCGGCGTGGCATGCGGGATGCCGCCCCTCGACTTGACTCGGACTCGGACTGGGGAAAAGAGGAGTGGTGGCTGGAGGTACACATCCAATTCGAGGTACATGGACTCGACATTGCAACATGCGCTGCGACGTCGGTGTGAGCGGCGCGCCCACAACGTGCGGCGAGTGCTGCGGCGTCTTTGAATGCGCAGTGCGGTGGCGGGTCTGTGGATGTCGTGTGGCGTGGCTGGGACTCGGTCGGCGCATCTTGAAGCGCAGGTGGGAGGAGGACCGGGGCGCGGTCGATGTAGCGGCTGTGGATTTGGGTGTTGGGGACGGCGGCGGCGACTCGACTCGACGGGGGGACAGAATGCCACAGTCCAGCGCGGAGACGAGACGGGTGGGCAAGACGGGGTGGGCGAGGAGGGGTTGGAGGTGGTGGTGGTAAACCAACCAAGCAGAGACCTTGCACGTGGCAAGGCCTCCGTTCCGGCGGCTGTGCAACGGAGCAGCCTCCGAGGGAGCAGAGAATGGCTCCCTCGGAGGTGGCGACGTGGTGCACGCGAGACGCTGGCACGAGACGGCGCAGCAACGCAGCACGGGTTAGAGGGAAGCGGCGCGGGTGAGAGGGAGACGCTGTGAAGAGCTGTGCGACTACGAGGGCGTCGTGTTCTCGCCCTCGTTGTCCGTGGGCTCCGCGTCTGCGTCAGTCTGCGGCTCCGGGTCCGTGTCCCCGGCCTCATCGCCCGCATCGTCGAGCACGGGCTCCATGTCGAGGAACGCATCATCGAAGTTCTATGTCGCTAGCGTTCGAGAGGTCGATCGGGGGAATGTACAGAGCTGGGCACCAAGATTAGCAGGATATAGAAAAGTCAGATAGGCATAACACACATACATAGCGCTTATAATAAACATGTTTATCCGCCTGCGGTAGTTGGTTCGTTAACTCAATAAATTGTGAGGACGCAGCACGTACGATTCCCGTCAACATCTCATACAGCATCGTACCAAAACTCCGGGGACTGCGGCGCAGGCGAGACGGCGCGGGACTCATCTCGCAATGGAGGGCGGGCGAGAGGGAGCGGTGGCGACGCCTCAGACTGAATCAAAATGCCGTGGGCGAGAAAGAGACTGGCAGAGGACGAGAGAATGAGTGAGACAGTAAATTGAGGAAAAAAGGGAAGCACCTCCAAAGCACCTCCAAATGAGACATCGGGGTTTTGCGACGGCGTACACGAGAGGGGGCTTAAGGGGACGCTGGTGGTGGTATTTTAGCCGGCGACGGTGCGGGTGTGAATGGTGGTGGTGGTGGAAGCTGCAGAGGGACGTGGCCACGTGCTCTTTGTGCTGGTGGCTGTGACGCATCGCGCTCGTCGCGCAGTGTTGCAAGCCAGTGCATGTGGGTGCCCTGAAAGCATTGAGTCAGCGCAGGCCATGATCTGACTAGAGTAAAAACACACACCGACTGGAACAACGCGTTGGAACGCGTTGGAATGCGTTGGAAACACATTGGAATGGTGCGTTTGACTCCGACGCGTCAAACGCGGGCGTTGAAAGCTGGCCATGCTCCGAGTCTGCATGGACGGCTCCAGCACGTACAAGCCGAAAGCTAGAAGAATGGGTCAGAAGAAACGCCAGGAACGCGTCAATATGGAACGTACCTCTCAAATCAATCTCACACTTATGAATAATGCAGAGACAAGAATGAAAATGGAACGTACCCAGCTCTGCAACGTCCTGACCGTATGAACGGCCCAACAGAAGCACGGCCAGGCAGACCTGCATGCGAGGCCGGTGAGCCGGATAGGGTGGATGGTGGTCAGAGACCAGTCCGCCAAGCATCGCCAAACAGGGGTGGGACTTATATACAGACGCGTCGCGTTAATGATCATGTGATCAGTGCATGTGATCGAAAACACCTTCAAGGGAGAAATGTCTGTATTTAATGGACCAAGGGTGAGCAACGAATCAACTCAAAAAATGGTTTCCAAGAAATCTTTGATATATTAATTACAACTCCAACGCATGTGCACGGTCTTTTAAACACGATAAGATGGATTTTTACGAGTTGCAACCTGTGTTCTAGTCTGAGGACGGGAATCCAGGGTAGCATTACGCGTACAGGGCTGTTTTTGAATTACTATCAAAGAGTTTATGTATACAGAAATAACGAACCTTGGAATTGTGAACCACAGCTTTTTTGGGTAAGGCAACTTTAAAATGGACTCTCAGCAACCTGCGTGTCTGAATGATTGTATCCTTGATTTTCGCCTCCAGTGAACCAGAGGGACCTGCATAAGGATGAGGGAATCTCTGAAGTAGCTGCAACAGAAGTGTTTGAAACCTGGCGCATTTGAAAATAAACCACAAACCTCGTCGATAAGATCCATCCAAAATGTCAACGGAAGACATGAGGGATGCTCATAGTCAGCAGCTTGTATTTTACAAACGTGGAACTGTAAATGAGCCTAGAAATGTTCAAAACAAATTGACATTGAGAGAGAAGAGAGAGAAGAAACACGACAAACCATAACTCTCTGGAATGCAGCTTCATCATGTTGCAGCAGAAGCCTCTGCTTCAGATTTACGTGTCGTATGGTTTGACCTAAAGCTGCATTGATTTCATTCACGTAGTTTGACATTGCAAGGGAGATATTGGAGGAAACGAAAGAGCCGAAACGCGTTGTATGACAGGATTTGGCTAGGCTCTGTTTGTGATGGTTTGGCAGAAGCTTCATGGAACCGAATCAGGCAGAGGAAGCAATGTCGCACTTTTGAATTCTCCAACCATAGAGTAAGTACTTGACATAACAACTACATCGGAGTAAGCTTTGCTTGTAGAGTACCAAGACCCAGACTCATACCCGTAGCCACCAAATCCTTAACCTGCTGGCGGTCCTTTTTAGCTTCATACAAATCGT
This sequence comes from Mycena crocata, assembly GCA_029281795.1. Lineage (NCBI taxonomy): Eukaryota > Fungi > Basidiomycota > Agaricomycetes > Agaricales > Mycenaceae > Mycena > Mycena crocata. The sequence continues at coordinate 366,902 of JARJCP010000096.1, read as the reverse complement.
AAATGGACAAAGCCTGCTTAATCCACTGCTGTGAGCGCAAAAAGAGCTCGCCTATGTTTTGACCAGAAATGACCCGCCCAACTGCGACCCCAGCTCCGACAGCATTGTCAGGGACCCGAGCATGAGCAACGCGCACATCATGCACTTGCTGCACCTACTCGAGGAGTTTGGAAACAGATTGTTGCTGTCTTTTGTCGCTGCCGCGTATTTGAATAACGATGGCATATTCACCATAAAGGTGTTCCAGCCAGCTGACAATGACAGCGTTAATTTGAGCAATGTTTTGGCCTGCCTGAGCCAAAGGCACAACAGGCACCACAGGCGGTGCAATGAGAGGAGCAGGAATGGCTACAGGTGCCACAGGTTGGACTGGTATCTGGCCTTGGGGAATAACAGGTCCAGGATTCTGGACATAAGGGGGTGGCGGAACCGCAGGTATGTTGGCACCTGGGTTGGCTGAGACACGAGTAGGAACTGGAGCGACAGCAACAGCAACACCTTGCTGTATATTGTCGTCATTATCATCATCGGACTACCAGAAGAAAAAAAAGATTGCATGAGAATGATAGACAACATTTAGATGAGAGGAAAATGTACGTCTGGATAGTGTTCCCTGATAACAAGTAGAACCCGCAAAGCCTCTTCAGGCCCAAGGATAGGAATGGTGTGCTTGGGACCAACTTGCCACACAATCGTCCCAGGCGAATGGGCATAGTGGGTGGCAACAGGACCAAACTCCTGCATTAGGCTATATCCCGGAAGACACCAAAAAACATCGAAAGTGACACCTAAGAAAAGAAACCAGCGTTAAAAAGAAGGATGATAGGTTTGCAGACTTACCACCAGGCCAAACTTTTTTAAGTGCATTTCGCACAGCGCTCACGGTGGTGGCATTGAATGTACGAGCAGTACATTCCTCAGAAGGATCAGCCGGCTCGGGGGAATTGGTATGATAGGCAAACCGCAAAAAATTGAAGCGGTGTACAGACATTTGACCAGCACCCCTGTTAGCATAATTGATTAAAATAATCTTGGGCGTCTCAATCTCTTGATCAACTTTGGGATCTTGAGCAGGTAAAGATTGAGTGAGCACTAATTGCGGTAAATAAAAAGACACATACCAAATACAATAAGTTCCCACTCAATATTCTCATCATAATCGTCGATGTGCCCATACCAGGAAGAAGTTTCCTTGACTTTGACTGAATCACGACAGATTCTGTCAGTACAGATCAACAATCATTTACGACACGAACCTTCTTCTTCTTGTCCGTCTAATCCTTGTCCTTCTCCTTCCTCATCAGTATCACGGTCACCCAGTCCTTCTCCTTCCTCATTGGTATCACGGTCAGCCATAACCGTATCGACGTTATCAGCGACAGAGGTGGGATTGAGCAACGTAGCCGGATCAACCTCAACACCAGACATGGCCGAAGCAGGGCGAGGGGGTGGTGCAGTATGTGGACTGGATGGCGGAGAACTCAGAGGTGAGTCAGAAAGTGATAACGAGGCCTTGCAGCAATGAGCAATTAAATTACACGGTGTCATATCAATTCGACGTACAGGTAGATGGATTTTCCCTTCATGCAACAAGAGGCGCATAAAGGTCTCAACTTTACGTGCAGGATTATCTTCAGTACTCTGTATGAAGTCCCAGTCGACGCGTATAGCAGCCTTGACACAAAGAACGATGCCAGCAGATACATTCTTGGGAGTAGGCTTCAGCATGCTAAGATTCTTGTGAGTCCGAACAATGTGCTGTGTGAAAAGAATATTGGTAGAAGGCACTGGTATCACAAATGGAAAAACATACCCGAAGATGAGCGAGCGTAAGGCCATGAGCAATTTGTGCTTGACTATAAATGGATTAGGTTGAGAAGGGGAAGGAGCTTGAAGACGTACAAATACTCAGCCGTAAGAAGGAAGCCTGTAGACATAGTTGATTCAGTGGACATAATCGACGAAAGATAGTCTTGAAGATGAGGATGAGAACAAATGTGTGTCCCGTGCAACTATACAACCAGCTGTGTCCCGTGCAATTATATAGCTGATGACAAAGGCTGGAGAGAATCATTGACGAAAAGAGCTGAAGAGAATTATTGCGGCAAATTTTAGAGTCTACGCAAAGAGAGGCTACAAATAGTTCTATACTAAATTTAGAATCAAGCCTTGCTTTTTTTGGCTTGCTGGTACACTTTGTAACGCTGAGGAGCCTTGACTAAACGCACATTATAAAGCCACTCCCCTTCAGCAGTGGTCCCCTTGCTGATAGCAAGATTACGCTCGTCAGCACTAAACATCTCCCAAAGATGTAAGTTGTCGTAATATGTCAAACTGTTGAACGTTTGAGCATTGAATGCCTGCTTAAACCTAGCTCCCATGTTTCCAGCAATGGAGGACATGGCACGAAACCCGCGATCCATGTCGCAAAAGTATTGAGTGGGAAAACTGTTCGTTTTGTTTTGTGTCGATGAGCTGCTAGAAGAGTTGGCGCTCATGCTGAGATGGGATGTAAGAAGTACGTCTTAAGTCGTAAAAACGCCACACACCTCTCAGCAGAATCTTCGACTTTAATAATTCTGGATTTTGGCATAGATACAGTATTGTCGTCCTCATCAGAGTCGCTAAGCTCGCTATATGAAAGGTAAATCTTATTGAAATGGTATCTTAAAAGTTGGTTTACATCACGTCTTCCGATGCGCTACTGACCAGTACCAAAGGTTTGATAATTGGACGACTAGAAGCGTAATGAGCATGCGAAAGAAATTATGATTGAACAGATAGTATACCTCTCGTCAAAGCGTGGCATCCGAAGAGGGGAAGGCGACGATGGTGTTGTATTGTCAAAAGAGAGCTTGCGTTTGGAGGGACTTGGGCCATCACAAGAGGTATGCACCCTTAAAATTTGCCACACAGGGTCGGAAAAGTGAAATAAGACCCTCCAGACCCTACCTACCTATTAGCCGAGCCTAAGCGAGCTTAAGCGAGCGAATTTCCCACCCAAATCACCTGGAATCACAATTTTTGGCCTCAATCGGAGGCATACCTAGATATAATTGGCGCAAATTACCCAGGTCTACAAAGGATCACAAGTTGTAAAAGATTTTTTCAACCTCCTAGGTTGCTCCCAGGCATCCCCCAAAAAGCGATTTTTTTCTGACCCTTCCAAATGCCTTTTCAGAGCTGTCTGTGCAAATTCCGAAAAGTGAATTAAGAGTGCCTCGGACCTACCTACCTATGGAGGCTGTGTCCCGGGTTCTTCCGGTGCATACCTCTTGGGCCATCAAGGCAGTCGGTGACATCTTTGGACCGAAGATACAGAGTCGTGTTCTGCCTAACGGTAACAGGACCATCCGTATGGACCCAATATGAATCCACCCAATAATAGTAGATTAGCGTCTTTTCTAAACCTACGAGGTCCTTGATAGCGTCTGAATGCTTTGGCCAAAATTGGGGAAAGTGTGGCGCAAAAACATTCAAGATCTCGGCAGGCATCCCATTCTAAGGGGAAAAAACTATGTCAAACAATGTGAAAAGCAAAGAAAGGATAGCGCGCCTTATGAAACCAATACACCTTAACCATATGGCCTTTTGCCTTTTTATAGTTGGCTGCTTGACTCGCCGTGGTATGACCTCAAACTCCTTTGACGCCAGCGTGAGTGCATAACTGGGGTCAATCTGCCTAGCGTAAGCCATAGCAGGCACTACAGCTGGTGTCGAGGGCGTCGCAGATGGAGTAGAAGGTGGAGTGGCTATGTATGGAGTGGAGGAAGCAGAAGAATGGGCGGGTGAAACAGTCACAGAATTAAGGACGACTGTATTCACATTGTGCTGAGGGGCAGAACAACGGATAGACGTCGCACGACAGCAGGCTTTGCAAAACTGCTGTATGCATTGACCATGCCTGTGATGAACAGTGTTCCGGCGGGCTACAGGAGCGCACTGCGGATTCAGACAAGGAAGGCGACCAGCGCGAGGTTCTGGACTGTTACTGGAAGGTGGTTGGCAAAACTCCGGAGGTAGGTCTGTGACGAGATCCCCGAACTGCCGCTGCATTCTATCGCACCACTCAAAGTGTTTGCACTTGGTTCTGGGTGACTTGAAAAAGTTGTGCGAACACTACAGGGAAAAATGAGGAAAGAGAAATGTAAGAAATGTGTAGAATCTACATACCCTTTGATAATAACACCCCTTGTTGTCTGGAGTGAAGTTTCCGTCGCACTCTCGGGCGACAGTAAGAAAGCCCTGGTGACAGACTGGGCAGAGCTCGTTTGTCAGCTCCAGAGCAAGGAGCATGCAGAGGGTGAAAAACGGACGGAAGATATCTCACGTGAAGAACTATAAGATTTGACGGTGTTGGGTATCACTCTAGAGGGTTTCCTTGGAGTTACAAGATTGGGCTTAGGAAAGGATTTGACGAAGCAATAGTTGACAGAAGATGATTGAGGGACTCATGTGAAGCAGAAGAGTTGGGTCAATCTTCTACAGGAACTGTGTAGGGAATCTGTACGGCGTTTGAATATAGGGAATGTGTATGAGGAATGTTGCAAGAGCTTTGTACAAGCCAAATGGATGAGGCATTGTCTGCCACGGGGTGGTTGAACGAAAGTGTGGACAAACTTTGGTATCGTATTTTATTTGAATAGTGGCATGAATTATTGGTACTGAAACCGTCCAGGCCTGGCCCAGAGAAATCCCCTGCAGAGATTCCCTACAGCGAATCCTTTCAGATGTCCGGTGTCCGCCGGACTCCGCCGCATTCCGCCATCATACCTATAACTCCATGACTCTCCACCCCGCCGACACATAAGTTGCATAGAGATCTTCTATGTGCGAGTGATGGTCCTCTTAATATATCCATCCAGGGTTCTAAGCTAAGAATCAAACGCGAATATATACAGAATTCCTTCATCCTCAACCGAACACACGGCCCACGCTTTTTTGGACCGCTCCGGTCAAAAGTTGTCCTCCAATCCCTCCAAGTCCCGGCAAACTCCATGCTGAGCCAACAACACTGTTTGCCCACCGCTGTTTGGCGTCTCGATCACTAACGTGAGTAAGTCTCGAAGTAACAGTGCCAGGACTCCAGAAATACGCACGCGTAGGTAAACCCAACCGCATTAGTCACATTGAAGACAAGCGCAAGAATGACAATGGGCACAAAGCTGTTTTCAATTGAGTCGATCAGCTTACAAGAGATGTTATCGAAAACCGACTTGAGCTTGAATCTTAGCAGGGACACAATGAAAAGCGCGACCCAAAGAAGGGGAAAAACGTAGATGGCAATCTGCGTTCGTGTGTTAAAAGGGAAGAGCTTGTCAAAGAAATTGCAGCTACCCAGAACATCCTGGAATAGGGCCTGGTGTTGATACAAGCCAAACAGAGATGAAGAAGAACTTGCCTCGAATCAACTGCATTGGCGGGCCGCGAAGGCTGAGAGAACCGCTGAGTAGATGAATCTTGTGGTATGAGGCGCACGCAGACGTACATCCCGACTTTCGAACACCCAGAAACTTTCTCCGTCCTCATCGACCTGGATTAAAATTGAAAAAAATTATGAGGGCATAAAGAATAATGGCATACCTGGTTCCAGAATCGTAGACCCACCAACGTCCTACCGGCAACATTCTAGCGGAAGATTAGGTTAGGAAATACAAGGGCCGCAGCAAGATACAAACTCGGCAGTTCCAAAAGTCCATTGCCAACAGGACAACGACCGCAACAGTTGCGAGCACATAGTTATCTCCACAACGATTTCAGTTAAAAAAACTGGGAGTACCAAGCTTACAGACCTGTGACGAATCCGGAAAGCAAGTACACTGTGATGGCAGCAGTCCGGAACAAGAAAAGGAAGAAGAGAGCTAATGGATGGGCAGACTTGTCGCCGTTAGTAGGACGCGTCTATGGCAACGTAAATCTATACTTGGCGAAATATGCCTGCTATGCCTGCAAAGAGTCAATAACGAGCACAAAATCACATCCCAGCGCATTCACCAGCTTCTGCATCACTCTCGGTCGTTGCCATTTGCTCCGTGACACGATTTGTCGGAGTGAGAATCACAGGGCGCGCATTATTCGAAGGCGCTGGAGTATAACTTATGTTTCCCACTACTTCGTCCGGTTCAATTTGGCTGTCAAGCAGGGGCGCAGCGCTCATCGTGGTAGTAGCTAGAGTACTGCTTGTTCAGGCTTGTTCAAGTCGTCGAGCAACAGAAGCAAATAATATCATTTTGTTTTCTCTGTCTTCACGCTCATGTGCTATCCGAATCCACGCTAATACCACGTTCCTCTGCAAACGTTCGCTATCTTTTCTGCTATAAAGCCGCCATACAAGCACCGCTACGCTGGCTCTTGACCGACCATGCCTCCTTCGGAGAGTAGTCCCCTCCTGACCCGAGAGTCCGTACACCCTTTTCCAAGCATCGCCAGCGCCCTCCTACAACTCGGGGACCGCGTCGATCGCATATCCATGGAAGACATATGTCCTAGAGAAGTCGGGGACGTCTGCAAGGAAACCGCCTTCCGCCTCATTGTTCTCCTCGAATTGAGAGCACGGAAACTGCGACCGAAGCCACATTCGGACGTCTGGAATCATTGGGCGGAAAGGGCAACGACTGAAGATGACACACACAGTTTGAACGACCAGATCATCAACTCCTGGGTCCTATTTCTCGATGAATACCGAACTACGGTAGAAATCGAGCAAGTCCTCTGGTCCTCATTCGCTGTCAATGATGATGGTCCTGCCCGAGTGGTCCGCGGTTCGTTTTTTTTGCTAGTCCCTCAAGCTTCAGTCTTATAAAAAACTTAGTTGTTGATCTATTGAATGCCGATTGTCCGAGCGAGTTGATCTGTCACGAGGTGGTTATTCTTAGTCTTTCTAATCTTTGGAAAAATGGTCCTTCTCGGGAGGGCGCTCTCCGAAACACCTCCACATCGACAATTGCATTGCGTTATGATGCGATATGCACCCCTCGGTCAGCGGAATTGCTCAGTTATAACGGCTCTCAGTGTTTGATCAATGAACAGAGTCTTGCATGCTATCGATCTGACTGCCCATTTGTCGTATTTTGGGCTTCTCGTCAGCTACGTGATGCATCCACCAACGCAGCCCACGATTTCCCGCACCAACCTAGATTATATTGGCCCGAGGGAGATCCTGCTCATGGTGTTCTCATCCTCAATCCTCATCCGGCCTTGGGCTTGGTCCAACCTCCCATTTGCAATAACCCTTCTAATGTTTTTCCTGAACCTCCCCGCTGTCCCATTCGCTGGGAGTACATCGTTTGATATATTACTTATATGCTTTGTCGTCCACGCTTTCCAATTTCACTTCCCACGTCCGCCTAGTCCCCTCTTCCTTTTCAAGGTGCACCAGAGTTTGCCGTTCGCAGGCTTTCTAGCGCGTGGATTTTCTACCATTATCCTCCCCTTGACTTTCTTCTTTCTTCCGATCTTCATCCTAGGAACATCTTGGCTGTCAATCGCCCTCGCACAGACAAACTTTGCTCCTACTTCTCTTACCCCGACCCCCATGCAGACACGCACCACAGTCCTTTTGTTATTCTCGATAATAGTTGTTGCGATTTCCTGCTCGCTCTTCATCTTTGTTGTACAGGGACGAGCCTTGGACGCCAACGCTTCAGGATGGGATGTCTACTCCTCCAAAGTCGGCCGAGACGCGCGTGTATCCTTCGTGCGAGGAGTCATCTTATATTCCTCGCCGTACACGTTTCCAGCGCCCTTCAGCCTGGTGCACGCAGCCATCGGTGTCCCCTCCTTCGTACTCGTGGATCGCCTAGGATTTCAACTGCCCTTTCCCCAGGCCAGGAAATTATTATGGAGAATATCAGTCGGCCCCGTGGGAATTCTATTTGGATTGGTGATGCTGTTGTTGCCTTGATTACTGCGGTAGCTATTTAAATTGTGTTCAGTCGTTTCAAAGTGCCTAACAGTGACTCGTCCAGATACTGCGGTTTACCTCTGGGCGGTAGTTCCGCTGCTTTGAGAGTGATTATTATCGCTTCTTCTCAGTTTCTTCGAAGGGATGGCGCAGGATAGAATTAAATCTACGTGTAATTTTTAGGGATTCGTATTAATTCATGTCAAGTTCCATGTGTGTTCAAGTTTGGATCCAAGGTCAAAAACGCCACCGTTCCGAGGATCGCCGATTCTGATTACCGATCACGCTGACTCTCCCAACTGCTCTTCAGTCATGCTCGAAAAAGTATGCGTTTTGAATGCATAGCCCTTTTGCTACGACTGGCTGAGATGCGAGCAGATAAAGTCGTTGTGGCCCTCGACTTCTCCGGCCCCATATGACCCAACAAACCCGAAAGTCAATCCCTTAAACCCTCAAGGATTAAAACCGTGCGCGGTCCCATTTCCTCCGGCTACCTGAACTGAAGGTGGCACACCTAGGTGTTGTGCTTGCCCCGAAACTAAATCTGCCCGCGACGACTGTTTTCTGAATACTTCGACCACAGAAGCCGATGACAAATGCAAGGAGTTGGTGCAGAACCATCTCGCCTGTATGCGCAGCCTAGGATTCAAGCTTTAGAACAATACACCAGGACCAATACATTTACAATGCTCTAATTATCCAAAGTTAATTGAATTTTTTAGCCACGACGCGTGGAGACTGGAGAGCATTAATGTCTATATTAGATCTACTGCGCCTCCATCATCTCTTCCTGTGTTGGGCCGCCACCCTGCTCCCGATCTTTCCGTACAGCTTGGACAACATCGTCCACCCGGAGGAGCATCCGTGCAGCCTAGAAAACCGGTGAGAAAAGGATCTAAAATTCAACAAGAGAACGTACCTCAACGGCTGTTTTGAAAGTTTGGATCTGGAGATAGATTGTTAAACCGGGGTACACACAGAAAATATCAGGAAATACCTTGACGCTCGCAGACTCATACAAACCATAGACCTTCATGTCTACGATCTCGCCTGTCTCTCCGTTAACGCCCCACGAGTTCTCACCATTGGCATGTTTTGCCTTTGCTGGGTCAGCACAGGAGCATTTCTGATCAGGGAAAAAATCGCACCCTCAGCTCCGTCAGAACCCGGATGACATTCCCCCCGCTGTTCTGAACCAGAGTCCGTGGAATCACCTCCATAGCATCTGCGACCGCGCGATACGGCCACCCCTCCACACCAACGATGCTGCGCGCCTTCGCCTGCAGGCCCACGCTTATCGCCATCTCCGTTGCTCCGCCGCCCGGCGCGAGCATCGGGTTGAACACAACGTTGCGCGCCACGCTCATGGCGTCAGCCAAATTCCTGTCAATCTCATTCAGGATGTCTTTGGATGGGCCGCGAAGCAGGATGGTGCATGCTTTGGGCGTGCGGCATTCGGTGAGGAAGGAGAAGTATCTCGGAGACGGTTAGAAATTATAGATACCATATGTTAGAGCACTCACTCATCCCCGATTTTGTCGATGTTGAAGAGGCCGCACTGGGTACCGACATCGGCTTCACGAAGGTCCTCAACGCGGTTTACAATGGTTGCGCCGACGGCAAGAGCAATACGGTTGTTGTCCGACTTGCGTACACGACGCAGCGCCGAGACGTTGTGTTTGACCAGGAGATGTTGTGCCGTATCTACCCTCCGATAAGACATTTAAATGCTTGATATATACGATGCAGAACGTACCAGAGATACCCTTCTCCGTAATGACCAAGTCTGGCTTAAACTCCAATATCCGGGTGACAAGTAACTTGACCTGTTCTTCCTCGATATCCTGTGCACGACTCCAGTCGCCCTCCTTCGAGAACTCCATGTTCGTTTGGCTCTCCCCCTTCTTGTACTCTAACGGGCAGTCAAGCAGGATGATCCTGGGATTTGCGATACGACGGCGCATCTGAGGGTGGGTAATATCCTTGTTGAGCATAACACCGTTGAGGACCGTGCTCTGCTCGATCTCCCCACCCGGAACCTTCTCCACCCGCGCGTAGCGCTTGATGTCAACGGTCTTCATGCCATTGTCGTCCTGGGCGACAGTCCGAACGGCATCCAGAGCGAGCTTGCACATCAGGTCCGACCAGCGCATCACAAATTTAGTGCCGATGGAGGTCTTGATGAGTGCGAGCATCTCTTTGTCGTTGGTCGTGTCGATGGGGACAGATATGCGTTTAACAATTTCTAAAGCGTCTTTGAGAGCTTTGTTGTACGCAGAAATGATGACGACAGGATGGATGTCGCGCTCCAGTTGTGAAAGGGACTGTGCGAGAATTTCACCCGCAAGGATAATAACGCTCGTCGTGCCATCACCACACTCCTCATCCTGCGTCCGGCTAAGCTCAATCATGTTTTTAGCAGCGGGATGAGCGACATCGATTTCGCGCAGGATAGCATTGCCATCGTTGGTCAGTCTGAGATCCCGGATGAGTAACGTCGACAGAAATCGCATCGAGTACATGCAATATTCCACCCATGGGATCCAAAATCATCTTGAGCATGGCCTTTGGACCAAGGCAGGTCCTAATGACGTCCGCAACGGTCTAAACAAGGGATGAGATCAGTAGAGCAGAATCTCTCATGGCGCACTTTAGCAGCGGTGATATTTGAGATTTGCGCCTTACGCCCCGACTGCCGGGCGGGGGCCGTGTCTATTTCGCGAATTGAATTACTTGAAAGGCATTGGGAGCGAGACAATCGTACTCATTACGAAGATTGGGGCCTGGGACATGGCGAACGATGGAGGGCAAAATTGTGCGCGAAGAGACGCGTTGACTTTACAAATCAGGCTGCAGCCAAATAAACGCCTCTTGCGCTATCCCCCCCCACTGGTCTACAACGCGTGAGGCACGAGCGAAGAATCGTTACTAGAGCGTCTGTCTTAGAGAGAGACTACAACTGGTCATGATTCGTTTCTTCAAGTTTCTTGCACCCTCGGGCCTCGTTTCACCACATCTCTTGTTCTCGAATGTCGACTCAGGAATTTTTGCAGTTGGATATCCTTCTTCGATATCGTTGATTCGAGTGTGCTTCATGTTGGCTTCGTGCAGTATTGCAAACAGCATTTTCATCTTCGGCTTTATCGAAACGCTGGTTTCTTAATTCCGGCGCGACTCCCGCGACTCCCGCGCCTTTCATTCAATGGCAGCTTACGGATGTTGAATCCCAGTGAATCCCGCACCCCCTGCCCCTTGAATTCAGTGAAAGTCGAGCTGTCCCCAGCCACGAAGATATGCAATGCTACTTGACTGACCACTTATTCATTTGTAAGTACATCCCGAGTAGTATGTGTTGTCGGCTTGGAGCACCTAACGTTGACCCAACGACTTACGTTGTGCTAGTGTATGTATTGCATTGGACGCGATGGATGTGGGTCCAAGTCTGAAGGGACTGCAATAAATGTATGTCTTTTTTTCCTGTCTTCAAGAAGATTTTTGGACTTGACATGCATCAAACAGGTTCTAAGCTTGGCTGGGCACGACTGTCTCAGCGTCGCCTTGTGCCATCAAGGGCAATTCTCTCAAATTTCTGGCCTCTTGTTACTTGATGTCGAAGCTAGCTCGGAGGGATCGTGAACTGAACTTCAGTTTTCCGATTATCTTGGAAATCACATGGAGGTTCGGTGTCAATAGAAACAGCTTTGACCAGGCCTTTATCATATTAAACTTTATGGCAAGCGCCGATGCGACGGTAACTTACTGACAGCCGTGTACTGTGGTCTATTATGGGTCCCTTTCTGTTGACCGAGGACACCACCACTTCGTCGCCATATTCGTACAGCGGGTGCCGACCTTGACTACCGGCGCTTTTATCCCAAACTGCCCCTCCAAGCCTACAAGAGAACGGAGCTCGAAGCAACGAAGCGTTAAAATGCAACGCCCGAAATGACCTTCCACTGTCCAGGCGAGTCCAGGCGAAACACAAGCGCCCAGAAGGCCCGGGGATGGGCGGGTTGCTATGTCACCTCGGAGGCGGGATTCAGAGCTTGGTACTTGATCTCACACACACGTCGCGTTCTGCCTTGACATTCATACATGTACATTCATCTGCAGTCCGTTGTAAGTAGTAGACGGCCATGGTCGGTGAAACAGGTCGTCTGGGTATCGCATCACCAACTACTCGCTGTCTTTTGGGCATCCTATCCAGAGCAGTGGTTTCATCATCGCATCATCCAAAGTAATGGTTCAGCAAGTTACCATTCTCGATCTACGCAGAGACAGCCATCAGACAGCCGGCCCTCCCCTTGAAACGCATCACATATTGCAGAGCATGTAGATTAAGGAGGAACCGAGTATGCCACCAGTGATAGCGATGACAATGCCAACAGGCTCGGGGAAGACGGAGACGAAAGGACCGTCCCAGTTGTCGGGGACCACTAGAGCGAGCGGGGCAGCGAGCGTTTGGTTTGCATGGTCGCAGTTGTCAGTCCATCCTGCAGGTCAAATAAAATAAGCAAACGAGGGTGAAAGAGGATCAGGAGAGCGCACCGCCGAGGGCCACATTCGAGCCTGCGCGCGGGTCAGGTGCGGGTTTGTTGGCGGCGATAAGCCCCGCGAAGAGACACTGCTCGCAGCTCTTCAATGCATCCGTCAGGTCCTTGGTGCAGAAGCACGCCGCGTCCTCATCACCGCATGCCGCTATCGCCGCTCTGGCCGAAGTGCAGTTGGCGCCAGTGTCGCACTAGATAGACGGGATGAGACTCGATGGGTCGAAAAGAGAAGCACAGCAGACGCACGGCCGCAGTGAGAGGCCCCGAGGTGTATCCCAGAACATCCTTGGCCAGGACCACAGTCTTGCCAATGGTGACATTGAATTTGTCTGCTCCCAGGGCTGCGAAAAGGGTGAGCGGAGCCAGTAAACGTGGGGAAAGACGTACCTCGGCCAGCGAGAGCAGTGAGGAGTACAACGGAGACGAGTTTGGAGAACATTGTTGAAAAAAGAACGTAAAAGGCCTGCCAGAGGAGGTGGTAGAAAGAGAGACGCGAATGATTACGTGATCCACTGGTTCCTCCTTGTGTATTCGTGTGTCCGCCTTTTGGCCGCTTTCTCCGGGCTACGCATCTTACCTGAGCTGGCGTAGTCGGTCGTATCAATCGTGTCTTCATTCATTCCGATGCCTTCCAGCAGCAATATTAACATAACATGAGGTGTGTACAACTGTGTTATTACAACAATTGACGGATATTCAGCAATAGTCATAAAAGAAAAATAAGTAAGTCGTGAGCGAAAACAAGATACGAAAGCAAGAGCGCGACAAGGGAGATGAGACAACAATAGGGAAAGGGGAGGGCCGAGCGTGCCTCTATTCGAGATCGACGACGGTCTCCTCGGTGGTCAAAGCACGGCGACGGGGGGACCCGTCATCGCTGGCTCCGTCATCCTCCTTGCGGAGGAGTTCCTTGGCCCACACAGCGGGCGCCCCCTTGATTGCCTCTGCGAAGGCAAAGGCAACTCCGACTGCGGCATTAAGAACGCGCAGTCGGACGCCGAGTACGTCCTGCGCGTAAACTGGGCCTACACCGGTGCCCGGCGCTGGCAGTGTCGCGGGGTTGTACGCGTACTGAAGCGCGAGCCGGATTATAGACGCAGTGAGTGGATCAAAGGGGACTGCACGCGCCGGAGTGGCGGTGGGCGTGGCGGGAGAGAAGGAGATGAGTGCACCGAGCAGAGCGGGGAGAAGTAGGGTCGGAATAAACCAGCCAGTGAGCGTGGGTAGGAAGCCAGGGTGGCTGAAGGTGTACAGGGGAGGATACGGGAGATTAAAGGTGGTGCCAGACAAGGTGAGCTGCGCACGGTTGGTTAACTGGACGCAATAATATCGAAACACGCACTCTATATGTTTGCCAAGGGACTATTGTGTAAAGGATGAACAAAAGCTCAAATACGGCGGTTAACGACCAGATATTGCGCGAATTTGAGAGAAACTAGGGAGTGGTTTAGTGCATGTGTTGCTATGGGCGGCCAGCAACGTACTCCTCTGAATGCAATGAGGCCCTCGTTGGCGGAGCGGCGGGCGCTCTCTTCACTTTCCTTGAAGCGCTGGAGCGCAAGGTTAACGTCTGGCCGAGAGAGGGGCAGGTGGTCGATAATGCTCCTCTCAGCAAGGGCGATCTCCATACTGGTGTCTGCGCTCGGTGGAAGAGGGGGCAGACTACTGGGCGTTCCGGGAGAGAAGGGATTGGATTTCAGATAGGCAGAAACGTCGCGGTTGTCGACGGGTGTCGATTCGCGCACTGGGTTCAATGCAACGACGCGCCTGATGGGCTCGATGCGGGAACTATGAAAGATTAATGGGAGAACAAAACCTGAATTGAATTACGCACGATGGGGGCTGGACGCTGCGTTTTCTGCGCCCGAACAGTCCTGCAAATGCAGGATCGTCCTCGAGTTCAGCCTGGTTTTCATCGAGGTGTTTCTTGATGCGGGACTGGAGATCATCTTTGGTGCCCGTCGTGTCGATATCGAGAGCAGAAGCAAGTTGCTGGAGCTCAGATTTCCGCTTGGGTTGCAAGGGCCCGCTGAAGATTGCCATTTTATTATGTGGAGGTTGAGCGGAAGCGTCAAGAAAGGATCAGAACAGCTGTCTATTGGTGCAAGTCAGCGAGCGATAAATATTGAAGTGAGGGGCTCCAAAGCTAAACATAGTCTATGCGTCTGAAGCAACCTGCTGGACAGCACAAGGTCCAGGCAGGGGCTACATGGGATGGAGATATGAAGACTTTGGGTGAACCAAGGAAATGGGGAACAGGAAGCCAGAGAGGGAGAGCGTTCTGGAGTGAAACCGGTTGTACCTTTTCGTCGTGGTGGTTGCAAACAGAGCGTCGCGAAGAGTAAACAAACAAGCGCGTCTCGCTTATGGTCACGTGGAGCGCCTCATGTCAACTGCATGCATTGATGCAATAACGCTCAGGAAAAATCGTGAAGCTAACTATACAAAGCAGGTTCTGTCCGAGATACTACACTTCTGGAGAGTCGTCAGTATGCAGAAATCAGGCAAGTGACAGAGTAAGAGGATCAGCAAAAAAAGGCAATATCAATGTTGTCTCCAGAAAGGTCAGAACAGGTCTGAGATTGTTTCATCCGAAAGACCAGAGAGAAACGATGGCTCACCATTATAAATACATATGAGTGAAGCACGTTAAACTGGGGAAGGCGGAACACTAACAGGTACACCATACAAGCATTGATGAAGAGAGAGCTGCAAGAGGATGTCAGTCAAAGAACGAACGCGAGCATATATGATGGATCAGAAGTATTATAGGCAATATCGAGTGTCCTCAAACCCCGAGAGGTCAGAACAGGTCTGATTGGGTATCATCCGGAAAAAAACAACGACGGAAGATGCAACTCACAATTAGTGTGGAATCATAGGCGGGAGGGCCGTGACTGGCCGCCATTTCGCGCGCGCAGGGGCGGACTCGCCGTACACCCAGTCCTCCTCACTCTCCTCCTCCCCATCGCAATCCTGCACGTACACGCCAACGCTGCCATCTTGAGGCTCTATCAGGACCTCCAGGCCTGTGTTGGTTTTCTCATGGACCTGCAGCTTGCGGAGAGCAGCCATGAGGTCGTCGGCGAGGGGCGCCGCGTTGGGAGGTTCCTCCTTGATGGGTTCCCAGCCGACAGGTGGTGAGCCTGGGGGTGAGATCAGGAAGTTCTTCTCGATGGCGGGCGGCCGCAAGTAATTTGCTTCGGGGACGACATCATTAGTCTCCACGGGCAACAGGGGGTTCGGGTCTGCGCGGTACACTCGCAGGATAATTTGCGACCTGAACGTAAAAAAAAATGGGTTGGCGTCACAAACTTGGAGGGAGGGACATACCGATCATCCGTTTGTTCGAGGACTATCGGGTCTGAGCTGACTTTGGCAGACTCAGCATCGTCTTCCCGAGTGTATACGACGATGATACGTCCGAAACCAGGCAACGGTACCCAGCGATTTATGTGGCCAAAGAACGCAAAGTGGTTCTGCAAAACATCCAGGAGCAATGGCTGGAAGAACTCCTTTGGTATCGACGTTACTGCGAGAGTGTTTGTCGCTTGGATGTCATTTGACGGGGTAGGAGTGGCGGGGGCAGAAGGGGAGATGAAGTATGAAGCGGCCATTTGAGAAAAAAGCTTTGGTTCTTATAGAGGCTGCTGCCAAACATCAAAGCACAGCTTTCCACTTTCCACTTTCCTCCAAATATATATACGCGCAGTAAGTAGTACGTAGACTGCTCGTCCGTACTGCAAGACAAGATGGCCCCCGAAGTCTTCAACTTTTCCCAAACGCCAATTACCTGCCACTCCTTCAGTGCAGACCACAAGCGTCCGTTTTCGCCTCAATGTACACTACCTTCGTCTTGATCACAATTGAATGCAGAGGTTGCGGTCAGCTTGAACTCGAACGATGCACAGATATTCACGCGCCAGGGCACCTCTTGGACCCCAACAGAAACGCTCGCAGAGGCACGGGCTTTGTCCACTCTCGATCAGAGTTCATGTCCTAACCGTCCGACAGCACGATAAACTGATCACGTCCATCGACTGGGCGCCCAACTCCAACCGCATCGTTACGGCCTCGCAGGACAGGAATGCCTACGTTTGGCAGCAGACCCCGGATCCCGAGACGGGCAAACTCATCTGGAAGCCGACCCTCGTCTTGCTGAGAATCAACAGGGCGGCGACCCATGTCAGGTGGAGTCCCAAGGAAGACAAATTCGCAGTGGCTAGCGGTGCGCGGTGAGCCTCATCGTATTCTTCTTGGTTCTTTAATTCATGGCCTCCAGTGCGATCGCCATCTGCTCCTTTGACCCCGAAAACAACTGGTGGGTCTCGAAGCTCCTTAAGAAGCCCATCCGCTCGACGGTGCTGTCGGTGGACTGGCACCCTAACAATGTGCTGCTCGCAGCTGGAAGTGCTGACATGAAGGCCCGGGTCTTCTCTGCATATATCAAGGAAGTCGATGACAAGTGTGTGCAGCAGATCGTTAGCCTTTTTTCAAGCTAACATCCTCGCTTCCAGGCCCGCCGCCACGGTTTGGGGATCCAAGCTGCCCTTCAACACCATTTGCGGTGAATACGCCAGCCCCGCTGGTGGATGGGTGCACGCTGTTGGCTTCTCGCCCTCCGGCGATGTTCTCGCGTTTGCCAGTAAGCGGGGTGATCGTTCGCAGTGATTAAATATCTAAATGTGTGGAGGTCACGACAGCTCGATCAGCATCGTCTATCCAGGCGGTCCGACGATCTACAATATTCGCATCTCGTCCCTTCCTTTTGTCACGCTGACATGGACCGCCGAGGACACCATCGTAGCTGCTGGGCACGACTGCCAGCCGGTAGTCTTTTCCGGCTCCGAGGGAGGATGGCAGGGCGTCGGCAGCCTCGACGACAGCACCTCCGCCAAGGCTGCAGGCCCGCGCGCGGGCTTTGGCGGTAACTCCTCCGTGGGGCGCCTCAACTCCGCCGCATTCTCTACGTTCCGCGATGCCGACACCCGTGGACAGTCGGGAGCGAGCGCCACAACGGATACAAAGCTGTTGACAGTGCACCAGAACACAATCACGAGCGTGCGGCCGTACGAGACGCAGGGCGGGCGGGTCGCGAAGGTCAGCACGAGCGGTGTCGATGGGAACCTGGTGATTTGGGACGCGGACAGCGTCAGTGCTGTGACGGGGCGCGTGGGCGGCCTGCGTATGTAGGATACATGTATAAACCAACACGAATAGAAAGAACAATCAGCGGAGGGTATCATTTGTTAAATCGAGCGAGTCTCGCTCCACAACGTTCTGCTCGTTGATGACTCCCCAGACCGAGGCCTTAAACTAAAGAGAAGTTGTAGGAGCCAGCATGTTGTGGCATTGGCTCCACTCACCAGCGTCAGGATCAGTCCCATCTTGTTCTCCAGGACGCGCAAACGCGCAAGAAGCGTGGTATCTGGCTGCTCAGTCAGACTGCGCGTCTTTTGCTTGAGCTGATGGCTGCGTTTCAATAAAATCGCGTTAGAACGCGTCCATCGCGCACCCGCTTGAGGTTTTCAGCAAGTTTAGCGTATTCCCAGAGAACTTCGGCCTCAATCGACGACAAAGTCGGTTGGTTTGAATATGGGTTCTCAGAGAAAACATCGGTTTGTTGCGGGGGGTGTTCCATTGTTCACAAAGGCTTTCATGAAGTTATCATGAAGGGAGGAGAGAAAGGACCGAAACCAAACATGACCAACTTCGGTCAACTAATTTCTGACATGAACTTGATACTTAATTTGGAATCAACTTCTCAGAGACGAACCACAATGAATGGTCATAGGGCACCGTAGAAAAGTACAGATGACATCCATCAAGAAAACGGCGAGACAGCATCTAACAGAGCAAGCAAAAACAGATTCTCAAACAATGGCGCGACAAACCTACGGCGCAAGCCCACCATCTCTCCGTAGTTCTGAACGAACACGTTCTAGAATGCGACCAAGGTGGTTCAATCCACCTTGACCTGGAGGTCCCTCGCCCCAGTACGTGTCCTGCTCATCCCCATAAATCAACGGCGCATCACCCGTCTCCAGCAGCATCCCACGGAGGTCGGGATGCTGTTTAAACTTGTGCAAAATCGCTTCCTCCATCTGCGGACACAGGTGTCAGCCCATAGTTTATCTAGAGAGTGATTGAGGTACCAATGGCAGGTACTGGGTGCCCCAGTCGGCACGAATAGCGTCGGGATATGTCCGGGCTAATTCGTCAGTGAGATGTTGCAGGGTGCTGAAGTCGAGGCAGCTGCGAATGCGCTCTGCGAAGCCGGGGTTGTGGGGGAGGTACTTCATCGCCTCGTGCAAATGCATTGCAGAGGGATACCTGACATCGTGGTACATAACAGCATGGGGCGAGTAGTTGAGGAAAGCATGATATTGGGGCGTGGAGCCGGAAAATCGGACGACAAAAGGTTCCTGGCGGTCGCCAAAGGCTGGTTGTGGAACCGGGAATTGCTGCGGTGGATCGTGCAGCATCGCGGGTGATGGTGGGACAACGGCAGGACCAGCCGCGACCGGGACAGGCGCTGAAGCACCGACGTTGGCTCCAGGCTGTTGCTGAGGAGGAAGGGTGGGAGGCTGGCCGTTGATGAATACAGGAACAAAATGAACGTCTTCCTCTTTCCTCCTTCGACCTGTTAGAGCCCTGAGTAACCCCCCACTTCTCCCGCCACTACGTCGACCATAACTCGGAGGAGGAAGACCGCCCTGCTGCGTGTAGGCAGCAGTCAGGAGTGCCGTTGTTTGCGGGAGGTTGAGAAGGGTGTTGTACGGCGACAATTCGTATAGATCGCGGGGAGGAGTAGGAAGTGGATTTGCGAGCGGCGGTCGAGGTTGTGTTGAAGGTGGTGGCCCAAAGACGGCGGGGTTGGGAGTAGGGAGCGGCTGGAGAACTTGAGCAATGTTGGCGCGGTCCTGAGCCGGCGCCTGTGGCTGCTCAAATTGCTGCGGTGGTTCTTGGGGCTGCGGAACTCCAAAAGCCCGGGAAGTAAAAGGTGTCTGGGTCCGTTGAGTTACGACGGTTGGGGCGACCTGAGGCGACGCGAAGGTTGTGAGGTGCGCATCGCCGCGCGGAGTGAAGAGAGGAGTGGCGCGAACAGGAGCAGGCGGTACCACAGGTTGGGTATTATTTTCTGGCTGTGGTCCTCGCGGAAGTACGGGTTGGGTCGCAGGTTCTGCGAGGTTGCGAATCAGGTAAGAAATGTTGCAGCTCCATTTGCAGGACGTACGATGAGGTGGCTGAGGCCCATTCCCGGTCTTCCCAGCATTCCACCCTTGCACATAAGCCTGTGCTAGCTTCTCCTGGTCAGAGACGGACCCATTTCGTTTGGACTTTCGCGTTTTCTTGTTAAACGATGGGTTTGAGTTGAGCGGCTGCAGTTGAGGTGGCAAGTACAGATTTGGGTTTTGTCCATAGGGGACGTTAAATCCAGGAGTAACGAGTGGATACGGGCGAGCTCGCGGCTTGGACGATGACGACCCCATTCCTGTTCGAGAACACGAGGCAACCACGAGCTTCACGATAAGCTCGCGATATTAGCACTGCGACGCGTCAAAATGCTGCAGCTCTGGGATATTACAGAGAATAACGTTGTAGACGGAGATTCCTGCAGCTATATGACACGAAAAACCATGTCCATACAAGTTATTTAGCCGACCGCGATTTCGGCAAAAATCGCAACCTCGGTCACGTGGAATGCTAGTCCTATGCGAGAGGGCGTCGAGGTCAAGTAATTTGCCAGAGACCACAGCCAACACGCAAAAGTAGTAAACTGCTCAAGTAAAGTTTATTCAGTTCTCGTACAACAGATTCACATGCAAATAAAAAAATTCAACGATCCCGCCCCTCCATGGATTTTCTCGCTTCCTCGATGGCAGATGGCCCGTCCTTCAGCTCATCGAACTGATACATAGGAAAATCTAGAAGTACCGTCTTCTTCGCAATTGCCGGTAGATTCTTATACAATACTTGTGGGATGGGAATCAAGATAGATGTCCTGCGCAGGTACGCCTTGTATTGTTCCCATATGCCTAAATCATCTGCCGTGGCTGTAGGGCCATGACTCTTGAGATAGAACCTCTTTGCCTGAGGCTTCGCCGAGGTCGGTACACCCGATCCAAACATCAGCAGGCTGGTAACCGTCAGTCAACGTAGGTAACATAAAAAAGGGACGTACATGACCGTAAATATGGGCGATACGACGGCGCCGTATTGAGCAGACCGTGCGGACAATGACAGAGTTCCGTTGGTGGTCGGAGATAGGCAAAGGATCCAGACTCCCCACCAACACATCATCCTGAATGATAACTTATTCAGGCCAACGCTTTGCATTGTCGAGCAGATATAACGCACTCTCCAAAGTACGGTGGATGCCGCGACCACGCCCACAAGCCTGCCTGCAGATGTTTTTCAATAGGAAACATCACCATGATACAATGGCCCGACATTTATAGGTTTATTTTTCGGCGTCGTCTTTGAGGATTTGTACCAGTACTAAAACTGAATCAGTTTTTCTGGAATCAGTGCAGAAAAGGGCTCGGACTTTTTGCATATCTGCGGTAGCTTCGACGAAAAGCCCCAGTGCCCATAGCACGATTCCTGCAATATCACGCGAGGTCCCAAAGCCAGGATTGGACCCGCCGTGTTCAACGTCCGAAATCGCGGGGGAGTTGAGGATGATCAGAGGGAGTGAAACAATCCAAACCCATAGAATTTGAGCTAGGAAGAAGAAGCTTGTGTTATAACCGCAGAAGGACGGAGTAACTTACCTACCCAGAAAGCTGAAAGGTATCGTAAGTAAGAGGGGTATCTAGGAAGGCAGCAAACTCGCCGAGGAATTTGAAAAAGTGTTTTCTGATCTCGTCAAAGCGCCCGTCGTGCCCGGTCATCAAAACACGGAAGAACAAGAAACCTGGTACTGTTACGACCTTGGAAATGAACAACGAAAACACAAACCCGCAATTCTAACGGCCCAAATCATAACCAGACTAAGAGGGGTGAGGATATGTGTGCGAAATGTAATGGTGAAAACAGACATGCTCGCGATGACATTGCGGGTGTGAAATGTGTCTCCGGTAAGCAAAGTTGTCAAAGCTGTAGCAGCTGTTCGTCGATACTCGGAGGGAATGGATATTGTCAAAGCTTGCCCAAAATGAAGAAGTTGGATCCCTGACACCTCTAAGCATTTATTCGACCCGGATAAGGGCCACGCCACCACTCACCCCAGTGAGATCTGTGATTTTATCGACTTGAAAGGTGAAGGCGATGGCGAAGCCCAGAAGTTGGTATGCAGTTGTTACTAGCAGAGTCAAGGACAAGAAATACGGGTCCAGGGCAACCGGCATTGTGATGGTACGAGTCTACGAGAGGTCCCAGTCGATTCATATTCATGCTGCCTTGACGTCGTGATTTGGGAAGGGATCGGCAGCACCGCTATTTTTATCGGCACTGCCACACCTGCTGTTTCTGAAGGGGACTACGCCAGACAACTTATCTAGAGTTTTAGCAGGCTTGAGCTGTATGCAAAAAGTTCATGTTTGCTGTCCGTTGATGCTATCTATTTACATGCATGGGAAACAGTCCAGAGAGATATCTAGGCGACATCTCTAATGTTAAGGCAGACAAAGAGGGTTGAGAAGAGGTGCTGGCAAAGCTGCACATCGTGCAAGGGAAGGTGCCGGAATCCTGCAGAAAGAGCAGTCAGGAGAGATAGGATGAAGTTCAGTATTACTAACCACTTTGGAGGCTGGAGAGTGGAGCGATATAGCTCGCCAAAGGCTCGTGATCCGGCTTCTTGTGCTGCTTAACAAGGAACTCTACGAAAACGAGTTCCTTCATCCCACCGATGCAGTCATAAGGTAAACAGAGTTCTTCTTGCCACATGGGATTGAACCCATTATCTTTCACAGCCCCAGTGGAATAAGAAATCGTGCGTGCAGAGGTCGCAGAGGTGCCACTGTTATCTGAGGGGGGGACATGATCGTAGCTCTTCTCTTTAGGTAAGAATGGCGAGTTCGACCAGGACGGAATGTGTAAGGCCACTTCAACGTAGGGGTCGGCGTATGATTTTCGACGATTTCTTTTCCTGAATCATCCTTTGGCCGCGGCAGCTGCTGCGCCGATATGATCTGCCTGGTATTGAGATGAGGGTATCGAAAGGAAAGTACTTGTGCTCACGGTAACATCAAGGAAGTGCTTGGTGTGTTTTCGAAGCTCTTGAAAGTGCGGGTCTCGCAGTGCCAGCGGCTTCAGAACATAACCCTGGTAGCCACACCGCATGAACATGGCCTGATTGATTCGGTATCCCATGTCCATTGTTTGAATATTCAACGCGACCAATTGACATCCAGCCGCCCAATACTGGAGAGGCTCGTAGTTTGTTGACTGGACGCGCGTGCCCTTGGGGTAAATGCGGACTACGTGCGTTTGCGTGTGCCGTATCAAATCTTCAATTCCAACACCTTCCTTGATGTATTTGTTTGCCGTGTTTTCGGATAGAGAGAAAATCTGCTCCGGGGCATATTCTTCGGTCTTTCCTATGCCCCGACACTTCACGCCGACCGTGTAGACAAGGAGCGAGGCCAGTTTCATCGACATCGGAACTTTGGCTTTTTTCGCCTTCGGGTCTGTTGGATTGGAAGTCGAAGAAGAGGGTTTGCCACGGAGCTTTTTCCATTTAGACTTCAGTTGGCTGATCTCCTCATTGATTTCCTCCATCACCACTGCTGTCTCCGATTCGGACTCGGAAGAAGACTCCGACGATGATGATGGGAGTTCAGCGTCTAAATGCGCCGCCTTGGCTGCTGCATCTTCCGCCGCTTTCTTGTGCGCTTTGATGGCCTCCAGCTCAGCTGCGACGTAAAGATTTTTTGTCTGTACCAACTTGTTAGCAACCCGTAATTCGTTAATTTATATACAACTTGCCTTGATCATGATTCGACCTTTCAGCTGTTCTGGACTAGGTAAGACATCGATCTTGTGTTGAGCCTGCAAAGGCGCTTTGACCAAAGCGGATCCAAAAGTTTTCGTCATGATGTCCACAAGCATATCCTGCTGGGCTAGCCCACAATGCACCTCGCAAGATAAAAGAACGGGATACGGCGAGGACACGAAAGCATATTTCGAGATGGCCTCACATATTTCCCTGGCCGAAACCTGGGACGTGAGCGTTTTGCCATGGTAAACCATCGGCTCGGTGGGCCCATCGTAGATATCCACTTCAGATACTCTTGTTGAATAGCTTAAACTTAATACATGGGCAAGAACGCACTTTCGACACTTCGGCACGAGCATAACAAGGCGCGGATATATCCTTCGATTGTACTGACACCCATAAGTTGGTTACCGACGACTGCAGACCGTTATACAGTCAAACAGTGAGCGTCAAGTGAATGAAAGTGCTCACGGTACGTGTTGTGAGAGGTAGAAATGAAATAATCCGACATCGGCTGCGTCATGTCGTTTGATTCTAGACGTGTGGGTGCATTATCCTGAGACCCGAGAAACGAAGAAAAGCTTTCTACGCTCATGATACGAGAAACTGGAGACGAGGCAGAAACTACGGGCAGAGGAGGTGGCGGGACGGGATCTTCTGAAGCTGCCACTGGAGCTACCGCCGATGGAGGAGGCGGACTTGATTGGGATGTGATGGTGGGCATGTCTGCAGGAACTGGTGCCGGAGAAGGCGCGACAGCCGGGGGAGCTGGATCTCCTGTTGTTACCGCTGCAGTTGCCGTCGATGGCACGGACGAGGGTGCAGATTGAATGGGCGGCGGCGCATCCCCAGAAACCGGTCCCGTAGAAGCGGAAATTGTGGGAGGAGGGGGTGGAGCCGCTGGGGTGGGAATCGGTGGCGGAGCGACAGCAGGTTGTGGAGATGCGACCGTCGAATATCTCTCGAACACGATTTTCATTTCGGCGGAAGTGAGTGTAGACTAGGAATGGTCAATCAGTTGAATTGATGGCGGAAGCCCAAGAACCTTTTGTGTGCTCGTCATGAACTTCTCAAATACAGCAAAGCCAAAGGTCTGGTCACCACAGATCCTCTTATATAGCGCCTCCAGCTCCGGTCTACGCTTCAAAAGCTTCACAAAATGCTGGAACTCTTCAAAGTTCAAGCACTTCTTCTGTTTGGTATCGGCTTCCTATGATATAATAAATTGACTCTATTCGTGAAGCGAGGAAAAATCTGACGTACTTTGAAAAGTCGTTCGAGGTCGCCTCTCGGGAAAGTAATGTTCAACCGAACACACATTGATTTGACCTCGTCTAGGGATAATGCTTTGTCCCCGCTCTTGTCCGCACTCTTCCAATACTGCCTCTCCCAGACCGCTTGTCTCATCTCTGTGTTGTCGAGACTGTGCATGAGCCCCACTCGAATAGTATAGAGTTTCCGGATCGTCGATTCCCAGAGGACAAACACATCTCGCGTTGGTGCGAGGAGGTGAAGAGTTTTGTACGTGCTATTGAGCACATACACGATCGTAATCCACTGGAATCGAGTTAGCAACATTTACCGTGCGGGTTCGTTCATCTCACTCGATCCATGGCATCGCCAGAGTATCCGAATTGAGTGCAGTAGTAAGAAGCGTCAGGACCTGTCCTGATCTCCTTGATGGTCTCGATCGGCACTGAGAACAGGTTGAGTGCGATTTTAATGGAATTGGGCCACACGTACCGAGGCCGTGTTTTCGTGAAGCATACAAGATTTGGCCCTCATCGGGATCGACACGAAATACCACCTTCTTTTCAGATTTCTCAGAAATCTTCGTTAGTTGAGTTCCTCGTTGCAGTAGCAAAGGGACGGTCATCGAATCTGTGTTTCCGACGTTTACAGGAACAGCCATGATTGTAAAGAGAAAAAGTCTGGATTGTGACGTAGATAACTTAAGTACTACCCCATCAAAGCTTTAAGCGAACAGCGGGCCGTAGATAGGGGGTAATAATGGGGCAATAATTCTAATTAAGCCTCGAAGGCCCTGCAACGGCACTGATTGACGGAGCATCCGCCATAACCACATCCTCCCCGTCGTCGACAGCCTCAGCGGGCAGAAGGTACTCTATGTCTTCAAAAAGGTGGGGGAACAGGATGGCCATCATATCCTCAATTCTAGGGGAAATAAGCGATCCTGGAGCATCAGCGCAGATTGATACGCACTTAAATATGAAATCGCCCTTCTGCACCTTCCTGGCAGGAGAATCGACAGCCTTCTTCTCTCCATCGCCGGCGAGGGTCGATACATTCAAGATCGAGCCTACGGAGTTGTTTTTCGTGTAAAGCGATGTTCCGTGACGCGCTGCAAGATCCAGAATATTCTTTTCGACCGTATCTATGGGAATGGGTGTCAATTGTTAGTGGAAATAAGAGATGAGCTTACCCTCCGCGTAATAGCAGAATACTGCAAAATGTCAGAATGGACTCCAGCCTTTTACATTCAATACCTACCTTCCGTCGGTCTCGTTTGCCCCATCCGATCAATGCGAGCAATAGCTAACCCGGTTCCGGTCAGTCAGTATGTGCTGTTGCTGAAACCTAATACGAGTATTACCTTGTATCTCGAAGCCGTGATGTACAACACTCTCTAATAAAAATACACGCGAGGCACAAGTGATGTTCAACCCCGCATTCTCTCGTTCACTGGAGTGTGCAAGTAAGCGGGGTTGCGGTCAAGGCCTTCAGAAAAATGCGCACCCATGAAGAAGGAGGACTTCGATGTCGTCTGAGGAAGCGAATTTCTTGACGGCAGTGAGTCCCTTTTGATTCTGATCAATTCTGAGGCACGATATGCCTTGAAAAGATCAGAATGAATGGCAGGGTACATCAGAACTGGGGCATACCATTTTCTCGCAGTGCTCGCTCCACGACTGTGAGATACGGTTAAAGATGAAATGGGATCCGAAGGGTAGATTCTTACTAAACAAACTATCGGCCCACGCCGAGAAAACGATGCTCTTGGCGCCAGCATCAACATTTCGGAGATACAACAAATGGCGGACCTAAAAACAATCAGAAAAAGTTGTCGGGTTTGAAGCAGATACCGACAAGAGTTTGAATCTTATTACCAAAATCACCAAAAGTCGGCATCGTCTGGATTTCACGGAAAGTCCCTGGGTCTGCAGACGGAAGGAAATCAATCAACTGTTGACAGAGCACGCCAGAGAAGTACCAATCATATTATATTCAATCATGCGTCGAGATTTCGGTATAGGCTCAGACTCGACCGGTAAGGGTTCGACTGGTCGCTCCGTCACAACGAATCGTTCCAGTTTGTCGGGATCAATAGCAACTCTGGGTGCAGGCGTTAGAGTCAAGGAGATGAAAGACAAAAATATTGAGACAGACCGGCAAACAGGACAAGTTCGGTGTTTTTTGCTAACCCACGCTTTCATACAATCCTATACAACCAGATTTAGTCCCTTCCGAGTAGGTTACGCGACAAATACCGACCTCGCAGAACACGTGGGCACTAAGGTGAAATCATAATCAGTCAGTATTACCAACCTTGATCAGGAGAGTTACCAGTGAGTTATGAATCCTTGATAGAAATCAATCAATCGTAAGGATCAGACAAGTTTTTGAGCTCGCTCACCGCGGATGAAATCGCATTTGCAAAGAATGCAGGTCTCCTCATCCTCATCCGGGTCGGTATTGTCCTTGTTTTTGGCAAGATGGTCTAGGTATCTTTGCCTTGCCCGGTTGGTGTTGATCTAGCAGCAACTTCAGTGAACCAGGAGGAAGAAGAAAAGGCACAACCCTACCTTGGTCCCGAGATCCGTTTGTTCGCCTGCACACTGCTGGAGTGCCTGAGCAGCAGTATTCTCGAAAACGACATCAGACACCGAATCCGAGATCTCTTGCAACTGGCGGAAGTACAGGATGCGTTGATTGAACGCCTTTCGGTAGAGTACAAGATGCGCATCCAGCTTGTCCTGTAGAGTTGCTATAATGAGTCAGAACCAATCGAGATAGACGAAGGGTTTTAGAAAACGCTACCTTGCTCGGAGATGAGAGTCCTCAAATCAGCGATTGCTTCTTTCAACATGATCTTTGTGGGTCGTCGTCTTTGTGCATCCGGCCCACTCTGCTTGCCATTTCGACGACGACCTGGGGGAAAGTTACTTCAAGTTCGGGACCTGAACGTAAGAGCCATACACTCTTGATGGCTCTGCCGTCGAGCTCCTGAAGAAGATTCTTGCGCTTCGTGGAGAGGTCTTTATGGAGCACTTCGTGTTCGGGTTGCAGCTCTATGTCGGCCAGGGCTTCTGCAACGACATCCAAGGCAGCGGATGCATTTATTGCTGCTTTAGTATGACGAAGTTTTTTCTCTCTCTTACAACGAGTTTGAGTTGGGGGGTTCATCAAGTAAAATGCACCATACCGCATCATGAGCTGCCAGTAATGTTCTCTCCTTCAGAAGGGCTTCGCGGCGATCAGCTAGAAGGGAAGTGAAGTTTATGAGGTAGGTTTCTGCTTCGCCCTGATCATCGAGAGTGCGTTGGTACTCTTGGCCATCTGCCTCTTCCCCGGGGGTCAGTTTTTGAGTAAGTAGATCTATGATGCGTGTCCTCCATTCCCATAAAAGAGAGGATTGCTCGTTCAGAACATTTTCGATGATTTCGTTTGCCTCTTCTTGCTGGCGGGAGGTCAGTAAGAGCGCGGTTGATGGAATCATGAACTTGCCGATTCCTTATTTTTGTTGGTCTTGTCATCTTTCAGCGCGTACCGCAGGAAGGGGACTTCGATTTGAAGTTCTTCTGCCGTCAATTCTCTGGATGCCGAGTCTGTCAACTGCTGCATAGCACGGACAGCTTCTTCTTCTGTTGCTGCAAAGATTGCATGTTAACCATTATCGGATGCGCGAGAGTCTCAGTGTTACTCTTTAATAGACTCCGCCGGATCGTTTCGGCCTCCGCATAAGCTGCATTTTCCGCTTCCAGCTGAGATTCTCCCAGCATATGGTAGGTATCTCCTTGCAAGAATTTGACTCTATGCATGACAAGTCTGAACTCTCGGAGTCGGTGCTTGAGGGAATGTCGTTTTGCCCGATGTTCCTTGACAGCAGGCGAACGAGGGTCACCTTCGTCGTCAGACTCTAAATCTGACAAGGGAGACAGGGAACGCTCTCGTTCCTTTCCCTTTCCTTTGCTGTTTGGGGAGGGATTCGAGTCTTCTTCTTCTGCATCGATTTCTTGGTCCTGGTGAAGGGGGTTGTTGGCTTCATGAGTGGCAATCACGGATTCTATTTCCTTGATCAACTGTTTGGTTTCTTTTTCAGCAAGCAACAGAGTCTCCAGACAGTGTTGGTATCGGTTTTTGTCGACGCCCTGCTGTTGCAGCTGGGCCATTCGGACGAGACCTTGGACCTGCCGAGTCACGTGAGACATAAATAGGGGGTAGAAGACAAACGCATCTTGCCTTGCTCTTACAATCCTCTATCACCGCAATCCAGTTGTTGTCGTACATTGCCTGAAGCATAGTTTAAGTTGGGATGCAAATACGGGAAAGTCCTACTTACTTGCAGAACCTGTTCCATAGTCTTCAAAGCGCCAGGCTTGAACAACTTGTCACCGCCCATTTGACCGACCTGACAAGGATATCTAAATGGTCGAGCCGCAGTCATGAAACCAAATCTTTACCTGAGGGTGAGTGCAAATTGCTCGTAGTTTCCTGAGTAAAGAGCGCAACAGAGCACCATCAGGTTCCCCATCTGCACCCCGGACATCCACACCACGAGAGTCCAAGCCGAGATGCAGCAACGCGGATTCAAATTCCTGGTCGTAGAGCTAGTTTTCCTTTGCTTAGCACGAAGATCAGTGGGAAAACGGTCAACGAACGTGTCTCTCCACTGGGCCCATTTGGATGCTGACCAGATATCGAGTTTGCTGAGGGATTGTCAGCTCGTCCTTGACACTCGCCTTTGTCGTTCTGGCACAACCATGGTCAGTGTTGGGTCATGAAACGACCATCAATTTATCGTACCGAATCGCAAAGTTCTGAAAGAAAGAACTGAAGTGGCTGGAAAATCCCGGAAGGGCGAGCCTGGGCCAATGCCGAGTAGGGGACCCAACAAGATGATCCACTCGAAGGAACCTGTGGCGACAGTCAACTGGTAAACGCTGCAGACGCGAATTCAGATATACTTTAAGACGTGGATCAAATCTGAAATTTGGGTTCGGGCGGGCGTCCCACTGACTGCAAAAGAGCCTAGACGCGGAACTAAACCAAATTTTAGAAAAGACTATCACGACCAATAAGATTACATACTCAAGGACACCATATCTCTGGGGACCAACGTTAAAAAGGAGCAGTGATAAAGAAGACGAGAACATACTCCACATTACCGCCTCCCACCATCTGGACCTCGTCCATGACCACCCGATTCCATTCCACAAGGATCAAAGGGCTACGAGGGCGTTCAACATTCGAGTAGACCACGTCCTCCCGTCTGGGACGCTTTGGAGCGGCTCGAGCTACGTTGATGTCAGCCTTCAGGGTCAGGTATGTTGTGATGACCACGTCGAAGCCCTGCACATATGAGCACCATTCGAGAGTTTCTTCAATGGCCTGCCCGGCCTCGTCTTCGTCGAGATCGCTGTCGTCGTCACTGTTTGATTTCCTCCGCTTTCCTTTCTTTTTGCTGGCATTGGACTTTGCTTTCCCCTTGCCTCTGGTTGCACCATGAATGCGTTTTACACGATCCTTTTCGCTCTCACTACCAGTGATGGGAACCGCGACTTTGGTCCAGCCCTCGTACAAAAGTACTTTAAGTGAGGGAGCGTGTAATTTGAGTTCGTCTATCCATTGCGACGCAAGAGCAGGCGGTGTGACGATGAGGGTGGTCTATAAGCCTTCAAAAACTACGTCAGGACTCGAAAAAAATCTTATACCTTGACAGCTTTCACCTCGACGCCGGCCTCGGGATCCCATCGCGTAACTCCAGGGTGTCTTTCGGGCGGAGCTGGGTTCAAAAGCAATAGGGAAATCATTTCCAGCGTCTTTCCAAGCCCTGGCTCCTCGGCCAAAATCGCCCCACGGACAGGAGGCTCGTCAGGCATAGTGGGGAGGATATTGCCAGTCAAACGGTTGACGTAAAACGCTTGGTTTCCTTCATCGATCCTCTCCCAGAACGAATATTCACTCATATCGGCAGGTTTGTCAACGATTTGACCATTCGCAGTGACCGTCTTGCCTTCTCGATCAAGTAAGCGCGCAACGCTGCGCCGTTGGAAGGGGAGCAAAGTTGGAAGCAAGGCAGCGGGCTGCATGGCGCGATCCGCATCAGGAGTTTCAAGACGCGGGGCGGGCTCGAGAATGGAGTAGAAGAATGGGATATTGGTAACGGTGTCTGAGCCAGGCTGGAGGATGGCATCGGGATAGAGATATTGCATGAGCTTCCGTTGATTTTCTTCAATTGGTGTGGTTCGGCTTGATCTAGAGAGCCGGATGGGCTCGTATATCAAAGGAGTCAACGAGACAGTGACTTCTACTTTGAGGGTGAATGGCAAGCGTTCCGCGTCCGCAACAGGGCGCATGATGAGCGTTAAATGCCCGTTGATCGCAACACGACCATGTTCTTGCAAGCCGGTGCATGCCACCAAAATATCGTTCTGGGGCCGCTCGTACCGCCCACGGAACACACCCATACACTCGTGGTCAAGTTCATCAAGTAGCTCTGGAAGAAGCAATAGCCATTCACTGGCACCATTGCGCTTCTGGAGGATCTCAGAGACGACGACAACGCGCCCAGAATGCTCCGCAAGGTCGAACGTGCCGAGATCGAACTCGTGCGGTTCGCAGAAGGGACCTCCGAGATGTCCCAGTGCTTCATCAAGATTCTGCTCGTCCGATGCCCACTCGGCATTCAACCCGTCGGTGGCAAAGTATCCAGCCATCGCACCGGGAGGAGCTGAGCTATCGTAGTTGATATAGAAGGTGTGTGCGAGGACGGGAATGGACCTTGCAGGGACAGGTTGCGGATGCGTTTCGAGCTTGGGATAGCGCATCGTTGCCCAGGCGACTATTGCATCATCTGAGGAGTCCTTTGACCTGCCGCTCGTTGAGGAAGAGGACGATTTGGCGCGCTTTTGCGCCTTATCGTTTGATTGGGGGGGAGGGGATGCGGCGCGTTTTTTCCCTTTGCCATTGGGAGCAGATGAATGTGTCGCGTTGGCAATGGGCAGTTGGAGAAGATCTACGAATTCTGAAACATTCAAGGTGGGTCTATAGATTTCATCGTCGGGATGCTTCTTCATGGTCATTCCATGAGGACGGAAATATTGTCTGGGAAGGGCACGAAGGGATTCCGTGTGCTGAGAGGAGGCGTTTCGCATCGCGAATCACGTCCGAAAAGGTGGCTAGCCGCTCGGAAGGAATTGGCACGCCAGCCAGTACAAATTCGCAGTCGCGATGTGGTGGCAGGAGGGAAGACGCTAATTAGGAGGTCACGTCGTCACGATCATCACGTGAGATTATGGGTGGGGTGCTTTGTGCGTCGAGTCACGGTGACCTGCTTCGGTTCCGTTGTCGAGTCTCACAAAATCATGCAGCGTTATGTAGCTTAAAAAAACTTGGGTGTATCTAACATGTATCTCCAACAAATACTGCGTCTACATGCACGTGTACATAGTGGGAACCTACATCGAAGCCTTTCCCCTGGGTTCAAAAGGCAGAAACAGGGCTAGGATACCGGCAAAAATAATCAAGGCGCCGGAAATATACACTGGGACCGCTGTGGATAGATTGGCATACAGGGCAATCACTGGCGCCTGTGAATGTATGAGGGTCCTGGAGTAGAAAGAAATAGCAAAGTCAACGCACGATTACCCCAAACACCCGAGTCGCGGTGGATACCAGTGCATTTCCGGTGCCGCGATCTTTGGCAGGGAAGATCTCGGGGGAGATGGCGTAAAGCACACCGTACATGATCTGCCGGCAGAGTGAGAACGCCTACAGATTACTGAAGAGGCGGCCGTACATTGCTGAAGAACACATATCCACAATTCCACCCAAGGAGTTGCACGGAACTCCGGGCGGTTGTGCTCGCGAAAAGAAAGGCTCCAGTTAGCCCTAAGTTTCGCGAGGGGTCGTTGAATAATGTAACTTCCACAGAGTAACAAGCTACTTGCCCGAGGAGATGGCCAACGTTCCTTTCCTTCCGATGTAAGGGAGCTCCACAGCCCACCCGGCAAGAAACGCGCCAGGCACACCAATGACGCTGAGAATTACTTGCTGAACAGGGACATCAGACGCGGTGAAGAACGCTACTTGATCCACTCACGTTGCGGTACGTGAGGTAGAGGGATCCATCATTGAATTGTGCACCTCGGCTGGCAAGCCTGGAGGCATCAAGCAATCGTGAAGAGCGAATCGTCAAATGAGAACCTACAGATACGGGAGGAAGCTGTTATACAGTGTGGACGCCAGACCGATAATTCCCCAGAGTGCGATAAGGAGCGATGTCGAAATTGCCATTTTTCTTGTCTAGCAGGGGAGATAAATAACCTTTCTGCAAGTTCGACGCGTTGACTCACCGCAAAAAGCGCCTTGACGTGTGTGGTGGTGAAAATCGACGTCCGGCTCAGTACCGGCCGGATGACTGCTCCCTTTTCGTCAGTGTGTTTCTCGTCTACGGTCGTTAAATCTTCTAGGCTCAGACTGGTCGTGGTGGAATTGAACGCGGCGATCTGGTGGATGACATTGACAGCGGCTTGATCGTTTCCAATGCCGACAAGGAAACGTGGGCTCTCTAAAAGGTTGAAGGCGAAGAAGCGGATCAGCGACAGGATTAGTGTCAACGCTCCCAGGATAAACAAGAGGTATCTCCAGCCCATGTTGTCGGATTTGCTGCAGCTCGGTGCGGAAGAGGAGCAAGAAAAATTGGCGATTAGAGGCCAGGCGAGCTGAGGGGTGTTATTATGGAGCTGTTCAACTTGAAAAGGCAGTTCGTACCAAACTGATTAGGAGTTGGCCGAGAGACCACCAAACGGACATAACGGTGAGTAAGTATTGGTGAGAGGCCGGGACAAGGTCTAACGATATCAAAATGAGAAATAACATAATCAAGAAAAATCAACCAACCTAAGAATACGGCAGAATCTACGGGCATATTTCCTACGGGCGGGTGAATACCATTATATCATGGATGATTGCTCTTCAAACCTCCGACGCCAACTCCCACAACGGCCAACAAGGAAGCCAGCGTTAAGAAATTCGGTGAACCTCCGGCAGACAGGCCGAATACACCGGCGATCAGTAGTGTCTGGGTAAAGTTTTGGAGACGATAGACAGAATGAATGAAGTGCCACGCACCAGGTTAAAGGACCATTTCCTCCCCCACACGTCCGAACCAAGGCCCCAAACGATGGCGCCGACGAGTAATCCTACGTTTCCCGCAAGCGATAGGAACGGTCCGTTGAAGTTAAATTCGGCAATGACGGGGGTGAGGATGAGCCCAGAAATAAGCGGCCAGACGCTATCGCTAAAGGTGAGGGCATTGGGAAGCTTATTCGCGGTGAAAAGCAAAAGGACGCGTACGCAAACCAGCCAAATCCTGCGCA
The DNA here is from genome assembly GCA_029281795.1 of Mycena crocata. Classification (NCBI taxonomy): domain Eukaryota; kingdom Fungi; phylum Basidiomycota; class Agaricomycetes; order Agaricales; family Mycenaceae; genus Mycena; species Mycena crocata. Next base: position 332,885 of record JARJCP010000096.1, on the reverse strand, counting down.
GACGAAGAGATAGTACTGATAGCGGCCCATGCCGATGTCCTGGATCGCGGTGTTCAAAACGCGGGTTTTCGCATGGTATACGGGGTCGACAGTGGTGTCGTCGTAGAGGTCGTCGAGCTTTTTTGCTGGTGCATGATAGACCGGGTCGACAGTGGTTTCATCGTAGTCGTTGAGCTTTTCTGTGGGAGACATGGCGGCAGGAAGAAAGCCGGTGAAAGACGGGTGTCCGAAACGGAATGATTGTCCATCAATCCATCAACTCTCGCACTTTTTCCGTCCGCCCAAATGAGGCTGAAAATCCAGTCGGTGCCGCCGCTGCCTTTGCACAAGGTGTGGTTCACTCCCGGCGAGGACTGTCTCACCGTGGCCCATCTGAAGTCTGCCTTGGTCAGGCAGGTCTTCAAATCCACCCTCAAAAGCGCGTCGCCGCTTGACCTCAGCCTCGATGGGTTTGACCTTCTCGAGGCCAGCACGCTCGTCGATATCCTGCGGGATGGCGACCTGGTTGTCGTGAAGGAGGGAGAGCGAAAAACTGGTACGCGTTTCCTTTGTGTTTGTACCTTGTTTCAAACTGCAACTACGATAAGAGGTCGGCAAGAAACGAAAAAGGAGTACGAGTCCTGTGAAACAAAAGACGCGATATCCTCCGCTTCCCAGCTTGGCGTCGTCCTCTTCCTCTTCAGCTTCCGCTTCCTCCTCCTCCTCATCATCCTCTTCGTCTTCTGACAGTGATTCCGACTCTGATTCCGACTCGTCCTCCTCTTCTGGATCGTCCTCCACTCCGCCAACCTCTGCTTCTACCAAGCAGACGCTCGTCCCGCAAACACAGAAAGCGCGCAGATCAGCTCCGACCACAACGACCTCCACACCTGTCTCAACGGGTCCCATGGTTCCGCCGGGAAAAGGAAAGCCGTCCACCCACTCGCGCAATGTGCGCCGCAGGACTAAACGCGCTGCTGCGACAGCCCCTCCGTCTTTGCCAGATTTTGTTTCCGCCGCCAACGCGACCCCGGCCGCAAAACCTGATGCGGACGTAGACCGGCGTGCCAAGGCGCGGCAAGGCAAAATTCACGGGCCCGCCCCCGACGTCGCCTCCGCACTCAACAACGCGTTCGGCGGGAACGAAAAGGCGGGGCGCCTCGACCCTGGCACGCTCTCGCCCGCCTCGGCATCCTCATCAACGCTGCACACGCCGCAGTACCCACCGAGCGAGGCGGAGGAGACGCTGCACGTCCAGATGATGTCTATGCTTCCCAAGTCGAAGAACAAGAACAAGAGCCGACGGAGTGGCGGGGACGTCGATCCGCGGAGCCGCAAGATCGTGTTTGGGACGCCGCCGCCGCCCGAGGAGCAGGAGGAGGACGAAGAGGAGGCGCCGAGGATCTCGCGCCCTGTACTTATACCGCCTTCCGAGCTGCCCTCGCACCTTATTCCGAGCAACGTCTTCATTACTTCGATCGACGTCGAGGAGGGCTTGAAACAAAAGTCGAAAAAAAAGAAGCGCAGAGTGGAAGAAGCGGAGCCCTGGGCGGCGGATGAGGCGGTGCTGGAAGAGATCGTGCTAAATTATGGGGAGGAGGAGTCGGAGGAAGGCCCGCCGGAACCCGACCCCTCCACGTTTAATTTCGACAAGGCGCCGCTTATTGCATCGCTTTCGCAACTCACGACGGGGTGCATAGTTGGTTTCGAGGTACGTGGTTTTTATTTCATATGTGCTGATTTTGTTGAAGCCTAAATGCAGGCACTGATCTTGAACAACTTCACTCCCGAGTATGGCAGACGGTATGGACGCGTTGTGAGTTGGACGGAGGAGCGCGTCATCGTGCACCCCATGTATGAGGGTGCGGAGGATGAGGTCGGGGACGAGGATTTCAGCTGGGACCAGGTGCAGGGACAATGGAGGCTACTACGATAATTAATTTAGTTACTTTGTGCGTGAACGCGGCTAATTTGTGTTGTGGTCTGTTTACTCCAAACGGCATCGCCTTGTCTTTCTTCATCGCCCACCATGGTAAATCTGCTCTGTTTCTCGCACCACGCACGCACTAATGTCCCGTAGCCTCCGCCTAAATCCAAGGGCGGGAAGATGCTCAGCCTGATCAACTGGCGGCTGAAAGTGACGATTAACGACGGGCGTGCGCTGACGGGGCAGATGCTCGCCTTTGACCGACACATGAACCTGGTGCTCGCGGATTGCGAGGAGTTCCGGCGCGTGCGGCCCAAGAAAAAGCCTGGAGAGGAGCCGGCGCCTGAGCAGGAGATGAAGCGTACGCTGGGGCTCGTCATCCTGCGCGGCGAGACGGTCGTCAGTCTGAGCGTCGAGGGCCCGCCGCCCGTCGTAGACGAGGACAAAAAGAACGCGGTACGCGTTGCTCGTTTATCTCCTTGATACACCCCCTCACCCTTGACAGCTCCCCGTCGGTCCTGGACGCGGCATGCCCGCCGGTCGTGGCATGGGCATGATGCCGCCTAGTGCGTCGTCGTTTTTGTGCTTTTGTGCGTTGCGTTGCTGATACGTTGTCGTTGCAGTGGGCATGCCCTCGATGGCCCGTCCTCCGATGCCCTTCCCGCCACCGGGAATGCCCGGCCCCCCGCCCGGATTCCGCCCCCCTGGCTTCCCGCCAGGCATGCCCTTCCCACCGCCACCAGGCTTTGCAGGCCCCCCGCCAGGGTGAGACGCCTTTGCTTCGGATGGTCCGCGTGCTGACGTATAGACCAGGTTCCAGCCCCCGCAGTAGAGTGTTGTTCTTTAGCTTGCCTTGCGAATCTTGTAACTTTGCCGTCCCGTCGAATAAAAGGTCACGGTTTTATCGCCCGTCTCGTCTTCTGATCCATGCCGATCCGCGCCGCTGCAATCGGCGTTCTTGCGAGCGCACCGGTGTTCTGTGAATCTTGCGAGTGTACCGGCGTTCTTTCGATTGTATTGGCGGTATATTCAAGCGTTTCGAGCGGGCGGACATCTCTCTTTGCAGCGAGGCGACCGGTATCTGCCGCGCGGTGTGGAAGCTTTGTTTTGAAGGCTGGCCGGGATCTGCCGCCGCGACCCTGCACGCATCGACGGCGATTCGCGGGTATATCACGCATCGACGGCGAGTCAATGTCCTTCTAGGCAAATTCCGCGATCGGGGAGCCTTCCCGCGCCGAGTCAGCTTCGCTAGCCGTTGGGTGGGATTTTTTCGTTAATTATTTTCTTCGTTCCGTCCTGGTTTCAGTTTTCGATCCTCGATCGCTTTGACTGTCGTACGCGTGGGACACGCGGTGGGCGACCGAGTCGGACGGCGCTGTGCAATATGGCGTGGGAACCCCTGTGAGTCGCACGCGATCGGGACTCGGTGACTGTCAGCGAACGCGTGCGTCTCACGGCTATATACTGTACGGCGCCATAGACGATGATCCACGACTCAGACAACGCTGATCGAAGGCGCGTCTCACGCTGTAAGCTGTGGAAGACGGCGAAGGCGATGGCGATGGGGGGATAGCGCGGGCGACTGATGTACGACATGCAGAACAGAAACAAGGGTACATACAACATACGGCATCAGGTGGTTCGTCGACGACGAAGCAGGATACTCCAAGATCCGCGTTGAGCATTGGGCGGACGAGATGGTCGGTGCGCCACTGTGATGCATTAAGGTGTTAACGAAGGATGGCCCGGTGCCTTGCGCCCCAGAGACGGAGCGCCAAGCAGTCGGATGATGGCGACCAAGCTGAAGTACTCGGGCGATCGCGATCCGCCTGGGCGCGGTACGAGATCAATTTTATTAGACGCCACACCGCTTGCGCGGACGCAGATCCTCATATGGGTCCGTCCTGGTCCGTCGCAAATGCAAAGTAAAATTGCATTCGGGTATGCGCCGCAAGTCTATATCTCATATGTCGCTAGCCAACCCATACGGTTGACGTTATGCGCCCCCAACTCATACAACGGCGTACGTACATTATTATGGGATGGTAGAAGGTAGGTTAGGTTACGGTATATACAGGAAGTGCCTCTGCGTTACGGTAAATAATGTATGTAACTTGCGCCCCCGAGTGGTGGTGATCAACTATCACTGAGCTCGATTCGCGATCGCAGGATCCACTATCACCGACTTGGGACGCAGATAGATTCACAACAACAGTCGCTGGACTGGGCAAAAGGAACTGTATCCGAAGTGAATTTCACGGCAGCCACAGCAACGACGAGCGCTACGCTACATACAGCAGCGGCGTTTTGCTGCCCTCATTGACGCTGTCACTGATTGCTTTTTTTTTTTTTGGCGTGTCAATGGCTGCCCTCACACTAGTACTGCAAGCGCGCGTGCAATGATCAAATTCGAAGGCGGTTCCAATTGCCAGGTCAGGTCCAATTGAGGATTCCTTTGCGCTCCACAGCGTACCCGGGTGCGAGCGATTTCTCGTGCCTGGGAAGAGCGAGAAGAGCCTGGAAGAAGAGAAAAAAATCTATTTTGGTAGGTGTTCTGGTGGATTTTCTGTTCAGTGGTTTCTGGGGTCAGTGATAGTAGGAGACGTGCGCGAAGATGATGAGTAAGTATTAGGCCTGGACGAAGATAGGTGTGGGGCGTGTTAGATGCAAGATGCAATAAGTAGTGGGTCGAAGTTCTAATTATTTATTTTCGGGTCGATGGTAATTGATTGGGTTGGATGGTTGGATGGATGTATGGATGCGCTCGGGCTATTTTGGTGAGGTTTCTAAATTCTGGTGGGTTTCCTGGGTTCTGTTGGATGATTCAGAGGACGCGGTGATATGCGTTATGTTATGTTCGTGATTGCGTTTTTCTGACTTCTGAGCGAGTCGCTGATAGCATTCTGGGTTGACGATGGGAGCGATTCGAATTCTCATTCCCATTCTAATTTCGCCAGCAGAAATGATATGCGCGAGGTGATTTTTGATTTTTTGTCAAATGTTACAGTGGTGATTGAGGGCGCGAGTGATTTCTTCTTCAGACTTCGGTACGAAGAATATAATCTGGGCCGTTGACCGGTGATCCTCTGTTCTGCGCTGTGGGTGCTACTTATAAGTATGCCGGCGGATGATCCTCGAGTCTTGATATTAATTTATTATTTCTGCGAGAGATCATGATTTCGGTGGGTTCGGGTTCGGGTTCGGGGTGTGGTTGTCGATCATAAGTAAGCTTAAGGCGTCTTGAGTCTTCGCGGGAGCAGCCTGGCAGCCTCCAAATAATAATAATGATAATAAATAAGCGAATAAGAGGAAGGGAGGGAGCGGGAGTGAGGCGCCAAGCCAAGACAAGGCCCGAGACCGGACGGAAGGAGAATCGAGAAACGAGAATCGGCGGGGAAGCGAAAGGCGACGGAAACGTTCGTGAAAAGGAAGGGACGAGAACGAGAACGCCAGCCAGAACGCAGAACGAGACGGGCGGAAGACCAAAACGAGTTAGCATAGGCATTCGAGTTCAGAGTTTGGTGTACATAGTTGAAAGAGGAAGAGAGCTAGCCGACGCATTCGGTCGGACGGCTCCGCCCGAGTCGGTAATGGGGTCGGTTGGTTCGGGACGATCACTCAGCATTGATGAATATAAATTGGTAGAAATTGTTGGTTGGTCGTAAAGTACTAGTGGTCGGGAGGAACGATCTCTACTACACTATATAATGTACATAAAATGTGATAAAATGTGATACTTTGAAGTTACAGGTGGAATGCCACCAGCACCTAAATTGTGATCAGTCGAAATTGTGATCAGTCGGCCAGGGCTGAGCGCTGAGGAGCGGCCTCGGGCGGTATGAGGCGGGCGCAGGTGACCCTGGCTGGCGTCGGGTGTACATGTGCGGGACGAGCCGGTTTCGACTCTCGGGTAGGTCTGCAGATCTGTCAAGGATACGGAGCAAGTCGACAGAGCGGAATTGTGGCAGTTGGAACAGCCAAGAACAGCTGTAACATAGTTTGCGTTCAAGGGTTGAAGAGTTGATAGGAATTGCGCATGCGTTCGAGTCGGGAATCGGGATCCTCAAGTGTAGGTAAATTTCTGTATTGATTTTATTGTCAGCTGAGCGAGTGCGAGGGAGTGCGAGAGATTATTACTTAGAGATGCAACGTTGAGAAAGAGAAGATGATATATTCCTGGCTCTGAGACCTGGGTACAAACGTCGAGGCACGGAGAGAACGGTCGCGAGAGAGCGAGGGAGAGAGAGAGAGGAAGAGATCTGCACAGGGAACAAAAAACAAAAACCATTCCGTCAAAGGAGAGAGATCCGCAGAACAAAAAGATTGCGACGGGAATCAGAAGCGGCCGTGAAGCCGGCAGCGACAAAAAACTCTCTTCAGAGACAAGGGATCCTCAGAATAGAACAAAGAGGACTAAGAACAGAACAGAACAAAAAAGCCAGCGTGCACAAACGAATGCTGTGGTTCCTCACGGAGATACGTTTCACTTCCTCCAAGTGCTCTGTAAAAGGCCGATCTAGCAATTGGTGAAGAAATGGTCGTATAGAGCACATATCGAGCGTACAGTACATGTAAACACGAAGAGGATAAGAAAAGTGAGATGAAGACGAAGGGAAGGAAAGTCGCCACCTCCGACGTAGGTAAGGAGAGACGGCCTGCAATGCAAGTAGGCAGAGAAGGCCTGCGACGGGGCCACGAAAGGAAAAGGAAGCCTGTGGGCACCCGAAGCAACTCGACGAGCCTGGCTAGCCAGCGGCAAAACTGCCTCTATGCAGCGATGCTTCGCAGGGGGACTGCCTCTACCGATGCTTCGCCGGGGGACTGCCAGTGCCTGCGCCGCAAAAGAATGTCTGCGTCTCCGCTCGCGAGGCAAGGCAGCAGCAGCGAGAGGTTATCTATGAGATGCTGCAAGAGGCTATCTGCAAGATGCGGCGCCGGAAGGGATGTATCGCCGTAGGCGCGCAAGGGCCGGCTTGCGGGAGAGAGAGAGAGACATCTGCGGCGCGGGTGCGATGGAATGGAATGGTATGGCAAGATGCGATGGAAGAATGGTAAGGTAAGACAGGAAGAGACACCCAACGGGAGACATCGCCGTCCAGCGATGGAATGCATGCATGACTGCGGCGCAGGGAGATTCAGCCTACTCGTCCTGCGGCGCACGAGTTGAGTCAAATGGTGGAGCTCGCCGTGACTGCGGCGTGCGTTACAGCTGCTGTAGACCGGCGGCTGACTACAGCTAGAGTCGTTGCGCGTCACGGCGGAGGGAAAGACGTGACCACAGGCGGGGCGGCTGCGAGCGCTACCACAGCAGTGCGGCAGAGAAGACTGACTTGATCGCAGGCGGAGGCGGGGTAGAGGCGCTCTGGCTCAGAGTCAAAGTGACGAGGAGGCGGCTGAGATGCCGTTACAGCAGTCCGTAACAGTGGCGGCTCCGACGTCCAAGTTGGCGCTGTCGGCGGAGGAAGAGGCGGCTGCGGACGAGACTAAGTGGTCGCGCTGTGATGATCACGGCGGCGGCGAAGGAGACTGGCATGATCGCAATCACCGTAGGCCGGGGCGAGTGGGGGAACAAGCGAGTGGGGAGTCCGAGGAGACAAGAAGTAGGACCAGGTCGGTAAGAATGCTACATACAACAAAACGAAGCTGCTGGGACAGAAGAAAGGTGTGGACAGAAGAAAAGTGTGGACAGAACAGAAAGTCGAGAGTAGGCGACGACAAGGGCAGAGATACGCGATCATATGCGGGCCCAATGCGCGGGAACAAGCGAAGCGAGTGGGGCGTCCGAGGAAACAAGAAAGAAGCCAGACGAGGTCGTCAACAATGTTATAACAAAACACAAAACCAAAAGTATGGACAGGACGGACTGAGAGTACGCGACGACAAAGGCCGCGGCGGAGGAAATCCTCTGCGGGAGATGCGCGCGCAAACAGGCGAAAATCGTGCGCCAGAGGATGGGCCCGAGGGGAAGAAGGACGGGGTCATCAAGTAGCGAACATTGTAACAAAACGAAGGAACAAAAAGTGTGGACAGGACAGGACAGAACAGAAGGGCAGATACGCGGCGGAGGAGATCATATGCGGGGGATGAGCGCGGGAACAGTCGAAGCGAGATGAAGATGAAGGACAGGACAGGCGGAAATCGAGTGTCGAAAGAAAGGAAGGACGACGAACAAAGCAATAATCGACGAAAGTGTGGACAGAACAAACCAGAAAGCAGAAAGCAGAACAAGCGACGGAGGGAACCGAGGCAAAGGAAAAAGAAGCAGCACAAAAAACGTATGTACCGAGGATCTGTTGCCGTTGTAACCAAAAAAATGTGGACAGAGCACATACGCGGCGACAGGGGCGCACACATGGGAGCAAAACACCACAATCGGGAAACAGTAGGACGAGGGGTTTTTTTTATATTAAAAAAAAAGTACATGGTATAACGGGTAGAAAGGGACGCTCGAGGGCAAGCTCGAGGGTGTATCGCCGCAGGCATGAGGGCCCGCCGCAGGCGCGATGCAATAAGATGCGGGGGGGGGGGGGGGGGGGGGGGGGGGGGGAGACGCCAACACGTCAGCCCGGTGAGGCACACCGCTCGCAAACCCACCGCCTCCCCCACCCACCATCCCAAAGAACCCCTTAAGCAGGAGGAGAACAACCAACATGTGGAAGCGAGCTGATTTAGAAACAAAGAAAAAAGTGTGGATGGATGGACAGGAGGCAACAAAGCGGAAGTAGTATAAGCGAGGGACGAGGGCGTTGTAACAAAGTGAAGGAACAAAAGGTGTATGGACAGGGCAGAACGGAGACGACAAGGGCAGATGCGAGAACAATTTGCGCCGAGTAAAAAAAAAAAGAAGCAGGACAAGAAAAAAAACGTACCGCAGATCTGTTGCTGTTGCTGTCATAACCGTTATAATGAAACTGACAGTCGCCGGGGGAGAACCACCAGAACCGTGTGCTCGATGTGGAAAATGGACAGAGAACGACCGAGCATAGCCACCGGAGATACGCTGTTGTTCCTCTTGGGCGAGAGAGTGTGTGCCGAAGGTCCCGCCTAACAAGAAGCTCCCCTCAGGCTCCTCGGCGATATGACGTGGGGCGACGACGTGGGCAGTGGGTAGCGTGCTTGCTCCGCCGTGGGAGGGCTGGACCTGCCCTCTGGGTCCTGATGAGAGTCACAGCAACAGAGAAGGGAAGCGTGGCTGAGTTGGGACTGTTGCCGTTGTAGGAAGTGCGATGAGCATGCCGGGAAGCGTGTTGTGCCAGAGTGCTGGTTGCGTGCAGGAATAGATGGGAGACAATGGGAGAGAGTACGCGACGAGGACAATGGAGAATAAATATCACGTGGTACAAGCCCTTTTTGCGGGCTTGTACCACGTGACGCACTCTTACGACTGAATTTCAATCTGGGGGAAAGGACGTGATGGGGGTGACGGTGACTCGCAGCCAAATGGAGGCAAATGGAGTTTGGACGGATGGGGGTGGAGAAGTGTGCTGTTTATGGGGATAGATCTGAGTGTGCTTCTCTCCCGATGGTGGACCTGGCCTTATAAGAGGTTGGGCAGATGTTCTGTGTCTGCACTGATCATGTCTGCGCAGTGGTGTCTCGACGAGTGCTTTCAATGCGGCCGCGTCCTCGACGGCCCAACAAACTTCTGCTCCCCGCAATGCGAGGCCGCCGCCCGCCCGCCGTCCCCCGACACAGACGACACCGACGACGACGCCGACTACGCCTCCTGGCACCGCGTCGCCCAGTGGGCACACGCAGTCCACCCGTCCCCGCCCCCCTCCCCGCCCGTCTTCGCATCCCCGTCAAAGCGCATCCTCACCCCCCAGCACCCCACCGCCGCACTTACCTCCAACAACCCCGTCCCCGCGAAAGCACACGCTTCCCCCCCACGCCCTGCCCGCACCCCCCGCACCGCAGCAGAGTCCCTCCAGGCGTCCTCCACCGCATCCCCGTCCCCCATCTCCCTCGGCGGCTTCGTCCGCTCCTGGGCACACCACCGCCCCCAGCTCCCCCGCCTCACAACCGCAAACTTTGCCGTCTTTGCAAAGACACATCCCCAGGCGCCGCCCCCGCTGCCGTCCGATGAGACGACCACGTCCGACGGCGACGTCTCGCCCGTCTGGTGGCTCGCTGCCGAGCCAGACAGCTCCGCGTCCTCCCCCGCATCGCGTCTGGTCGTCCACCGACGTGCGCCTGCACCCCGTGGTCGCAAGGCCGTGAGGGCGTGACCTGCCGTGTGCCGATTCCTCCCGCTTCGTTATTCGACTTTCTGCATGCCTGCCTCTATAGATGTCCGCGCACCGAGTCGCATCCCTCGTCCGGCGCACCAAAAGGCCCCATCATGACCACCCACGCACGCTATATATATGCTCATCTGCATTTCGGACTCCTCTCATCTTGCATACCATCCCCCGCGCGTTCATATCAATAACCGCCGCCCCGCTCCTTCGCGCACGCGCACCCTGTACACACCTGCGCACTCCCCTCAGCCGCACTAGCCTGCTTCGTGCCAGCTAGTCCCGCACCCGCGCACACACCCTCCCTCTTCGATTTCTCATCGCACTACACCTAGACGTCCCGTCCACTCACCCCATACCATGTACCTGTACAAGTCCCACACCAGCAGCAATGTACGTAGCACCATGTATCTCACATAGCCAGCCGTTTCTATCGATCGAGGATGGTGTTGGCGATTTCGTGTGTTGTGTGAAGTTAGTTTTGAGTTAGTTGCCGCAATCGCAGCAGTTCTGAGGTGGCTTTGTCCGGAGCATTTTCTTAAGGGCTAGCGTCTGCGTATCTTATTGGGCGCCGTAGGCAATTGAACTGGAGCGAGCCGTCAGCGTGGACTCGACGCAATACCTATCGTCGCGCAGTAAAGACACAGTTTCCTCCGAGTCCTCGTTATCTCAGGCTTTCTGAAATACTAAAGTTTCGCCGACAATTCATTCATTCTGTCTGTCTCAATCGTTCGTCGCAGGAAGTGCCGCAGCAGCAATTACGATCTATCGCAATAAATGCCTGGCAATGAAGACAGTTCCTCGCAATATAATGAAACGACCTTGCGACAAATGCCCAAGTTTTCTCCTTCGTTCTCCGTTCTGTTGTTCTCTGATCTAATCTCGTCCATTCTCCCATTCGCTAGCGCTGCACTAAAAATAACCGCGTATCGCCTCAAAAAAGTATTTACATTCTCGTCCTCGCTCTCGCGCCTGCCCGCACCTGTACTATACTAGGCAGCACTTTGGGCCCGGGGCGTACAGTAAGCAGGATGACTGACCTTTCCTTCAGTTTCAAAATCCTCTACCTAGCCCCTCTCTGTCTTGTGTCTTTTTCAAGTTGCTGTGCAATTGATTTGTCTTGTCTTGTCTTATCTTATCTTTTTCCTCGGCTGTGTCTGCCATTCCACGCCCCCGGAACTCTAATTCAAATCCCATTCGCTCTCTAAAATCTCATTCGCTCTCTAATTCGTCTTTTTTCCTGTGTAGGTATATAGGTAATAGGTATAGGTGTGTCATTCCAAATTTCCACGCCCCGGAACTCTAAATCTCAATCTCATTCGCTCTTTAATCCAATGTCAATGGAGGCTAATGCACAATGTCGAGTTCCAGCTACTTGGTCAATGTCAATGTCGAGTTGCAGCCAACGCTGCATTCCACGCCGACCCACGACCCACGCCCGGAAGGGAGTCTGCCAGTGATTCGTTATTTCGCTCTCTACTCTAATTCGATTTTCGGAATCGGAATCGTTGGCAATATCATGAGATGTCGAGTTCCAGCCACTTGGTCAATGTCGAGTTCCAGCCAACGCTGCATTCCACGCCGACCCACGCCCCGGAAGCTTCGAGTCGCTGATTATTCTCCCAGTCGGCTTGAGGGAAGGAACTTTGATTGAATTATTCGTTTCGACGATACCGACGACTTGGGTTTTTCGATACATACCAACGACTTGGGCTTGCGAGATCTTGGAGAACCACACCAGTCGCGAACGCAAACGCGAACCCAGGCGGACCCACGGTATGGTTCTGAGAGATTGCGGCGCGTGATTGGGGCGCGTCGCCTGACCACAGCGGGCTACGGTGGGTCGTTTCGTTTCGTTTCGTTTCGTCTCGAGGGAATTTCGGTGTGTAAGGCGTTTTCGGTGCCGAACGCGCGGCGCGTCAATGGGGTGATTAATCTTACGCGTAGGTGGGCATGATTGTTCGTCACGTCGAGGGACGCGTCAAAATCCATTTCTAATTCTCCCTCGATGAATCATCGGTTTTGACGCGTCGGGATAGCTGGGAAGTCGCGTCGCGTCAAAGTGATCGTGACTCGGAGGACTTGGAGATGAGGCGCGTCGGGATTCGTTGCGTTCACGGCGCGTCCGTCACCAGTACATATGACGACGGGTCGCGGAACCGGAAAAACGGATGCCGGCAAAACGGACTCGGATGTAGAAAGCGCGTCAAAGCGCATCGCTATCTGGCGCGTGAATGAGAAGTATACGAGATCAATTCTCGACGGTTACACGGAAGCGGGAGATAATACCGCGCTCCCCACGTTCGGATATATTATTGAAATTGGTCGTGCATCCAAGGCTAAGGACTGTATCAGGACACCGACGAGCGAGCATGGCCACAACGACTCGGGTGTAATTTATTTGTTGTAATTATTGGTTTCGTGCCGGGAAACGTAGTACATGGATCCTTACTTATTTAGCGATGTACATACAACCACTAACTTGTACATTTATCATCTTGTTTGGAGGGAAGAGGAAGGAAGAGAGCCAGTCCGAGTCCGCCAGACGTACACCAGATCCCAAAGAGCACGCGCATACGCATCACTGCGCGATGCTCATCAAGCTGCCGACAAAGGTCAGGATCTAGACATGGAATGAGCAACGAGTACGATAGTCGACAGACGCAGGATAAGGACATACCAGCCGCGGCCGCACATCCACAATATCCTCTGGTACCAGGAAGATCAGGGCATTCATCTTACGGGCGATTGAGATGGCCAGTTTAGCTAGAATACGGTTAGCAAAATGCGATTATCTTCATTAGGAACAGACCATTTTGCCGCCGGTCCTCGTAGTCCCCACTGTCGCTGACGTCGAGGACGAGCGTGGGGTCGACAATTCCGGGTCGGATCGCGTCGAGGAGGTCGAGGAAGAAAAGTCCGGTCGTGATGGAGGGATCCTTGAAGGATCGGATAGGTCGGGATGACTGGGCCGTCGCATTCGCCCACTTGAGCATCTCAGTATCGCTGATCGGCCGTCCCCCGCTCGACTTGGAGAGCTGCGTAAGTGTTTTCGTGATATTCATCCTGTCCGCCACTTTTAAGGACGCAGGAAATCAAGACAAGACGCGATGGACTCACCGCATCAGCTGCCAGACAAGGCCGAGCACAAGCGTCTTGCTCCCGTCCGTAATGTCCGCGCCCTGAATGCCCACCATGTGCATCCCGTTCTGCTTCGCCAGGTCGACCGCATAGTTGGTGTTCTCCACCGCTTTGAAGCGCGACAGTTGGCTCTGGTTCGGCGTGACGCCGATGTCCGCGCCTTCGTCCTCCTCCCCTGCCGCACCGCCACTGGCATACGACACCGGCTCGGCCGCCGCGCCGCCCTTGGGCTTGGAGACCCGCCGCCAGATGACGCTCCCGGGCAGAATCTTGTCGAACGCCTGCAGCAGGATCAGCCCGTCCTTGAGGTTCTCGAACAGGTTGAAGACGCCAGGCTCCACGCCGAGCGAGTTGAGCCAGAGAGTGAACACACGCGCCTCGCGCTCGCCCTCGGCGTCAAAGTCCTCCACAGCGCCATAGTCTTTCGCCTCCTGCTCGTCGAGCGGCTCCAGGCCCGGGTGTGTGTTGAAGAGGTTCGCGACGAAGGCGAGGTTTAACCGCGGATTGCCCGCGACGAGCGAGGACGGCGTGAGGAAGCGCCGGCAATTAATGGCCGCGGCGTTCTGCAGGACCTGCTCCGCGCGCGTGCGGAGGTCGGCCGTCTTGAGCGGCGCGAGGGAACATTGCTCGGGCTTGAGCTGGTTCAAGAGCACGGTATAGTTCTCGCCGTCCATGACATCGCGGCTGAAGTTGTTGACGCTGTTTGTGGAATACTTATGAATAGCAGCAATTGAAATCACAACACGCGCACGCACCGCCGCTTCCACCCGGCTGCTTTGAGATGGTAGTTAAACCACCGCACGAGGATCTGGTCCGCGGTCAGTCGTAGTAGATCCTCGATCGTCTCGCCGTCCTCGCATAGACGGTACAGCTCTGGATGCAGCTTGATGTCGACCTGGGCAAGGAGCCCGCGGCGGATGACTTGCCAGATGAGGCCGAGGATGAGGTGCTCGCGGCCCTCGGCGAGATCGGACGAGCCGATGTTGACGACGGAGCAGCCAATACCCTTAGCGGAGGTAATGACAATATTGTTGTTTTCCGTGATTTGGAAGGCGTTGAGCGGTTTCCGGGCGCTGGGTTTGTTGAGCACACGCGTGTCGATGGTGTCGGGAACGGAGTCGTTGATCAGCTTGCACAGGATCAAACCGTCCTTGCATTCCTCGAAGATTTGCATGGTTGTCGTCGGAATTGGGAAGCGCGAGCTGACATCCGGGTCGTTCTCGATGACCTGGTGGCCGTTTGTGTGTGTAAGAAGAGAAACGCAATACACTTACGCTGTTGATGTGGTTGGTGAATTCGGTCCGCTCGTCCTCGTTGATGGTGTGGCTCACATTGGCGTTGGAGCCTTGGACGGTGACCTTTCCGGCCTTGGTAGGAAGAGCCGCTCGGGCCTGGGTCCGCATCTTCACATTCAACTTCGGCGCCGTCTTAGCTGGGCACCGATAGTGGTACGATCATCCATACCTCGACCCAATCCTCAAGCTCGACCTTGCCGCTCGCATCGACACTGACCTTCTTGAGGGTTTCCCGAGCCAAATCGTAGGATTCGCCGCTCGATTGCAAGCTCTGCAGGACCGCTGCCTTGTCGACGCGTCCTGGCGAATCGGTTTGGATGGAACTAGAACTTTCTAAGCAACTTGGTCGGAATGTTGTCGCCTAGACGCACTTGAACCGATTTATGAGATCAAACATCTCATCGCGGGACACTTCGGGGTACTTCTTCTGGAGTCTGAGGGCCTCCATCGCTGTCGATACGGGAGGTGGCGGAGGGAGAAACAAGAAAGGAAATTCGTGGCTGTGCTTTCCGTCCAGCACCCGTCTTTTGTACCACCATCTCGGCGCAGCGCGGCGCTCGCAGTTCGCAGCTTAGTCGCAGTTCACAGCTTACCGCAGTATCCTGTGCAAAGAAATCGGGCTGTCGGTGAAATCTTCGGGTTGAGGTGAATGACGACTCGAATATCGCTGGCTCGGTGGACGACTCGGATATCGCTGCGCAAGATCACTCGGGCTCGGGGCACGAGAACACAACTCACTCCACAAAACAGCACGAAACGCGCTAAAATAGGCTCGAAGTAAGTAGAAGGCGCTGGCACTGCTGCGGTCGATCGTGATTGCTTGAACATGTCGACTATAATATAATATATTTGCTGACAATGCTGAGTCGCAGGTGAGAGTTGCATATCCCGACTGCTGACTCGGACGATTACACCGACACGAAAAGTCAGGGTGCATGAGAAATCGTGTTACAGTCAAGAAGGATGAGAAATCGCATGAGAAATCACTCCACGAACGCGCTAGAACGCTGCGGTCGATCGTGAACAAGTCGACAATGCGCAATGTCTTCGCGAGGGATCCCGACAATGCAATTATCAAGTCGCCGCAGGCGCGCCTGATCACGTCGACGCAACTCGCACGCACTCGGATCCCGACGTCTCGCGCTTGGCTTATCAGTATCACACGAGCTACGATGGGGATAATGGAGGCAAAAAATCAACCAATTATATTCGGGGACACGCAACGCTAGGCAAGGCTACTAGTACTCAAGGATGTGAGGATCCCGACAATGGATTTGTTGAGTCGCCGCTGAGCCGACGCTGAAGCCAAGAAATAGCGCGCCCAGACGATGAAGCCTAAAAATCAAAGAAATCAATACAATTATCGACTCGACGCCATATTGTTGACTGCACTCGCTCAGCTGATAATAGAAGAAATACACTCGATACCGACAACGTATGTGTTGAGTCGCCGACCACCCTGCCCTTGACAGGTCGAAAGTTGAAACCGGTGAGCGCCGCGCACCCGACGCCAAGATACGGGTCACCTGCGCCTCCACAGTGACATTCGCGCCTACAGTGTACACCGCCCGCCCGGCCGCCGCCCGAGCCCGCCGTCAGTACCGTTGATCGCACGCCCGGGCCCCGAATGAATCAATTCGCAAGCGTACTGTCAGAATCAAAAAACCGTCGCAACTAACCGACACCGTTACCGACTCGGGCGGAGCCGTCCGAATCTGTCGGCTAGCCTTCGAGTTCTCCACATTGAATGACGGAACCAGATTGCGATAGAGGGCGGAGGCTAAACTCGTTTTGGCCTTTCGCCTTTCCGGTTTTGGTCTTTCACAGGCCCGTCTCGTTTTGGTATCTTGCCCGTCTCGAACGTTTCGGGTTCTCGTTCATCTTGGCTTCGCCCCTTCAGTAAGCAAGTCGTCTTGGCGCGTTACCCGCTCTCGCTCGTTTTAGTCTCGGCCCATTTATTTTATTGAACCCGACGCGACGACAAGTTATGATTGACAAGGCGGGCCCACCGAAATCATGATCATCTGGCAGGCACAGAAAGCACCCACAGTGTCAAGAGTTGCACAAAGAAATCACTTGCGCCCTCGATCAGCACTGTAACAAAAAATCACTCGTGCAGATATAGCAAGCAGAAAGCTCACCAGACAAGTACATTGCCCAGAATTTGAAACAACCACTCGTGCGCGCAGGCACAAACAGAAAGATCCAACAGAATTTTTTCTCGCAGTTCTCAGACGCATTTCGCACCCATAAATCCGTTCGCACCCGGGCGGGCTGTGAAGTGGAGCTTGCTGTGAATTCGAATCGAAGTACCGGTGAATTGGAATCTGATTGAGCGACTGAGGGCAGAAAAATTCCGCGAAACGAAGTCAAAGGAAAAAAAGGAAGCCAAGGCAACAACTTGAACAGTCCTCTGAAAAAGATACTGCCGACGCAAGCTGCCTGATTGAAGCTCACGGAAGCGCCGATGTTTAGTCCACACATTGCTTCTGTTTTGTTAAATAAGTTATAAAACTCGCGAGTCCGACTCGCTACTGGTTTTTTTTGACCGCCGCGGCCTGCTTCTTCTCCCCTGGTGTCTGCGTCGGCTTTTTGACCGACGCGTCCTTCTTCTCTTCAGCGGCCGCTTTCGCTGCTTCCCGCGCATCGGCGCGCTTCGCGTATTCCTGGCCCGCCTGAGGGGGAGAGGCATTAGTGAGTTGAAATGAGATTGTAATGAGAAATAAGAAGATGCAAAGGCTACCTCCGCCGCACGCCAGACCGGACGCGACAGCACTAACAATAAAGATATAAAAGAAACCGCAATCACACTTACCTGCAGCCCCAGTACCAGCCCCAGACACACCATGATAATGACATTCCCTGCGGACAACACTGTCATCGCCTCCGTCTGATCCGCGCGCGTCTCGGTCTCGAGCGGCGCCGCGATGGTGCGCAGCATGGGCACGACGACGGTGAGGTAGACAGCGAGCCCGAAGATTGTTACGACTGAAGGTGAGTTAGTGTTAAAAACAGATAAATCATGGAGGGGCATTGTCGTTTATTCACTTGGGTGCGAGACGAGTTGTCTCGCGGCGTATCTCAGCCAGAGGTATGAGTTTTGTTTTTGCCTTCCCTCAGACGGGAAGGAAGCAAGCGACGACATTTTTTTTGGTTTCCGCGACAAAACAGAAGGGACGTAGAGGTGAAACAGACGTATCAAGGAACACCCACCTAGTGAGGACCCGTCAAAGAACATGGCGCTATCGTCCCACACGTGCAGCTTGCCCACCAGCCCAAGGAGAACCACGCCGACCATCCCGTGCAGGAGCGCCTGTGCGTGTGTTAGCGCGCGCATATGAGCATAGAGTTGACCGTAGCAGAATATGAATGGGTCGGCCATCAAGTCAAGGTGCCAAACGCGAAGTAAAATACACCCCAAAGATGAGACTGCTTGCCGCCGTCGCTCGACCAACCGAAACAGACCACCCACCTTAATCGCAGGTGGCGCATTGAAAAACGTCGTGTAAAACTGGAACCCGTCTTGCACCGTGCTCTCGTCTAGCCCGCCCCACAGCACCCGGTGGTCGATGTTAAAGCAGATGAACAGCACCCCCAGGAAGAAGCACACCGGGCCCAAAACCGCCGCTTGCCTGAAACCCATCGTGGTGTGGTGTGAGTAAAGGGTAGGCAGGTCGGGGGATGTGAAGCTTGTGTGAAGCAGAGAAAATGATACGGATTCGAACGCTGTGCCTGCCGCGTCGATTGCGCATTGATCGTCAAATTGATGCGCCAAGCAAAGCGCCGAGGTAGATAAGATAAGATAACACAGAAGATTACTTTTTTCTTTTCTTTCAGAGCATTTGGGATACAAAACTCGGGCTGCAAAGCACAAGTTCGAAGATGGAAAATTGCGATGGTGCAAAACCAAAAAACAAGATTGTAAAACAAGAGGGTATCGTACATGTCATGTAAATACGAAAAAGAGAAAACAAAAACAGATCCTACATACAGCGTTCATACACCGACTCCAATCACTATATAACTGTAACTTACAACGCTACGACGGCGCCATCTGTGTCTGTGCTTCGGGCCGCGGCGACTGTGGCGGCCGTGGCGACATTGGTAGACCTATTGTGGAATACCGGTTCCCGCGCGACGACTGGTTCACAGACACGTTCAGCCCTTTGAACGTCGCCGTCGCCGCCGCCTTGGTCGCTTTCGCTGTGGTCGGCGTCTCGGGTGAGTGCGAGTGGGAACTGTTGTTGGTGTTCACCCGCCCGTGGTCATGCTGCACCGATGAGCCCGGCCCCGGGCTCGAGTTGGATGATTCAATCGTCACATTGTCCTCCGTCGTCTCTGTCCCGCTCTCGTACGCAACAGAGTCGTCGTCAGATGGCCCCTCTTCCGCCGCTGGTAAGGTACGGTCATTAGCACACACAAACCGATAAATTAAGATCCGCTCCACTCACAGGTCAGCGACCGTCCCGACAGCCCGAGCAGTTGATCGGCAGCGCCACTGGTGTATTGGCGGCTGTTGCGACGTCGGTGCGTCTCCGACGACCGGTCCGATGTTCCTAGCATCTCGCCCGCATCGGCATTCGCGTCCTGGCTGACGCCTTCCCCGACCTCATCCGGCCCGTCCTCTCCGGTCCCTTCGCCGTCCGCGTCGACGTTGAATACCCGGTTGAATTCTCCGAGCATAAGACTGAACACCCCCGCGGGGATACCCAGCGTCGGGCTGAACACGATCCCCACGTTGCGCATCGTCATCTTGTTCACGCTCGAATTTTGCACGATCAGGATAAGGTGCGCCGTCAACGCCCGCAGGAGGCTGTAGTTGGCAATCGGCAGCGCCGCAATGAGCTGGGAGAGCTCCCTGATCCGCTCTTGCGGGTCCACAAAGTCTATTCAAC
Source organism: Mycena crocata (assembly GCA_029281795.1). Classification (NCBI taxonomy): domain Eukaryota; kingdom Fungi; phylum Basidiomycota; class Agaricomycetes; order Agaricales; family Mycenaceae; genus Mycena; species Mycena crocata. Next base: position 313,411 of record JARJCP010000096.1, on the reverse strand, counting down.
GTTGCGTCAGCGAGGCGCGCCCTTGCCCTCGAATCATCACATACCGATGACGGCCAGGAAACGAAGATGAAGGTTATGCGTGAGGATGCTGGCAGGCAGTTCCCTCAGGAAACTCTTCAGAAGCCCAGCGATCGCGTGCGGGTCCCAGTATTCATCGGAGCCTACCAGATCAATGTCCCCCTCTACGTACAAATTAAAGGTTGAAAATCAGTACGCGAAAACTCTCGTAGCTCGTGCGGTCGGCTCTTACCCATATTGAAACGGTCCTTGAGACTCTTGATCACGGCAGAGCTGCCACTCAACCGATAGATTCCTTCTTCCTGGTCCGCCTTCTTGGCTTCCAGATACTGGATGGAACGGAAGACGATGGCCGGCAGGTTGGCGATCTGGGCAACGTCTAGCGACTCTTCTAGTGTCACGCCAAATACTGCCCGAGGCACAAACGTTACCGCGGGAGCGTGAGCCTTGTCCCCGCCTAGCATAATTGTCAGCGCTCAATAATTGGGGGGAAAAGCACGACACGCTTACCAGCAGCGGGCCGTCCAAAGCCCCAGAACGACCGTGACTTGGCCTTCTCTCGCCGTTCGTTGGCCGCAGCGGTAGCAGCGGCGTCAGGGGGAGGCGCGTCCTTCCCTCCAAACTTGTACCCAGCGGGGATAGGCGCACCATTCAGAGGACCCGAAATTTTGACCTTGGATTCATCGGGCACCCTGTCAGAAGGCGGCGCAGCCTGCTGCTGCTGCTGCTCTCGTTGTTGCTGTCGCTCTAGCTGCTGCTGCTGTTGCTGCTGCGGTGGCGCAGACGTGATCGGGGACGACACAACCGTATTCAGCGTGGGCTGGAACCCCTTCTGCGTCCCGTCCCGCGTCCGGTGCTGCTCGGGCGAGTGCTGCCGTCGGCGCACTGGCGTGCCATTCTGCATATCCGCATAGTGCCCCTGCTCCGAGTTGGCGCGCTGGTACGCCGCCTCTGGTGGTTGAAAGGCACCCGCGCCCGATAGAGGCGAAGAGTCGGGGAGACTCGACGGCTGTGGCCGCTGCTGCTGCTCCATCACCCGCCGAGCCGTTTGCGAGTCCGAGAACCCGCCTTGCGAGCGGTCCACCGGCGAGTAGTCAATCGAGCGCGCGGGGCTTGCCGACCGCGCGAACGACGGGTTGATGTCGGCGCTCGGCCGCGGGGCGCCGTTGGGATACGGGTTGCCGTTGTTATTGCTGGGATTGGCCGGAGCGGCAGGCTGCCCATATGAGACGGGCTCCTCGCTGTACGCGCCGGAAAAGTAGCGGACGAGCATCTCGACCCAGCTATCGCGGTCAGCGTCGCTCTCCGCGCACAGCACGTGCCGCGGGTGGTTGCCGCCGGGGCCCTTTTTCGCCTCGACGATGAGGAACGCATGTCGGTACTCCTTCTCCTCGTCGGTCGCGGGCCGCTCGCTGCGCTGCTGACGCCCAATCTGCGCCCCGGTCACCGTTATTGAACCGAGATGCGCGCCGCCTCGCTGTAAAGTAGTTATAGATATAGAACGATAGAAAGCAGAACACGTACGCAGTCGTAGTACTCCAGCACGGGGCCCTGCAGGACGAAGAACCGGGTCTTCCACCCGCCAAAGTTCTTGCCCCGCTTCGTTAAATAGCCCTCCTTGTGCCCCGCCTGCATGACAGGCTGCTTGTACTCGCGAACAATATCGGACGTGAAGAACGCGATCACTTCGTCGTTGTTCTTGACAGGCAGATTGACGAGCGCCTGCAAGTACTGCTGGAGGATCGCCTGTAGCACATTTAAGAGAATAAAAAAGAAGACAAGGGCTCGCCACGCACCTTCCGCTGGTCAACCTTGGCCGGCGCGTGGTCCTTCCAGAGCTTGCCCTCTGGCAGACTCGCCATCTTCTTCCCCACACTCTTGCCGACGCTATTGCGCACCCGCTGGTCGAGCGCAAGCACGTCCGAGTACATCTTCTCGACCTTCCAGCCCTCCTTGTTGTTGCCCGGGTCGACAAACACAACGAAAGAAAGCACCTCCTTGCCGCGGTCGTTCGGCCGGACGAAAGAGTGCGAGACGGTGACGTTGGTGTGCGGGAGGTCAGTGGAGATCAGTGGTAGGGCGCGGAAGGATGCGGGGACGCTGGCGACGGGCGAGTGCCGCTGCGGCTGCAACGGTGCCTGCTGCGAAACCAGCGACTCGGAGGAGGGCCCGAATTGTGACTGTTGCTGCTGCTGGTACTGTTGTTGCTGGTATTGCTGCTGCTGTTGCTGATACTGCTGCTGTTGTTGATGCTGCATCTGCTGTTGGTGTTGCTGCTCACGGGCGCGGTCGGCATGTGCGCGCTCCTGCTGAGCCTGAGCCCGCTCCTGCTGCTGCACCTGCGCCCTCTCTTGCGCCTGCTGATATGCCAGCGCCTGAGCCTGCGTATTTGCCATGGCCTGTGCGTTTGCCTGCGCCTCGGCGGACTGACCCACACTCGGTGGGGGCAACGGAAAGTCGGACGCCGCAGCTTGTGTCCGGCGCGACGCGTACAGCGGCTGCGTGGGCGCAACTTCGGGAACGTCGTCGTCTTCGACATCATCCTCCGCATCCTCCTCATCGTCGCCCTCGTCATCGTCCTCCTCGTCATCCCCTTCCTCCTCGAGATCAAGGAACTCACTCTGTGGCGGGGCGGCCGGGCCGGGAGGTGCGCCTGGCGCTGTGGGGAGGACCCGCGGGGCAAATGCATCGACTTTGGGGCTCGGGGAGGGCGTATCACCCATGTTGGCGATATATTGCCGGGCCTCGTCCGGGAGCGAAATCCGGGACTCACGTGAGAGCCCTGACTGGGCTTGGTTGCCCAGCAGCATCGCGCTATTCCCAGGTGGCGGCGCGGGTGCGGGCGGATCGACGGGCGATGTCGTCGTGATCTGAGGTTGGGGCTCGTGGTGCATCTCGCGCTGGGATTGCGGCGGGTGCATATCCCGTGCGGGCTGCATCTCGCGTGAGGGGTGTTGTTGCTCGCGTGAAGGTCCCGGCGCGTTCCCTCGGCCAGAATGGGGATTGAAGCCCGCAGGAGCAGTCTGAGGGGTGTAGATGGCAGTTTGGGGCGTTGCAACAACACCTGGGGATTGGCGATGTTGGGGCGGGGTATGTGGGATGGAGGAGGAGGGCGCGGCGTCGTTGCGGGCGACGAGGCGGGATGCGTGGCTGAAGGGTGCATTTTCGGGGGTGGCCGAGCCTATTGCACTGGCGGGGACGGGGAGACTCTCGGCTCGCGGGGGGACGAGGAGCGGGGCGAGGGTTGATTTTTGGCGCGGCGGGGTAGCGGTAGAGTTTGACTGGAAGGACGGATACGTCGCAATATCCTGCTGCTGGCGCGACTGCGTGGCGCGGGGGGTATCTGTGCGTGTTGATGTCAGGATCGACTAGGCAGAAAATGGAAAGACACACGACTGTCGCCATTGCTACTCCCGACACCGTTGGTGCTGCTGCTGCTGCTGCTGCTGCTACTGCCGTTCTCCCGCTCTGACAAGGACGAGGCGAGATTCGGGGTCGAGGAAGCGGCCGAGGACGTTGGCGGGGCGCCGTTCTCTTTGCGGGGTCGGCGGTCGGGGGATGCACCGACGATGGCTGCGAGTTTTGCCTTGTAGCCGTCGCGTTCTGAGCGGACGCGCTCGAGCTCCTTGAGGATCTGGTTGTAGCCCGCGCGCTGCTTCTCGATGAGTTTCCAGAGCTGGGTGTTCTGGGAGCTGAGGGTGTTGCGCTCTGCGACGGCCTGCTCGAGGGCTGCCAGCTTCGGGTCCTGCGAAGAGGCATGGGCATTGAGGAGTGCATCGAGAGTGAGTGCGGCGGCGGGGACGGTTGGGGAGGTTGAGTTTGGGGGAAATGTGGAGGACGAGGCAGATGAGGAGGTGAGGGTGCGCTGGTGGAGATGGGGGTGCTGGGGAAAGGCGGGGGACGAGGTGGACGCGGGGGGGAATGGGTGGGCTGCTCGACTGGGGGTCGAGGTGGACATCGGGGTGGCTGCCAGCCTATAGTAGTAGCTGAGAGGTCGCCACTTTTGTCCCCACACATCAAACCCAATATGGTAATCAGACCACGTGATGCGCCGGAGCCTCCGGAGGAGCCCCGAACAGCTTTTTTATTCGATAACACATCTTCTGGGCGCGAAGAGTACCTACCATTCACTGCCCCTCCCCTCCTTCGCTGCGCTCAGGGGGTCCCCCGAGCCAGGGCAGCTCAGGTAGGCACGCTAAAGACTCGTTCGCTAGTTTTTCTCTATATACTAACCCTAACTCTAACCAGTGAGGCGGGACAACAGGCTGATACCCGGAGTTAGGGCGCGCTGCGCTTGCCCTAACTCCTCGAAGGCGTGACGTAGGCCTCTCGTGTTCGCAGGCGTCTCGTGTTCGCAGGCCGTCCAAATGAACACAAAAAAGAATCCCAAAGAAAGGATCGAACCATGGACCTCGTGGGATACACAAACTTGATTAATTGCTAGCGTAACCACTACGGCATAGAGCCGTTTGAAACCTTCAGATACGCATGATGGCATTACCAAGGACCGGGTGGCAAACACACGACGCCGGAGCTCCGGACATCACGTGAAACCATTACTATATTGGGTTTGATCTGTGGGGACAAAAGTCAAAAGCTGTAGCTGAGAGGAGAGATCAATCACAACTCCAAATAAAACTATCAAGTCCCAACTTCAACTCAACGAAGCACACTAGAGCACCCTTGAAGCCACTTCAGAAGACCCTAAAGCACACTCGAAGCCACTATACATCACAGGAAAAGCCTCCGCAATTTGTTTCGGGTACGGTTGCCAACTTCGCTGGTCGCACGTCTCGTCTGCTATCTCGAAACCGATTCCGTTGCTTGCAAGTGGTGCACTCGACTGTGGCGCACATTGCTCAGATTTTTGTATTATTCGTTAGATACGCTGTTCGTTGTGCTATCTTCATGCTTCCCCGCATCCTTCTGCGCCTTCCGCGCGTCCCGCGTCTCTGCAGGCCACTCTCCGCTCAGCCTGGTACACTTTTACATTCCCCTCTCCAGCTCGTGGGTTTCAATTCATGTGTCCAACAGAACATGCTGTCATTTCCACGTTTGACTTGTTCAGCATCGGTGGTATGTGCGCGCACACGCATGGCATCACAACCTGCCACGCTGACATGGTTTTCTTCCATCAGTCGGGCCCTCGTCGTCCCACACAGTCGGGCCCATGCGCGCGGGCAAAATTTTCTGTGCAGGTGCGCGCCCCATACCCCTGGTCGCCACCCAACATCTCTTCATCTCCCCTGCAGATCTCAAGGAGCTCAACCTTCTCGAAAAGGTCCAATCCTCGCGTCCTGTCGCGTGCGCCTATCCATTTATAATTCCTGCAGGTCCACAACGTCAAAATCACCCTCTATGGGTCGTTAGCCGCGACAGGTGCGTCAATGTCTGTCGTCCATGGCGCTTCCTCAACTGTTGATGTTCAGGCAAAGGGTATTTCACGCGCCATCGCGTCCCGCCGCGTACAATGACACTCACCTAGGCATCACACGCCCCAGGCGATTTTGCTGGGCCTCGAGGGCAGGTACGTCGCCCGTCGCCCGCCCCTCTGTTTCGACTCACCCTCTACAGCGACCCCGAAACCATAGATACGGGCACCATCCCCTCCCGCTACGACACTATCGTCGCCGGAAAGTCGCTCCTGCTCTCGGGCCACCACAGAATTCATTACGACATGGATCGCGACATGCTGTGGCGCTGGGACCAGGTCCTCAAGACCCACCCGAACGGCATGCGCTTTAGCGTATTTGACGAGGACGGTGACCTGCTCGCGACCAACGAGTACTTTAGCGTCGGCGGTACGAAGGCACGGTTATATGACCGACGACGCGACGCTAACTAGAGCTCAGGTGGGTTCGTTGTGAATGAAAACACAAAGGTCGATGAGAATCTATTTTACAAGGGCGTCGATAAAAAGGCGGTCCACGGCGCGCGCTTGCATCAGGTCCATGCGCCGCCTTCTGAGCCCGCAGGGCATGCTGTCGCTGCTTCCACATCGTCTTCCGAGACGGTGTCTTCTGAGCCGCCTGTCGAGTTCGCCGCGGACCCGCACCAAGAGCCGGGCCCACCTTACCCCTTTGCATCAGGCAATAGTTTGCTTGAGCTGACGAAGAAGCATAATGTGCGTAGTCGTACATCTGTCGGGAGCGAACGCGATTTTAATCATTGCGCGTCCAGATGACCATCGCCCAGATCGTTTGGGATAACGAAAAGGCTTTTGGTTACTCGGACGAGGATATTCACGCAAAGGTTCTGCTTCTTCTCGCTCCATTGCGGCCCCGCTGACGTTAATAGATAATGCGCATTTGGGGCGTTATGGACGACTGTATCCGCACTGGTCAATCTATCTTCTGATGCACCGTATCTGGCTGATTACAGACTGTATCCGAACCAGGCGTTTCATCGACGGAAACGACGCTGCCTGGCCGCCTGCGATTGAGGCGGAGGGCCCCCATGCTGTATCGGAGACTTATGCGAGGGTCCGTAAACGTGGTGATATATTATTATTTTACATTGTCTGATTTGTGTAATAGATTTTATCCCGGAATAGCATCTCCTTCGACCAGTCCCCTCATCGCATCAGGATCTGCGGGCTGGAGCCCGAGTGACGCGATTGAGGCTCCGAAAGCGAAGGACGGCCTGCCCAGCCATTCAGACGTCACCATCGATCCTGATGCGCCAACGCAGCTACGACCAGCGGTGTCGCGTGCGGCGCGCGTAGTCGGCTCGTTTGAGCATTCGGTGCTGCCTATGCCGCCTGTGAGGCGACTTCTTGGTTTTGTTTTGCCTGATTCAGCGATACTGATGAATGTGTACCAGAGGAAAACCGTCATTCCTGCGATGGATTTTTTGTCGTGTTACGCCATTGCTGTAAACGAGGTAAATGCGGGTGGTGGCCGCATTGTGACTTCCCCGACGAATGGTCCGTATTTTTTTTCCATCGATTGATAGAAAGGCAAAAAAATCCTGACTATATGGACTAGGAGCGGGTATGTTGTTTTGTGTTTCGTTGCCGTGCGCAATATACAAACGACACTGTTTCAGCGGGCGTCATTCCAGCTGTCCTCAAGTATATTATCGAGGTGCGCGCGCTTTTCGCATGTTGATAGATTTAGATGGTTGAGTGGAATATCTAGTTTGTTAGCGACGATCCAGAGAAGAGTGTCCTTACGTTCCTCCTCACGGCATCGGTAGGCACAACAACCACTCACGGCAGCCAGCACGAATCAGACGAGGCGTATTTATTTATTTATTCCAGGCGATTGGCATGCTGTTCAAGCGTGGAAGCACCATCTCCGCTGCCGAAGGCGGATGCCAGGCTGAAGTTGGGGGTAAGCGCACGCAGTTGTTGCCCCAAACGGAATAATGATATAATGGGACTAGTGGCGTGCTCGATGGCTAGCGCGGGCTTTGCGGCGTGTATGGGCGGTATGTTGTGTTGTCGCGCGCGCCCATCTCTCCTTTCGGCAACCTTCCTGACTGGGCCCCACAGCGTCGCCAGAGACGGTGTTGCAGGTTTGATGGCTGCATTTATTGTGTGTGGAGAGGCACTGATGTGTTGTCCTTGCCACGTAGGCGGCTGAGATAGGGATAGGTGAGTGAAATTGCACGCCACCAGGCACCGCTGAATACTGTTGTTGCGGCGCAGAACACAACCTGGGCCTCACGTGCGACCCCATTGACGGGCTCGTGCAGGTGCCGTGCATCGAGCGAAACAGTCTCGGAGGTACGCGGTGAATTTGGCGCGCCCCTGATCGATGTTGATTGAATGGATGGCGCGCGAATAGCGGTCAAGGCAGTCACGGCAGCGCAGCTGTCCTTGGCGAGCGACGGTGTGTATAGCGTTACGCTCGACGAGGCTATCGAGGCCATGCGTGTTACTGCATCGGATATGAGCGTATGTTTCTTTTCGTTTTCACTTCGATCCTATCGCGCCGATCTTGAAACACTCATTCAGGTCAAATACAAAGAGACGTCGTTGTCCGTAAGTGTCCCTTTTCTACGCGATCATCAGAGATTCGTTCTCATACATGGACCGCGATCGGATAGGGTTTGGCTGTGAGTTTTTCATGGTAGACTTTGTGAATGAGGCTAACTTGAAAAATGCAGACAAGCGTCAAGATTCCGTTGACTGTTCCTGCGTGTTAGAGCTTGCTTTCCCGGATTTGGGCTATAGATTTCATGCTATCGATTTGATTTGGACTCGGACGGTAGGATACTTGTTGTGTTAATAGTGTTTTAGCTAGAATAACTTGAAGTTATAAGTACGTCGCTGCGATTTGTCATCTGTTTACAATTGCTGTTCACGCCTCCCAATCAGGAAGACAACCTTTCCTTCCGCCCTCCATGTCGTTCGGATTCATTCCTTTGCTATGGCTATGGGTGATAGTTCCTGTAACCGTGTTGTGTGTCGTCAGCCGCCTTTGTGCACTCAAACCCAAGGACCTTCCCTTCTGGCGACCCATTCTCGCTCAAGACCTGGCTGCACATCGTGCAATCCCTCTCCCCCGCTTCCCCGCTCCGTCCCCCGCCGAACTCGCCAAACTGGATATCAAACCATTTGAATCCCTGCGTCTGCCTCCGCCCCAGAGCCCTGTCGCGAACCGCCAGCCATACCCTGCGCCTGCCTCGCCCAACCAACAACTTCTATCCCCCAGACAGCGCCAAAACGCCCAGCGTAGACTCTCGTACGACTCTCTGTCGCTGCCCGCCACGCCCGTGCTGCCCTATCCCACCTCTCCACCCCGGTCTCCTGCACGCGATTTGGCGCGTTACCGCAACCGGCTCAACACTACCGTTCGCGTCGACAATCCAGTGCTCGTCGAACAACTCGCTGAACAGGCTGCGCGCTTGCCCCCGTCGTCCCCTATTGTCATCGAGTCTGCTTCCGGTACATCGCGCCTCGATTGGGGTCCGCCGCGTTCGCCCCTTATGCAGGCGGGCTCGGTATCTTCTCGTGTTCTTGTTTCGCCACTGGGGCTAGCGACGCAGGCTCGAACCCCTGAGAGGTTCCAAGACTTGACGCGCATGGAATCCGTTCTCCTTGTAAGGCTGCCGTTGCTCCATCCAGTGCCCACTTCTCCTCAATTGCAAACTATTCCATCCCACAAACCTGCTTCTCCTACACCTGTCCGTTCATATTCAGAAACATGGGTTCCAGCCTCTCCTGCCTCGGATCCTCCTCGCGCCGCAACGCCATCCTCTCCTCGCACACTGGCCCCGGTCTCCTCTCGCGTCTCGACTCCGGTGTCTCCCCGCGCCCCAGCTTCACTTTTTCTCCTGCCAGCCCCAGCCTCTCCGGCGGCCCCAACTCGAGCGCACCCGCCGGCCATGTTCGTCTTTGGGGAACCCATGTTGCCCCGCACAGTTGTGCGACGCTCCTTCTCGTTTTCTTCTCTTCCTCCTGTGCCTGAGGTCCCCTCGACCTCCGACATCACTGCTTCGTGCCCGAAGGAAGAATATGTCCCCAACCATACGAAAAGACGGTCGATGGTGGTCTTGCCTTTGCTTCCGGCCGCGGAAGTGCCTGCTGCCCCCTCCTTCGAGGATGAAAACTCCCACAATGTACATGAACCCGTTCCGGATTGTGAAAGCGCTGAAGTTGAGAGTACGGCGGTTCAAAAAGGTTCAGTGCTGCCCGAGGATGGTCCAGCACCTCAAGTGGATAGTCAAGTCCCTGAAGAGGATAGTCAAGTGCTTCAGGGAGATGATAGCCAAGGAGACGATGGTCCAGCACAGCGAGAAGATGATCCAGCGCTTCAAGGCGAGGTTCCAATGCTTCAAGAAGATGCGTCCTGCCCCCTACCATTATCAGATTTGCACAACACACCTACCACTCCTACGCGCGCGAAGAAGCAGGATATACCGGTCTTTAAAGGTTCCCATCTACATCTTCCAACCCCTGCACATCTCGCCGCCCTCATTTCCCCATCAAAGGCTCCGAGACACGTCGACCATGGACCAGACCCCGTCTATCACTATCATCCCAAGGCTCCTGCAGTTGCTATTGCTAAAAATATAGCCCGCCCAGCTCAGGACGACTTCAAGAACTTTTCCATGGCCATCGGGGCCAAGTTTGGAGCAAAAGGGTGGGCGGAAAATGGACCAAACGAGTTTGCACCGCCTCTGAAGAAGCAAAAGAAAAAGAAAAAGAAAGCGGTTGGGAGGGTCTCGAAGAACACTTGGATACCGCCCGTTGTTCCCGCCCGCCCTCGCCCTGATTCCGCTACTGGGCGACAACTTTCTCGGCCACCGTCCCCTGTTTCGGAATTTCTTCCCGCTTTCGAACAAACAAAGCGGGCCAATCCCGTGGCGGGACCCTCTCTTCCTACGACAACACCTCAGCATGACGAACAGCCCCAAGTCGTCATTGACTTGACGATAGACACACCAGCCGAGCTGCTGGTTAATAGGGAATGTCGTCCTGACTGCCGTGACATTTATTGTCCCGGAGGTTGTTAGCGATCAGTGCACAACATCTCTCACTTTTCCATTTGGTCCGTTGGTAGGAAGCAATAATACAAACCTGTAATTATCGAGCATTGTAATGTATAAACCGGTGACCAATCCTTATGTGGCTCAAAGTAAAACCGTGCCCGAACTTGTCCGTTGTCAAAAGCCTCATCGTGCGAATCGGAACGCCACCATACCTTGCTTCTCACTACTATGTCTCGGTCGGGATTGAAGCTACTCAACACAAAATTAACGAGGTTGCTCGGTGCGTAAAAATTTCCATCAGGTGGAAGGTTGATAATATAAACTTGGCTTTGTAGGCATCAAGTCCCCGGTTATATTGCCTCCGATGGCTGGAGCCGCTGGCGGTACAATAAATATCTAAAGGGGAAAGCGAATTTTCCTAGCTCATCATATCATACCAACGCAGGCGAACTGGCGGGGCAAGTCTCGGTAGCGGGCGGATTCGGGTTCTTGTCCGCAGGTCTTCGAGTTCCCACAGTGTTTTCCGGCCGAAACTGAAATTTTGGTAAGGTTATGGGGCGCCGGACGAGTTCAAGCAGCAATTGTCTCTCGCTCGTTCTGCGTTTAAAGCGCCTCTGCTAACCGCTCAAGTACCTGTTGGCGTTGGCTATCTTGCTTGGCAATTGGAAAAGCCGAACTCCACCTTGGTCGATCTTCTGCCTCTTGCTCTCGAGAATAACGTTCAAGCGGTCTGGTTTGCGTTTGGTGAAGATCTTGGGCGATGGATTCAATTTGTCCGGTACATTTCCCATAAGCCGGAGAGGTAGGCGGCCCCTTACGGACTATTCAGAGAGCATGATACGCGCATGGGAAAGGAAGGCGACCAGAAGACCAAGATCTTCGTACAGATTTCAACGGTGAAATAAGCTCTACTTGCTGTAAACGAATGGAAAGTAGACTGCATTGTGGCGCAAGGTCAACCTGGACATCTTTTGCACGCGCGCTTCTCAAATAATCCTTTCTAGGTGTTGAGAGCGGAGGGCACGGCGCAGGCTATGCTTTGCCACTTCTAAATCTGCTTCCTTTGATTTTGTCTGCGATGCCAGCGAACAGTCCGCCTGTTCTTGGAGCCGGAGGGTTGTCATCTTGCTGCTATACTCACACTTGGAGGAGCTGGTGCCGTCCTGGGCACCCGCTTCCTTCTTGCGTACGAAAGTTTATATTCAGACGCACAACGAAAAGCTCTGGTTAGCGCCACCTCCGATATGTCGGTGCGAAGCATGGTGATCGCATCCTGATTGTAAACAATCGCTGCTACTGATTATGGTTAGGCCTGGGATCATGCCCGCGAGTCTTTGGGATGGCCGGCAGGGATCGATGGACGGGGCTTACGAAACAGTAAGTAGACGAGTTGCATGGCAAATCTTCCAACTAGAAATATTGCCCAGGTACCGTTAATGACTTCGAGAACAACGTGGATATCGAGATCTTGAAGAGCAAATTCAAGGAGGGTATTAAAAACCAAGATACGGATAGAATAATTGTTTGGTCAGGAACAGGCATGCAGTCACTCTTACAGATTGACCGCTTGTAACCTCTTCAACAGGCATTGGCCAGATGAACCAGATTCAAACGGCGAAGGTAAGCAATTCCACTGCATCTTTCAATCAATCTTACATACCCGGTGCAGTCGATCGTGGAGGAAGTGCATGAAGAATGCATCGCACATCTTGCAGCTGCTGCAAAATTGTATTCCTAATCTTCGTTTTCATGTTTGTAAATACAGTAAAAAGTACATCTCTAGTTTGCATCAGATTCTTCAGTGTACAATCTCGACGGTAAGGTCGCCTTGGTTGATAGAATCGCCTAACAGATGGTTGAAGTTGATACACACACACAAAGAGAAATAAAGTGTGCTCACCTTCCTGCACGACAACACGTTTGATGTGCCCCGATACGGGTGCCGTAACAGCCGATTCCATCTGTGGAGTCCATGGTTAGCAAGAAGCGTCCATGTAGAAAGTTGATAAATAGTTTGCCTTCATCGCACTCAAAACTGGGTGATCGATCGATATCAGCGTCAGGGCAAATGTGAAGGAAGAGAACACTTACCCGCAAGCGGATCACCCTTCTTGATTTCTTGTCCCTCCTTAACTCTAACCTCGACAACCACGCCCGACATGGGAGCTCCAACTGATCCAGGATCATTGGTGGCCTTCTCCCGCGAGACGGTTTCAACAGCAGAGTTCTTGTCCTCAACAGACACCGCACGGACCTGAGGTAAAACAGTGTTAAAATACACGAGGGCGGGCTTAACCGGTCGTACCTCTCCATTGACTTCAAACCAAACATCACGTTGAGCACGTCCCTCAACAACGGGGCCAACAGCCATGAGGCGAATGATCAGGGTTTTGCCCTTTTCGATGGAGATGTGCATCTCCTCGCCTATGTCTGGGCGGCCCAGGAAGTACCTCGTGGGAATAACGCTGGAAGGGTCAAGCTTTAGTGTCCACATCGCTGCCGGTGTAAACGTACCTCAAGTCGCCATACTTCTCGATGAACCCTTGATATTCTTCGAATACCTAAGCAACAACTGGTCATGGCACCGACCCCATCACACGAAGCTTCAACGTACCTTAGGATACATCACCGACGAGATGACATCTGCATCCGTGATATGCTTCCCAAAGTTGCTTCGCAACTCTGCTTTGATCTTCTTGAAGTCCAAAGGCTGCATAGTGGCGCCAGGACGGCCGTCAATTCTGGGCTTGTTTCTGATAATCCGAGTGCGAAGAGGCTCTGGGAATCCTCCCACAGGCTGCCCGATGTAACCTTGGAAGAACTCCACCACCGACGAGGGGAAGTCCAGCTGTTCGGCACGCTCAATGACCTGATCCTTGGACAGCGAATTGGAGGTCATCCATTGGGCAAAGTCACCGACCACTTTGGACGAAGGTGTCACCTAAGTGCGATCAGCGAAGAAAAACGAAAGGAAGAAAAGCTATAGATACTTTGATAATATTTCCGCACTGTTTCAGGAGAATGAGACCAAGTCACTGGTTCGACAGCACAAGTGACTTACGAGATCGTTGGCTTCGATATATTTCTGTTTGATGACTGCGGGCGATTTCCGTCGACAGCCAGCCAAAAGAAAAGAAGGAGACCTTACCAGTCCATTGGGTCCCAAGACCCAATTGAGACGCTTGGAACTGTGGAGAATGGTCACAAAAAGAAATTAGCCAGATTTGGAAAACAACAAACCATGAGGTTGGTGTATTGTCCTCCAGGCATCTCATGATCGAAGACGCTCGAGTCCGACGCTCTAACATTAGCCTCGAAGCAGGTGTAGAGAAGCCGAACTTGGCTCCAGTAGAGATTGAGGGCTTGGATGTCTTCGAATCTAATCCCAGTCCCGAGAGACGTTTGCTCCAAGGCCATGCATACAGCGCCCATGGAGGGCTGAGACGTTAAACCAGACATGCCTGGGGGAAAACGTGAGCCAGAAAAGAAAGAAAAAGAAAACTGATGGGAAAACTCACTGTCGATGGCGACATCAACGACGTCGGCCCCGGCGGCGGCACATGCGATCATACTGGCTGCAGCGATACCTGCCGTATCGTGGGAGTGAACGTGGATGGGAAGGTCCGGGTGGGCCTTGCGGATGGCGCCAATGAGCCTGGTCAAAGTTAACGAATTGAAATGAATTTTGCGAGGCCAACAAACAGTTTAGCCGCCTCAGGTTTCAACAGGCCAGCCATATCCTTCACACCCAGAACGTGTATTCCCTCCTTGACAAGCTGGTCGACAAAGTCCAGGTAGTACTGCAAGGTATACTTCTTCTCGTTGGGGTTGGCTACGTCGCCGCTGTAGCAAACGACAGCCTCGCAGACACCGCCGGCCTTCTTGGCAGCATCAATTCCGAGTTGCATCTGGACCCCCGTTCAAAGAAAAGCTGTAAAGAAAGTAAGATCTACTCACGTTATCTTACAGAGGATTCAGTAATTCATGCACGGCGAGTATCATAATAACGTACCGAAGTAGTTGAGCGAGTCGAAAACTCGGAAGATATCCAAGCCGTTCTCTACAGCCTTCTTGGAGAACTCGTAGATGGCATTATCACTTGTTCCCGGTCAGCGGGGCAGAGGAACAAGGAGCACAACATACGGATAACCTGTGTAGCCCACCCCATTTGCGCCACGAACGAGAGCCTGTAAAGGAATATTGGGCACTAATTTGCGGAGAGTTCGCTGATAAACATGAGAATTGGGAACGCATCAATGACAAGAAAACGTACCAGACGCTCCCAGGGATCCTCGTACAGGAACCGCATCGCGACATCGAACGTTGCTCCTCCCCAGCACTCCAAACTGTATGCATTCGCGAGCGCATAGCTCGTCTCTTTGGCGATGTTGACCATATCGATCGTGCGCAGACGCGTCGCGAGTAGGGACTGGTGGGCGTCCCGCCAAGTTGTGTCCATGATTAGAGTACCGGGGTACTCGCGTACGGCTTTGGCAAAGGCCTCGGGGCCGTGCTCCACGATGATGTTACGCCAACCGACCTCGCAGGGCAGGGAGGCGTCCAAGGGCGGCCCGTTGAGGGGATCTTCGCGGTTCTGAAACTTCGGGATGATAACGTCGTCCTTGAGGCCAGGCTCGCCCTACACAAGGTTGAGTTGGAGTCGGATCTCAGGGCACCGGCATAGCTTACAACTTGGCCCTTGATAGAGCTGCCGTTGACGGCCAGATCGCCGAGGTATGCGAGTAGTTTCTGGGCCCTGTTCTGGCTTTGCACCAGCTTGAAGAGTTCAGGGGTATCATCAATGAACTAGATTTGCAGTAGCTGAGTAAAGAACAGCGCAAGAAAGAAAAAACATAATTATTACCGTGGTCCACGTCTTGCCTCCAATAAAGACGTCGTGAGTCAAAAGGCGGAACAAGAATGGAATATTTGTCTGACAAAAGGTTGGACGACCGAATTTTCAAATGAACAAATTAGCCAACCTTGACACCACGAATACGGAACTCAACAAGGGCGCGCAGCATCTTGCGACGCGCAACCTCGTAGGTTGTGCCACTAACAGTGCATTTCACCAGCAGACTGTCATAGTGAGGCTGCGCTGGGGATTGAACGACAGGAGAATGGGCAAACTATGCGATATACACACCGTGATTTGGGCACCAGCAAAACCAGAGCTGGCGTCGAGTCGCACACCGTTACCTCCAGCACTGCGGTAGACCTCGATCTTCCCAGTGTCAGGCTGGAATCCCTGCGATGCATCCTCCGTGGTGATACGGCACTGGATCGCGAAACCACGTTTGGTGACGGCCTCCTGCGTAAGTCCTAGTTGCGGCAAGGTCGCCCCCGCAGCTATCTGAATTTGGGCGGCCACGATATCGATTCCGGTGATCTCCTCTGTTAACGGTCAGACGTGCACAAGAAGGCGAGAAAGAAACAAACCTGTGATAGTGTGCTCGACTTGGATACGCGGATTGATTTCAATGAAGTAATGTCTCCCCATCTGGTCGACCAAAAACTCTGCAGTTCCGGCGTTGCGGTAGCCGACACTCTTCGCCAGCTTGATTGCATCAGCTAGAATCGCCTGCCTGATTTCCTCGGGAAGGTGGGTAGCCGGCGCAACCTCGACGACTTTCTGGTGCCGCCTTTGAACCGAACAATCACGCTCGAATAGATGGATAGTGTTGCCCTGCGCGTCGGCGAGGAGCTGGACCTCGATGTGGCGAGGACGTTCGAGAAAGCGTTCGATGAAGACGGTCCCGTCACCGAAAGCGGATTTCGCCTCGCTGGTGGCGCGTTCGAACGCGTCTTTAAAGTCGGATTGCTCGCGAACTACGCGCATTCCACGTCCACCGCCACCCATGGCTGCCTTGATGATTACTGTGAAGGATATGAGATGCCAATAGCGTGCTGAACGGTGGCGGCAGACCGGGGAAGCCGTATTCTTTGATGAACGCGTCGCCGTCAGTGTACGATTCGACTGCTCCGGGAGTACCAGGGACGACCGGCACGCCGACCTTCATGGCTACACGAGAAACATCTGATCAGCGAAGAGTGGGCCAAGTACACGCGCCATACCCAGTGTGCGGGCCTTGGTCTTATCACCCAGGCCATCGATGACTTCGGGAGAAGGGCCAATGAACGCAAGACCAGCTTGCTCCACCTTACGCGCAAACTCTGCGTTTTCTGACAGGAAACCATATCTGGCAGAGATAATGGGCGATGGGGGCGGGCGATGCTGCCGGATGGACATACCCGGGATGGATCATGTCAACGCCGTGCTCAAGCGCAATGCGGATGATATCATCTTGGGCAAGGTAGGCGCCGACGGGCGTGAGCCCTTTGCCGACTTGATACGCTTCGTCGGACTGCGAGGGTCAGCGTCGCGACGCGGAACACGGGCTAATCGGACCTTCTGACGGTGAGCGGAGAGCCGATCTTCGAATGAATAGATGGCGACGGTGTGCATTGCCAGCTCATGGGCGGATCTAAAGACCCGAATAGCGATTTCCTGGACACGAACGGTTGGACAGGATATGCGAGCTGGTCTAGGAAACCTACACCGCGATTGGCGACGAGGATCTTGGGAGGGGCCCGCTGTGGCCCGCGCCCTTGCGCCTCATCGACTGGATGGAATGGACTGGAGTGCCCGGAGCACTGGGAAACGCGGAAAAGCTGCCCAGGCGGGGCGGATGGAGGGAGGCCATGGTGGTTCACTCCAAGTGTAGTAGTTGATTGATCGATGCGGCGGTGAAGGAAGCAAATATATAGGTGGCCAGCAAGCCTTATCTACCGCCGTACGCAAGTAACCTTGAGCAACAGGCTATGTCCGTTGCCGCTCTAAGTCCACAGGGAGTAGAAGTTGAGTAGAAGACGAAATTTAGCGGAATCTTGTCAAGTAACAAGGGTAAGTACGCTACGCGTGAATCTGTTGCGCGATATTATATGCTCGGCGCTCTTCTGAGGGCCACAAGACGCAGCGTGTTCTGCAAGCAGAGTCATTTGAGCCCGAGTCGCGTCGAGTCATATACAAAAATTCTGATAGTATATCACCCCAAATCCAGACACTACTCTTCTCCATCCACCATGGACAAAGTCACAAACTCCCTGGCGTCCCTCGCCATCGTCCCAGTCGTATCCATATCCCATGCAGACACCAACTCCCCCGCGACGTGGCGCGACACCCTCCACGCAAACACCGCGTCTCCGACCACATTCGAACTCATCAAGACCCTCGTCTACAAACCCAAGACCGCAAAAACAGCCACTCCCATCCCCGTCGTCGTAATCGCTCGCGATGACACCGAAACAAACTCGGCCGCCATCGGCAAAAAAACTCAACCTGAAAGAGCTGCGGCTCGCCTCGGAGGATCTGTTGACCGAGTTCTTTCTCTCGATAAAAACTCGCGTGCGTGTCTCTTTCTCTCTCGGCCAGCCTCGCATCCTCAATCGATCTAGTCTCTCCGCTCGCCCTCAACGAGACCACCTTCCCCAAGGTCCTCACCGTTGTTGATGCGTCGATCGCTTCCTCTTCCTCTCTTTTCGCTGTGCACGCGTTATCGTCCAACGCGACTGTATTCCTCTCCGGCAAAGATATCGTCGCATACCTTCGCCATCTGGAGACCGACAGCGTCAAAATCCAGGAGCTCGATTTCTCAAATTTCGCTGCCTCTGCCGTCACTCCGGCCGCTGCGTCCAAACCTGTTGCGAAAGAAAAGGACGACGGGAAGATCGAGGGCGCGGTGCAGATCGCAATTGGCGTAAAGAAGGAGGTCGACTTTTCTGCGTGGTACACGAATGTGCGTTGGCAGCCGTTAGTCTTGGTTTATTCAACTGATCTGACTCCAGGTGCTCATCAAAGCTGACATGCTGGATTATTACAGCGTGAGTGGCTGCTACATTCTCAAGCCCTGGTCCTACAGCATTTGGGAGGAGATCACACGTACGTGACCGAGTCACTATTGACGCCGTCCCCAACGCTCCCTCTAGAATGGTTCAATACCGAGATAAAAGAACTCGGCGTCCAAAACTCGTACTTCCCCATGTTTGTGTCCCAAAAAGTCCTCGAGCGTGAAAAGGATCACATCGAAGGTTTTTCTCCCGAGGTAGCATGGGTAACCAGAGCGTTAGTCTTCCATTTTCTCCCTCGATGCAGACATGTAATCGACGCACAGCGGCAACTCTGATCTAGAAGAACCCATTGCTATTCGTCCAACTTCAGAAACTGCGATGTACCCGTGTACGCTCCCCTGTCTTGATCTTAGCTCGCCTCTCATCCGCAATTAGACTATGCCAAGTGGATCAAGAGTCACCGCGACCTTCCCCTGAAACTCAACCAATGGAACAGCGTTGTACGCTGGGAATTCAAGAATCCACAGCCGTTCCTTCGCACACGTGAATTCCTCTGGCAAGAGGGACACACCGCGTTCCTCACCAAGCCAGAAGCGGACACCGAGGTCAGGCAAATCCTCGACCTATACCGACGCGTATTCGAGGACCTTCTCGCCGTTCCCGTCATCCCGGCGTCAAGTCCGAGAAAGAGAAATTTGCGGGTGGTCTATACACCACCACCGTGGAGGGCTTCATTCCTACGTCTGGCCGAGGAATTCAAGGGGCAACGTCACATTGCCTTGGACAGAACTTTTCGAGGCCGGAGATGTTTAACATTTTCGTCGAAGACCCGAATGACCCCACAGGCCAGGGCAAGACCTACGTCTGGCAGAACTCTTGGGGGCTGTCAACACGTACCATCGGTGTGATGGTCATGGTGCACGGGGATAATCAAGGACTGGTTTTGCCCCCGCGTGTTGCAAGCGTACAGGTAATTATCGTCCCCTGCGGCATTACTGCCAAGACCACGGAAGAAAGCAGGGCGAAGATCAACGACGCTTGCGAGGAGCTGGCGAAGACGCTTAAGAAATCGGGTGTGCGCGCCAAAGCTGACCTGCGAGACGGATACACCCCAGGGTACAAATTCAACGACTGGGAACAAAAGGTATTTCTCCACGTTCCCCTCCATGGCGCGATCGCCGATTTCTGTTCTAGGGTGTTCCTCTTCGCCTTGAAATTGGTCCCAACGACATTGCTAAGCAGCAGACGCTGACGGTGCGCCGAGACACGGGTGTCAAGAATCCCATCGGCCTGGCGGATATCGGAAAGACCGTCACAACGCTGTTGGATATGATCCAAAGCGAGATGTTCAACCGAGCCAAGGTGACGTATGACTCGTGCCTCAAGGAGGTCACTCGCTGGGAGGACGTCGTCCCCAATCTCGACAACAAGTGTGTCGTCGTGATGCCGTGGTGTGAGGTCGAGGAATGCGAGGACGATATCAAGGAGCGAAGTGGACGGGCGTACGTTTTCTTTCACGTTCAATATGGGCTGCATGTTGATATGCTTTCTTCTAGTTCGGAACCCCAAGATGAACGTGCTCCGTCTGCGGGAGCAAAGTCTCTTTGCATTCCCTTTGACCAGTCGCGCTGGACCCCTATCGTTCCTGGCGAAACAAAATGCCCGGCTTGTGGAAAGGATGCCAAGCGGTGGACCCTATTCGGGCGGTCGTATTAGAGACATGTCCTTACTAATTCCTTTTTGACGAAACCAGTCTGTGTATATAAAAAAACAGCAAATGTATACCTCAGAAAATTACGAGGCTCTGCGCCGATGCCACGACCTTTTGACCGTTCTCTCTGGTTGCTGTGCGAAAATTACCAGAATTGGACAATGAAGGAGAAAAGCTTGGTCATGCATGGGCATTGACGGACAACCAAACAACACCCTGCTCCGCTCCGAAAACGTCCGCTATGCTGCAGAGAGTAGCGCAGAGGGTACGGTCTCATTCACTTCTTCCGCGTCAGAGTTTGACTCTTCGGCCTCTTCGAGCAGAACACATTACGTTCGGTGCAACGGTTACGCTGGACGGCCAACCGAAGTTATGCAACTCCCTCTGACCCGTATGAGGTTGTCGTCATCGGCGGTGGTACGCGCGTTATTTCTTCAGTAACCACAACTCACGCTGCATAGGTCCTGGCGGATACGTTGCCGCTATCAAAGCCGCGCAGCTTGGACTCAAGGTAGTCCAAACTAGCACTGGAGGAATTTTGACGCTTAAAACTTACGCAGACAGCCTGCATAGAGAAGCGTGGTTCTCTCGGCGGGACGTGTCTCAACGTCGGATGCATACCCTCCAAGGCTATGCTCAACAACTCCCATATGTATCACCAGGCGCAGCACGACATGAAGAATCGTGGCATCGACGGTATGTTTCTTCCCTTCCTCCAACAACATGTTTGAACTAGTAGCAACCAGTTTCCGGGGTGTCGCTTAACCTTCCCGTGATGCTTGCGGCCAAAGACAATGCCGTTTCGAGCCTTACAAAAGGCATCGAATTTTTATTCAAGCAATATGGTGTCGACTATATCAAAGGCGCCGCCTCATTCGTGTCACCCACACGCATCTCTGTGCAACTGCTCGAGGGTGGTGAGACAGAAGTCGACGCGAAGAGCATTATCATCGCGACGGGCTCTGAAGTCGCGCCGTTCCCCGGCGGAGGCATTCCCATTGACGAAAAGCAAATCGTAAGCTCCACCGGCGTGCTGGACCTGCAGCAGGTGCCAGAAAAACTTGTCGTCATTGGTGGGGGTATCATTGGCCTCGAGATGGGCAGCGTATGGAGTCGTCTCGGCGCCGATGTCACCGTCGTCGAGTTCCTCGGCGCTATCGGTGGGGCAGGTATTGACGCGGAAGTCGCGTACGTCTCCGCATTTATTCGCATGTTGTCTGCACGGCCCTGACCGTCTTTGTAGCAAGCAGTTTCAGAGGCTCCTCACCAAGCAGGGACTCAAGTTCAAGCTCAACACCAAGGTCGTTTCCGCCGAAAAGACTGACGACGGCAAAGTCGCCCTCAAGATGGAAGCGGCCGCTGGCGGAAAGGAAGAAGTCCTTGACGCCGACGTCGTGCTTGTTGCCGTAGGTCGTCGCCCATATGTATCGGGTCTCAACCTCGAGGCTATCGGTGTGGAGATGGACAATAAGGGCCGCATCGTCATCGACGACCAGTTCAACACATCTGTCAAAAATATCAAATGCATCGGCGACGTCACTTTTGGACCCATGCTCGCGCACAAAGCTGAGGAAGAGGGTATGTCCCAAGGCTCACTTTTTCCCCCTTCATTTTCTAAGACTGCCTGTTCCCAAGGTATCGCTGCCGCAGAATTCCTCACGAAGGGTCACGGGCACGTCAACTACAACGCCATCCCATCGGTAGTATACACACACCCCGAGGTCGCATGGGTTGGAAAGACGGAGCAGGAACTCAAGGCTGCCGGGGTCCAGTTTTCCGTGGGCAAGTTCCCCTTCACGGCCAACTCGCGCGCAAAGACCAATTCTGATACGGAGGGTTTCGTCAAAATTTTGGCTGAGAAGGAGACGGATAAAATTCTGGGCGTACATATAATCGGGCCGAACGCGGGTGAGATGATATCCGAGGGTGTGCTCGCGATGGAGTATGGCGCAAGCGCAGAGGATGTAGCACGGACCAGCCACGCACATGTGAGGATGTTTTTTCTGCTTCATACTCCCATTTCTGACACATTTGTCTGACAGCCTACTCTGAGCGAGGCTTTCAAGGAGGCGTGCATGGCGGCATTTTCCAAGCCAATACACATGTAATTAGAGTTTAATATAATAATATGCTGTTGTCGTTGGAGTGGTGGACTAGTCTTCAACAGCCAGCGCTGCTCAACCCCAGTGAAAACACGGGATCGGGGGGCATCGCGCGGCATCGGCTGGCCACCAAAGTATCGCCAGGCATCGCGCTGCACCTAAGCTGTCCCAAAAAATTATCGGATGTAGCAAGATGTCGTCATATATTTTGAAATTTCATTCACTGCGGAACCCCAAAATCGCCCGGGTCCGGATTTGCCAGGGGTTGGGCAGACTTCCCATCTGCCCGTCGATCCCGGGCAGTGCATATACCAAAGTCCGGACAGGGGCGGGAGTAGTTGACCTTCCCAGACTATGTCCCGAGTCGCAGTATGTACAATTCCAGAGCTTCGGGTTGCAAACCTTCCCGCCGATCCATGATCCGGGCAGGTACCGGGTTAGGTAATGGACAGCACAGCCAAACAAACGCGTCGCGCATCTTCTTTCTCTCTCCAGTGGCCACTCTAGTGACTCTGACATGTTCCCTGGAAGTTCATTCCGGCCTCAAGGCAGTATTCCCAATGGTCGACCACCGACTCAAGAGTCACAAAACGACCCATCGTCTCATTCGCGTGTGCTGCAAAACCCGTTGACGGCGTCGACTACTCGCTCCAATATCCACGGAATCGGTGTCTATCCTCATTCAGAATCCCACCGGGCGAGATCCACTCAGGCTGGAGCCCCACCCGACGGTTCATCCACACGTTTTTCGGCTCCATCTGAGGGACACGAGAGCTCTAGTCGTGGACAACGCTCCGACGTCCAGGTACGTGGTGTACATGTCAGATTTCTGCCGTTCATAATCCTGGACAAATAGAGCACTTCACATCGATCGCATGCGGCTTCTGGCCTTCCCCATTCATCTGGTTATCCACAACAACAATCGCAAGCTCTTGTGTCTAGCCGGCGGCAATCCTATGACCATCGTGCATCCTCTAGCAGTCAGCACCAGTCGTCTCGGATTCCCATCGATGGAACAGATCCAGGAATGTACCTGCAACGTTCTAGTCAATTCGAAGCTCAGATACACGCCAACAACGACTTTTTCTCGCACCATATTCAACAAATTTATCACTATATCGAGGAGCTGCAGCAGGAAGTTCACACTTTAACGGGAGAAAACACCGAAATACGCGCAGAGTTAGTGGAGTTGCGGGCTTCCTTGGATCAAGAATCGTTGACTGGCGGTTCCGGCGGGAGTAAGAGTAAAAAGAAAGCTGTCAAGGGTGTTGCAAATCAGAATCCGGAAGCCAAGGTTCGTCGCACACGTACATTATTGCTAGGTCCTCACAGATAATAGAGCTTGCTCCATGCGATGTTCTGGCGACTACTCGGTATTGACCCAAATCTCGATGCGGAAGAGCGGCATGAAAAAATGACTGAGGACCACGATAACGATGCTGGCTTTATCTTAATAAACGGACCTGGCGGCGAATCGAAAGTCTGGATGCCAAACTACTCCCAGCCGCTCAACACACGGAAGAACAAGGTTTTTATCGCCGAAATTGTGGATCGCCTTTACGAAACGGAGCAGGTATTTAATCCAATTCGGCCTCGAATCAAATTGAACGACTCATACGTTCCCAGCGAAACAGAACACAATCCAAGGGCCAATTGCCTGATGCGTCCTTTGACAAGGCAATCTTGAAATCGATGGCTCAAACCTATTTTTCCACCATCGCAACGGCTTGGCGCAAAATGCAAACGGAGGAGGGGAAGGAGAAATTGGGGGATGCGAAGGAGAACAAAAAGCTTCGTGCAAGACGTGAAACTGTAAGCTCGGTGCACCACTACAGATATGTGAACTGAAAAAGAAATTTGTCTACATCAGGTAACGGCTGCCCGTCGCAATGTTGTGGATGAATTTCAAGAGCACTTTAATGTTGAAGGAGCAGGCGCACTACTGGATACAGATTTCGCTTCTTCGGTCATTTCTCTTGACGAAAAGGACATCAGCGATGCAACGAAGACACGTCGGAAAGAACGCGGCGGGCGCGCAGGAGATTGGATGGTGTGCGGGAAAAATTGGCAACGAAAGAAGGTGAGTATTGAACTCCATTGTCAAATAGTGCTGCTAATATTTGAACAGTATGTGAGGTTTCTCCGCGAATTGGATCGATTCATCGTGCTCAAGGAAACTGCGAAAACGGATGCAAAAAAAGCCAAGACTGCCAATCAACAACCAGCACAGAAGAGGCAGCGCCAAAACCCGAAGAAAATCACCACCAGATTCTACGGCACTGTAACGAAATTCTCTGATCGTGCGCCCGCTTCCAGGAAGAAAAACCCTATTATTCCTATCACTGGCATGGTCAAAAAATCGTGGATGGCAGGCGAAAAGGGAGAGAAAATAGCGACACTCGATGATCCTGATTGGTGGGAGATGTGGGAAGACGATGCTGAACCCCTAGACTCGGATACACAGGCACTTTTGGACGAACTTCCAAGCGACTCGGAGCCAGAGACTGTAAACGACCAGATGGAGGAGGATTAAATAACTATCGTTCATTATTGTAACTCTGGCATGCGGAAATTAATTGTAAATCATTCATCGTCGCCGTCTGAACTATCACCAATCTATAAGGAAGAAGTTTGTGAATGGTTTTACATCTCAAGTAAAAGAGACGCACCGCCTTGATGAGTACGGTTGCCCAGGCTTTGCTGCGAGCGGTGCCCACAGTTACAACCTTCATCCCGAGGTGACCCCAAATGGTTGAAAGATCAATTATCGGATGGAGGTCTTGCCATGGCATGTACTCTTCAATTTCCCACAATGCAACGTTTTGGGCCGCACTAGGAGTAATCAGAACTTGAACCAGATCATAAGTAAATACTTACAATTGGTCCCATACGGGTTCTGGGGTACCTCGATATGGTGTGAACCAGCGCATGCGGCCGAAGAAAAGCTCATCAGAATCTTCATACTGTTGGAATTTGAAGATTTCGATCAGCTCCCCGCAATGGAGCGTCACCGGTCCACCGGGTGGAGAAAATGAGACTTGAATAAGGGAGCCTCGGTTTGATTTTGCGAGTGACGATGCATAGTATCTGCGACCGTTCACAATAACATAATTGTAAAATGTGGCACGTGTGGTGAGGGGGAGGCTGTCAGGATGTAGAGGCGAGTCCGAGATGCAGTGAACAGGGACAGTCGGGAAGTGGATTGTGAGTGCACCGGCCAATTGCCGGTACGTCTCATCCCTCATAACTGCAATTTTAGAAGTTGGACTGAAGCCGTATGAAACTTGAACTACTGAAAGAGTAAGCACATATTTGAGAGGTTTTACAAATTCCATACCGTCGCGATGAACTCTGTCCAACGCCCGTGAGAGATCTGCTAGCTCAGCAACGGTACCGCGGTCTTCTTTTGAAGCTTTGTTCATTACTTCGGATGCTTGACCTACCAAAGAATCTTGATCACGGCCAGACAAGCAAAATCTCTAAATTGGGTTCAGCAGTGAGGCAGAGTCCCGATCCAAGTAGAAAGCATACGACGCGAGATAGCTGGCAGGTCTGGTGAAATTCACGGAAAAACGTCGTCTCGAGTTCACCGTTGCCGTGGTTATTTGTTTTCACCGATTTGAGCAGTTTATTGAGCCGTTCGAAGAGGAAGGTCCAGAAGCCTCTGAGAGGGCCAAAATTTCGAACACACTCGCCGGTGTGAGTAGCATAGTGGTGATTTGGTTTGATACTTGATGCACCATATAACTAGACTTCGTTAGGTCACATTTGCATCTCGGAAAAGAGCAACCTACCGTGATAAGCTCTGTACAGTAGGAGCGAATTATTCCATCGGCACGGGTAATGTCAAACTCTGAAAGAATTTCCTGTTGGAATATTGACAGAGCGCTTGATAATTTAAGGAAATTGGCTGGGTCGTCAGGGTGAAGTGCGAATGGGGGATCGGGTGCTGTGGTTTCCACATCATCCATGGGAGTAGCGGGTACAAGATTGATAGTAGGTGTCGGCGCGGGTGCAATATTTGTTTCCTGTTCGCTGCCAATGGCTGTTGGAATTTCGGGGACTGCTGTGGTTGTACTGGGTCCAGCGACGCCCTCGGATACGCTGTTGGTTGTATGAGCTGCTGGTTGCTTCCCAGCTTTTTTCCTTGCACGCTCCTCCCGCTTTTTTTGGTCAGCTGCAGCTTTTTCTGCCTTTTTCTCCTCTTGTATCCGCTTCTTCTCCGCTTTGAGAGCGTCTTTCTCCTTCTGTTTTGCCAAGGTCTTGGCCGCTTTTTCTGCAATCGCAATTTGTCGCTTTTTCTCTGCTGTTGCTTCCTGACGAGCGATATGTAACACTCGGTTGTCTTGTAGAACATCGAAATTTTCAGGAATGCATGTGCTCCAGAGCTGTGAAACCTGTGGAAATGAAGTCAATAATTATCTATTCGGCTGGGTGATATTAGTGCATACGATTATGGGGCCGCATACAGTTGCCAAGAGTAACCATTGGTCCGCCGTGAGGGAGCCGCCCGAGGTCAGGCCCATTTCCTTGGGCAGCTTGCCGCAAACCGTTGGAAGAGTAAACTTAATAATTTATTTAGGGTATGAATGGGGTCAAAAAGTCGACTCACACTTGCGAGCATCTCGTGAAATACACGTAGCTCGTGCTTCTCCCGCAGAATCTTGCCCTGCACCCAAATGGTGTGAAAATGAGTTTTTGTCAGCCCTGATACGTGTGACATGGGCGTCAATTTTTGGTGCAGAGTTGAGTACATATTATCCGCACCCATAAGTAGATTGTGCATTGGGTCGATCACGATCTGGCGAACTATGTCGAAGTACGGGAGTCGAGATAGCTGGGTATAGCGGGTAGCATATTTTTTGACAAACTTTGCACGCTGTGAAGCATTTTTCAGCTTTTGATACTCATCTCCGAGCCGACGATGTTCCTCGTTAGTTCGCGTACGGAACGCTACAAGTTTGAAATCAGAATTGTGTATTTGAGTATAGTTCAACGCAAACATACCATCCGGTGTAAACGAGGCCGCTGTTTTCTTGTCCTTGATTGTAATCCAACACATAGTACAATAGCAGGTGTGCGAGTGCGACCCAAATCCACCGATCTTGTGCGCCGCAGGTTTGTCACAAACCACCGCAAGAAGTACTACCCGAATGCGGCGTCCTGGGTCTAGAGTTAACAAGCACCCCAGCATGTTTAACACTTGAATTACCTTCCGGATGAGACGGTGTTGGAACTACAATTCCATCTTGATATAATCGCAAGAGGTCGGATATAATTGGACGAATGAACCTCTGAAGCTCATCGCCTGTTTGCTCCTTTGAACCGGGCAGAATGCTTGTGCAGATCAGATTCGCAGTGCGATATCTAGAGATAAACTGAGACCCTCGGAAAATTGTAGACATCGATATAAGATGACTTACTGATACTGGGAGGGTAAATTGCTGATTGAGAACGACGTAGGGCATGACGAATGAGATGGTGCATTCGCACTCCGAATGTATGAGAACCTACCCTCACGTTATCGACCGGAAAATCCGATGATGAAAGTCTTACCAATCAACACCCCAGTTTAAACCCAGCCGCAATTCGCCATCTGGACCCTTCTCTTCGCCCATTTTGTTGGAAAAGAAGAGCTTGCCATCGGGGCCCCTCATTTCTTTTGCGATGCGACCATCAAAGATGTCTTGGTATATTCCTGGCTGCCGAGGAAGATTTCTCCAGCTGTCTAGAACATCCTCCACTCCCGGCAGCGCCACAATTGAAGCAAGTTGTTCCGAGATTGACAGATACGGATACCGTACAATCGGTGTCCGAGATTTGCGTGCTCCGGCGGTCCCGATGTCGGAAAACAGATCAGAAGTACATTGCGAACATGCGTCCGGTGCCTCACAACCCCCAGAAAAAACCTCCCGACAGTCGGGACACACGGCCAAAATATGGATCGGAACGTCTGAGACGCCGAGGGCAGAATTGACGGACTTCAAAGTGACGAAAGGTTGTTCGACCGACGGTGCCAAGAAGAAAACTAGCATTGCGAAGATTGTAAGCAGGGCATCGCATGCGATCCGAGGAAGATGGAACTGGCAATGTAGCCAGGAAACGACGCAGTAAATAACAAGAAGATGGGGAGGGAGGGCAGAGATGTTGGCAGGGGCAAAGTCCAGGTGTTCAGGTTGGAATGGATCGTGCTCGTCCTCCGAATTGACGGATACTATGAGATTCGCAGGTAGATCGGTGGGACGAGGCGGCGAAGATGTGCCCGAGCTGCTCAAGTCATGGTCGGAGTCGCTTGAGCTATCCTGTGAGCATTCACGGGGATCGGAGTCAATCCCTGAGTCGCCTGGATCCATGCGGAATGTACAGTCAGCTTCAACAGACGAAGGTGGAGACGAGCTTCTATTAGCATCATCTGCATGCTCGTCGATATCGTGGTCGGCATCGGAAGCTGCGCAATATGCATCATCGAATGCATGCTGAATGGCACGCTCCTCGGGAGTGGGTTTCGGAAGGGAGTGTGCAAGTGATGCTGTCAATGGAGTTGCGATACGAGACGCAGACACATTCAATTTTTCCTGGTGGTCGAGTAGCTCAAGAAAGCGGAGAGGATCATGAACATCGGGTCCCAAATACGGCGGAACATTTCCGGACAAGATGTCCAGATCTTCGCCACTAATAGTACCGTTATCAAGCATTTCCTGCTCCACGGGATCAGACGAGGTACGCAGCGGAACAGAGCTCGTTTCAGGGAATAAAGGAAGGGGATGGAAGGCAGGGGTTTCAACATCAGGAAAATAGCGGGGCAGCGGTCCAGGAGGGGAAATAGCAGTCGGACCGAGGTGGCGAGTGCGTGAGGGTCCTGCTAAAGCGATATTCGCAGCAGCGGAATTGTTCCTCAGGTTTCTTGTGTGTTCGCTCTGCAAGCGTCTACGGCTATTTCTGTCCATCTTACGGACTGTGAGGATGAATAAGAGCCTAGATGGTGAATATTTACCGTCTTGGTGTAGTAGTAGCAACCAGAAAGTGTGCCGAATGGTATACAAATGTTACGGTCTTCCCAGAGATCAGCGGAAGTACAGAAAGTCAGTTACTGGGATCGCGACAGACGAGAATGCCAGCTGCCCGATGCTCGGGTCCGATCTGCGAGAACGCTAACTGTCCAGACCCCGGATTTGATTACAGGAAGGTGAGATGATGGCGGTATGTTAAGAACCCGAATTTGACCTCTGCCCGTGATCCGAACAGGCACGGGATTTCCGGGCAGGTCGGGACAAGTCAGCTTCTCGGACCTGCCCGGACCTGGACAGTTTTGGGGTTCCGCAGTGATTGCAGTCGCGAAAGGACTTGTAAATCTTTTTCACAAGTCAATCCGAAGAGCTAGAATAGCTATGACGTAGATTTGATGTATGTGCCAGCACGTCGTCTCTCTTGCCTTCTACCACCATCTTGTTTTCCTTTCTCCCCTCCCCTCACCTAGCTCTCCATCGTTATACCGTCGCACTTCTCCCAGTCGAATACCCGCATTCCAGCACACCGTATATGGCAGGTTTGTGCATGCACGGTCTAATTTGTGCACTTGCCTCAGGGACGGATACACCCCTGCGCACGCCCTGGCTAACGAAATACCATATAGAGATCTGGAAGTGAGTGTTGTCACAGAAGTAGCGCCTATGCGGTTCGGTTTCGTTCGGTTTTTCTCGTAGAGTTTTGAC
Source organism: Mycena crocata (assembly GCA_029281795.1). Taxonomy (NCBI): domain Eukaryota; kingdom Fungi; phylum Basidiomycota; class Agaricomycetes; order Agaricales; family Mycenaceae; genus Mycena; species Mycena crocata. Next base: position 283,580 of record JARJCP010000096.1, on the reverse strand, counting down.
GTTGACTCTGTTTGCAGTAATTCATTTAATTACCCTCCCGATGTGTGAGTTTTATTCACAACCATCCCCCAACGTTCCGGCTTCTTACCGTTCACCTTGGATACCAGCGTGGTGACCGACTTGAGAGTGATGTCGTGCAAATAGTCTGACTCGGGTGAGTTTTCACGCATATTTTGTCGAACCTCTCACAATGTATTTACCCAAGTTCAACGTTCAAACCGCATATTAACTCTGCTAGCTACCTGTGACGACACATTGTGCTTGACTTGGTAAGTGCTCTGTATAATGCTGTTGTCTGGGCTAAGCAGTGCAGCAGGGGAGCGAAACGAAATGTACTTGGTATGCGTATTCCATTATTTCTGATTACTGATACTTAAACCGCATCTACAGGTCCATTGCACTCACTCGACAAGTATCCCTTCACCACCGCGAATCCACCCTCTGAACCGTGTTGATGTACAGCCAATTAACAACGGTGCTGCTCGTCGTTTCCAGCGCCTCGGAACCTGCTCACAAGGCGGACGTCGTCAGCATAGTGCCGCACCCACAGCGACGACGTCACAGCGTATACCGCCCGGCCGCTTTGAGAACTATTCGCCCATGTTGAGGTCGACCGGAGTGTTGAGTGGGAGCAGGGAGCGGGAATGGGAATGGGGAGCACCTGTATTCAGCAGTAAATGAATATATCAGTTTTCCGACCACATCCCGATGCCTAACAGTACCTGGCGATACCTAACAATGCCGAACGATACCTAGCGATATGTCGGAAAAACACCTGAGACATTTTCTCATTATTGCACTGTGTGGCACGATGTGGCATCGCGCTGTATCGGACAGGATCAAGAGGTGACCGTGCGTGCCTGCGCGATGCCAGCCGATGCCGTGTGATGCCCCCTGATCCCGTGTTTTCACTGGGAGCGCTCAACCCCTCGGGCTGATACCAGATTATTCTTATGATGGCACATCACAACCTGTCCAAATGACATCGGAACAGCTCGGAGAAAGTCAGAGAAGGCTTCGGGCCCAGCAGATCTTGTATGGCTTTGCTTGGTTACGCCTTCCGCCTCGGATCACCTCAGCCAATTCTGAGACGCAGTGACCGTGTCACCTCCTCCTATTTTCATGTATTCCGCTTAATTCTTTTCATTATCCTGTGGCGCTGCGCTCCACTCATAATTACTTGTGCCGCATTTCTTGTGGCGGAATTGACTCTCCAATCTCTTTGCAATGCACTCTATAAAAAATGGTTCGCTCCCTATTTAAACGATGTGTCTATACCCGCAATTTCCAAGTCAAACAATGCCTGCTTCACGCTCCCAACCGGGCCAACCCCCCTCATCAGTTCAACCGTTTTACTCCAACCTTTTGTATCCCTACACCAAAAGGTCCTAATCTTGCTTATGCACACTTGGCTCTATGACAATGGAACAACATCGGTGTTCCAGCCACATGGTGCCCCTCAGCAATGATTGGGTCCCCTGGGTCCAGTAGGTTTTTTTTATTTTTCTACATCTTCCGTGCTCAGTTGAATTAGACCTATGCATGTCCTCAAGATGCAGAAGAAACTTGTTCCAGTTGCTGCATCCGGATACCACAAAATCAAGAACCTGATACCACCTCGTTGTCCACACAGTTTTGTCAATGCTCAAAACAGCCAGATGACTATCCACCTCAATCAAGTTCATGATGAAACTAGGGTGAAGGCAAACTTTTATTGCACAGACTCTCATAATTGTGGCATGATAGGTATGTCAAGTTTGTTTTGAGGTTATTCCTCACAGTTGATCTTTGTTAGTCTTCATTCCTAAGGGCCTGATCGGGTGCATGAGAATTCGGCTAGAATCAGCGTGAGAATCCATTCTCCAGAATCGTTTGTCATGCTCGTGTCACTCAGCTTTTTGCTTGCTTCCCTCCACCTCCCCATGGCTCCAACACAACCTGGTGGCCACAATGGTGAGGACAGTACTGGTGCTGCTGCACAAACAACGTGGAACAATGCTGAAGTGAAAGCTTTGCTTGGAGAGCTAACCAACAAGAAATTATTGCACATGAGTGGAAACGGCTTCAAGCCCCAGGTCTGGCCCAGCCTAGTCGCCAAGGTGCATGCAGCAAATCTGAACACCAACCTTCCAAAGGATAAGCAAAAATTCGCAAGCAAGCTGGCCTATGTGAGTTCCAAAGCAGGTTTGATGACTTTTCGACCAATACACTGTTTCGTAGCTCAAGAAAACATTCGAGCTGTATTTTTTTGTCAAGAACAAGTCAGGAATGGATTGTGATGATGAGGAAAAGCACGCGACGGGAACAGACGACCATGTGGAGGATTTTGTAAAGTTGTGTCGCAGTGGCTTCAATGTACATTGTATTGTATAGCTGACCCAAATATTCCTGTGACATATGGCAAAGATTATACCAGATGCTTTAAGTTGCCATGTTCTTACTACGATGAGCTGGATAATCTATTCAGTGGTTTGATCAACAAGGCGACTGGGGAGAATGTTCTCCATCTGGGCTCCAGCAAAAAGCACCGCAGGAAGGATCAAATTATCTCTACTTCTCCCCCAGCATCCACCTCATCCTCCACCCCCACTGCTTCTACGTCAACTGCATCCGATTCTTCTGTCTCTGCCTCTTCTGCCTCTGCCTCTACATTGATGACCCGAGTTTGACCCTGTTCCCATTCCCGACGCATCTCATCACCCTCTCAAACATATATCCATCAACTCCTCCCCCGGCCCCACACCAGTACCCCAGAACTCATATGATGATGAACTGGACATTGTGAGGCCATGTGAGGCCATGTAAACGTGCTGTATTTCCATCCTGATCTTGATCTTCACAGAACGCTTCCATTTCATGTGCAGGATCAAAGGCACGCCAGCTTGCTGATACGGAGGACAAGGGCAGTGACATTGAGAACATTGACAAGCCTGAACGTAAGCGCCAGTACACCCCCTCTGGAGGCGCTGCTCGCCGCAATTCAGAGGCTGGTACCCAAATCTCACATGCACTTAATAACTTGTTGAATGTGATGGCACAACTGCTCGTGACCTCCGAAGACCTCAGCTACATCACCAATATTGTTGCTATTCTCAAGGATGCAACACTTCTCCCCGAAAATCCTTGTGGCAAATATTACCGGACCGTTTCAAAACACCTCAGTGCGGATCCCGCCCTTGCCTGTGTATTCATTTTGGAGGAAGATCGCACTCGTCGTATCACTCTTCTAGACGGTTCCCGCGTGTGAGACACGAACACTCAGGGAACCCGAGTTTCGTGTAGGTGATCGGCACGGCAGACGGCGACGCGAGGAGCCAGGCAAACAAGACCAAGCTTGTGTCCTGGCTCACTCTCCGCCATCGTGCTCGACGTCTCGCCCGTGCCTCGCTGGGCTTTCTTGTCTTTGTGCTTCTTCTCTCTGAGTTTGTCTAGGCTACTTCTGGGTGATTCTACAGTCTGCATCCTCCAGCGGACCACCCGCCATGCCTCCCAGAGCTCGCGGTCGCAGACGCGGTAGCAGTCACGTCGCGCCCGCTCCGACAACCAGGAAGACCAGATCCAAGCCCACCGAACCGGAACCCGAGTCGGACTCACCGCAGACGCCCCCCATAGTCATCAGGACCTACGGACACCACAGGCACACCACCGAGACCGACGGCATGGGTATAGGCGGAGCAATGCGCGAAGATGCTGAAGGCGAGTTCCTCGACAGGCTCCTCGACGGCGACCCCTCCCTCCACGACGACTTCGCCCATGGCGCTAGCTCGCCACTGACTGACCCCAACGACTTCGATGCCACGCTCGACAAGGAGTCGCAATGGGAGCGTTCCTCTTCCCCAATCAAGCAGCCGGTGGCCAGGAGGATCCAGCTCAGCCGCAAAGCCGCTGCTCCGAAGCCTCAAGCTCCCACTCCGGCAGCACCTCGCAAGCACGCCGAACCCACGACACCCCGCGCGCAGCTGCAGCCAACAAAAAAACCGCGCAAGAAGTCAGTGGCGTCCACACCAAAGACCCCAGCCAACGCGGCGCCGACACCCCCTGCTCGTCGGCCAGTCCCTACCTTCCAAGAAGTGGAAACGGCGCTGAACAAAAACGCGAAGGCAAGATCGAAGAGGACAGTTTCTTTCTCCAACACCATCCCCACTTCGAATTCGCGTCCACTGCCTACTGACGCCGACTTCCCTCCGCTGCCCATCTCTCCGCGCTCCCAGAGCGCGCTCATCGACCACCGCACCGACGCCACGCCCCACCAGTCACCGATGGACGTCGCAAACGGCAGCCCGGATACCGGCATCGCCGAGGGCGAAGAGGTCATCAACCTGACCAGAAGCGAGCTAGCGGCGCTCATCGCCAAATCAAGCTCCGCCCTAAACATGGCCCAACTCACCGACAACACAATCGACAAAGCTGGTGAGTCCCTTCCTTCCCTCCCCTCTCTTCCCTCCTTCCCCTCCCCTCCCTGCCCACGACGTGCCCGTTGCTAGACGACATGCAATGTCAGGGGCAGGGGAACTCCCGTGCATGCGTCCGCTGGCGCGTCCCAGGAAGTGACCCGCGTGTCACACCCGAGCTGGGCGTCCGCTGGCGTCCGACCAGGTCGAAGCCCGCGTGCTTCGCCGTGCTGCACACCCGCTGATGTGCAGCCAGCTCTCGCCATAACAATCTGCACTGGGCGTCCGCTGGCGCCTGGCCAGAACGAAGCCCGCGTGCTTCGCTAAGTCGTACATCCGCTGGTGTGCGACCAGCCTAGGCCCGCGCGCCCTTTCATCGAAACTACCGAACGTCGCTGTAAACGTAGGCTAACGGAGCAAAAGTGCGCATGTCGGGCTATGCCCAGGTCGTTAACACAAAGGCGTTGACGTCCAAGCCGTTCGACATCTCGTCGGCGCGGATACTTCAGGCGCACCGCAATGCTCCTCCGCCCCATGTCGTCCGCAACCTCGAAGGGGGCTGGGGCACCTACATCCAGCTCTCTGACCTCGTCTCGGCTAAGATGTCGATGCACAGCTGCGACCGGGATCAAGACGCACACCTGGTGATCGAGAACGGAGACCTTGTCACAAAGAGGAAGATTGTCAACTATCGCACCGACTGGAATCTCAGCTCCACCCAGTTGGTCATCAGCACCGACAACTTGATCCAGGCCGTGCGCGACCATTTCAAACTGCGCGAACAAGCGACGGCGCTAGCGGACCAGCTGCATTCGCACGCCACCCAAATCCGGCGCCGCGAAAATTTTGAGGAGAAATCCAGCCGTTACGTTCGCTACTTCACCGAGGTCCTGAAAGCCTTCGTCGAGGACCGCAACTTCAACGTCTCGTTTTGGCAGGACAACATCTATGCGAAAGTCGTCGAGGATATGGACTCCGAGAAGCTGACGACGGCCCTCGCGAGGCTCGAGTCGCGGCAGTTCTGGGTGCCGGCTCCCCCAGCGCCGCAGAACGACCAGAAATTTCGGAATCGCAACGGCCAACAACAGACCAAGGGCGCCGACCTGTCGCAAGCGAACACCGGCGCCTGCAAGTGTATGTATTGTGCTGGACCGCACCCGGGACGCGAATGCAAGGCGAGGAAAGGGAAGTGGTGCGTCCGGAGCGGCCCAGCAAATAAATTCAAGCCACCTATCGACGACCTCCGCATATGCTGGGCCTGGAACGAACCGCGCGGCTGCCCCAGAGGGTGCCCCTTCCAGCACGCGTGCTCCCTCTGCGGCGAGGGCTCCAAAGGTCCGCCGTCTCGCCACGGAGCGCAGTCCTGCACCGCCTGAGGAGCTCTTTCCGATCGTCACGCCACTCAAAGCGGACCGGTGGGAACACTGGATAGCGAAGGCGGGGCTAACGGAGGAGTACGCGGATGTGCCGGAAGGCATCCGCAGAGGTTTTGTGCACGGTCTTGATCCCACAAAACGAGCGACGACGACATTCATTCCTAAGAACTTAACTTCAGCACTAGAACACGCAGACATCATCGACGCCTACATCACGAAGGAGCAGACACTTGGTCGAATCTCGCCGGCGTACGATCCTATCGAACTCGAACAAAAAATTGGCCCATTCCGCTGCTCCCCCGTCGGCTGCATCCAAAAAGACCCCCCGACCGGCAAGTGGCGGATGTTTAATCACCATTCCTTCCCGTACAATGACGCAAATGTAGTTTCCATAAACTCACAAATTGACAAAGAGAATTTCGAGTGCGATTGAGGGACCTTTGAGCAATGCTATCTCATTTTGGCGCGAGCGCCCGCGGGCACACAGGCAAGTAGGCCCGGATATACTCGCTCGCCTACTAACCTAACGCAGACAGCCATTTTCAACGTAAAAAGTGCCTTCCGCATCGTACCAACGTTACCGGAAGACCGGCCCCAACTCATGATCTCGTGGAGAGAAGTCTTTTTCGATAACGTGTTTTCCTTCGGAGCGACGAGCACACCGGGAGTGTTCGGTCGGCTAGCGGACCTCTTTGTTCACCTACTCAACACGATGTCCGTGGAGGAGATCATCAAGTGGGTGGACGACTTCGTTTTCTTCCGTTCCCCATGCGGCGTCAAAGGCGGGCGCTTCGTCTACAGGTACGACAAAAGAATCTTCTTCGAGGTCGGCAAAGACCTGGGCTGGACGTGGGAATTGGAAAAGTACTTCCCGTGCGCGGCACGTTTCCGCTATATCGGTTTCGACTGGGACGCAGACGCCAAAACGGTTTCCATTCCAGACACCAAGAAAACGAAGTACCTCACCAAACTCGCGTCGTGGGTCAGAGGGGCGAAGGTCACCGTCGACGCGACCGAGAATGTGGTTGGCACCCTGAACCACTGTGCGCTAGTCGTTCGCCAAGGCCGCTCGCGTCTCGTCAACCTCTACCGTCTCACGGCATCGTTCAAAAAGGCAAGGAACGAGTTTGTTGAATTCACGATTTCAGACAAGGTGGCGATCGACCTCGAATGGTGGCGCCAGGAGCTAAGCCGTCCACTCGTCTCCCTCAAAATCATTGAACCCCCACCTCCCTGCGTCGACGAGATCTACGTTGACGCATTGACGGGCTGGGGTATCGGGTTTGTGTTCAAGGGGCGGTGGTTAGCGTGGAAGTACAGGGAGGGCTGGTTTTCGGAGGGCAGGTGCATTGGATGGGGCGAGATGGTGGCCGTCGAGTTGGCGCTGCGCACAGTCATCGCGGCCAAGCTCAGCAGCGTCCACTTTAAACTCCGTTCTGACAACCAAGGCGTAATCGGAGCCCTGGCCGCCGGAAAATCATACAACGAGCAAGAAAACGCGATCCTGCAACACATACTCAGTCTGTTCCAAGACCATTCGATCTGGTTCACGATCGAGTGGATCCCATCGGCCGAGAACCCAGCGGACGATCCATCGAGAGGGATATTCGGACCGAAAGCAAAATTGTGGGCGAACCCACCGAAGATTCCTAGACACCTAAAACCTTACATACACCATTCCATTAGCCACAAAGAATTAGAATTTTGAAGTAGCACGACACGGGTGGCGTTGAGTAGAAACGGTTCGGCACCGCCCAAAGGCCCGATCAAGTGGTCACGGGACCCAACCGTCCTCTGTCATCGCCGCTCACAATGCACATTTCCACCACTTGCAAAGTCGTTGACGACTTCCTCAAGGCAAGGCACAAGGCGCCGCCCCGCTACGGCCCATGCGCCCAGATAGGCCCTCGCTCCTCTAAACGCCGCCACACTCATTCTCGCGCCACCTCGGATCGTGCGGCAGCCAAAGTCGAGCATGCCCTGAACCACGTGTGGGCAGAATCTACTATCGAGAAGTACAGCAACAGCCTACAAGCATTCTGGAGATTCTGCGATGAGGAGAACGTTACACTGGCGCAACGGCTTCCGGCGAACGAAGAACTACTTTGCTCGTTTGCGGCATCATGGGTGGGCGAGATAGCGGGCGTAACAGCAAGAGGAGCAATCTCGGCCGTCAAAGCGTGGCACATCGTAAACGACGCCCCGTGGCTGGGAGGTCTTCGACTTCGCTACGTCCTCCGTGGCATCGAAAACCTTGCAACGGCGAGCTCGAAGAAGGACCCGCGTCCACCGGTAACGGCCGAGATGCTGGAGGTGCTGGAAGCAGAGCTCAACCACAACGATCCGAAGGACGCCGCGGTCTTTGCCGCCGCATGCTGCACATTCTGGGGTCAGCTCCGACTAGGCGAGTTCCTTTCGGAGAACCAAGGCTCGTACCTCGAAGGTCGCATCCCCCTTGGCTCAGACCTCGGCCGCGCGTCCACTAGAGCCGGCTTGCGCACGCTACGTCTCCCATGGACCAAGACAAAGGGCGCTCGGGGCGATACGGCGATGCTCTGCCGCCAGCATGGCCCATCCGATCCGATCCGCGCGGTGGAGAATCACCTCAGCGTCAACAGCATACTCCCAGACCTCCCGCTTTTTGCGTACCGAAACGGCAGCAGAGAACTACAGTGCTTATCGAAGAAGCAGTTCGTCAAGCGCTGCAACGAGATTTGGAACAAGAGCGGTTTCCCAGGGCGAACGGGACATTGCTTCAGGATCGGGGGCACCACGGAGCTACTCCTCGCGGGAGTCGAGCTGGCCGTGGTTCAAGAAATGGGACGCTGGCAATCAGATGCCTTTATGATCTACTGGAGGCGTCTCGACTTGCTCGCACCACTACACGCAGAGTACATCAAAATGTAAAAATTTCTACCTACACAATCGTTTTGTATCAAGTCTGATCCTAGAGCCATGAGGCTTGTGGTGTGGGGTGTCCCCATTGCACGCGGTGGGGACGCGCCTGTGGCTCGTCGGTGGGTTGTCCCCAACCGCACGTGTTTGCACCAGACGGAGCAACCGGCTTGAGTTGCCGGCTGCCTCGTCCGGTTCCCCCCACACCCTGGCAACTCCTTCGTCACGAAGAGTTGACACTCCTACACACCCAGATCACCGTGAGCACGAAATCAAAGGAATTTTGGAAGAGGCTGGGTTGCTGATTGAATAATGATGTGTCACCATCGTTGCTATCCGCTGGTACAAGATAATAATCTGTGTGCAGTGATTATAATGCACTCCTAATCTGTTGCTTTCCACTTGCATTTACGTTGTACCCCACTCGCAATGATACTGTATCTCGGTTCCACATGCATTCACTCTGTAAATCAATCACAATCATTCTGTACTTCATTCACATTGTCCACATAGCATTGTACTGCACTGTAATCAACATAAATGTGTCCTATTTCAAGTCCAGGTGGTCAACAAGATATCTTCTCCACATCGCATTTGCGATTCTATCCCTATGTGCATCCGCTCTGGTTTTATCTGCATCATCAATGGCATACACCTCGCCAACATCTGCGTGGGGACCCCCACCAAAGAGTGCATGTCTATCAACATCGTATTTGTCTTCCTCGCTCAGGTTGTTGATGGGTGAGTGGATACACAGGAAGTTGTGGAGTGCTGCTGCGGCTGCAACGATGAGTGTTTGCTGTGCATAGCTGAACTCTGGGGTTGCCGTGAGAAGCGAAAACTGTTGTTTGAGGACACCAAATATCCGTTGGATTGCATTCCGGAGTTGTACATGCTGAAAATTGAATAATTCCTGTGGATCCTGCAGCCTGTTTGCACAGAAAAAGTAAGTTGCCGTGAATACACATCGCAAAAGTCTCACTGTTGGTTACCATGCACCCACTCCTTCAGGTGATAGTGTGTCGGAAAAACCGGCTGAACCCAATAAGGACCGATCACCGCTGATAAGGCCGTAATGACCGGCCGGTATTATCCGGGCCTTACAACCTCAAAGTCGTCTGATAAGGGCCACGTTCCTTATGGCCTTTTTGCCTTATAACGTTGAGGTTTTTGCAACTGAAAAATGTAACTCACTTTTCTAGTTCAACTTGTTCCTTACTTATTGGCCTTTTTGTATTGACTTATATTTTGTTCAATTTTACTGGTTCTGTTACTGTCAAACGGGAGGCTTTTCAATGAATCGAACCAGTGACTTTAGTTTGTTGGCTTTTTTTTGGTATAACGCAGCATAACCAGTATGCCAAGCAGGCTATATAAGATAAACCTACGCGTTCATTATGAGGAGTACACAAGTTATTTTATGGAGTCGGTCCCATTGCAGCCTCTCCTGTCATCCCTCTCTTCTGCGGCTTGACCTCGTACTATGATTTGTCTTCCTTCTGCGGACCATTTCTTAAATTTAGGCTGCCTGGACAATAGATAAGTCAGATTTGCAGTAGTAGTACTGTCTGTCATCATTTGCTCAACCTCAAATCTATTACATAGCGTGCAAATGGTCACCAATGTGAATTTGCGCCGCATCTGGTGCAAATAAATAAGTTGATAAAAGGCCCAGTCTCGATCGCAAGTAATTCAACGATGCACACAAATCTCACTTGATGATGGATGGACTGGGTGATCCCATTTCAGCTGACGGCAGTAGTTCCGCAAGGATTTTGACATGCACCAGTGGTGATGTGTGGGCGGGAGGGGATGTGAGTACACAATTGTAAAACAATTCTGGATGCTTGCACAAATCAAATGAATGCATCGGAACCTTTCGATGAAACGAAAGCGTCAGGATGCGAGCAAGAGCTGAAGACCTACCTATTAGCTTATCCAGACTGAAAGGTGTATAGTGAGCTAAGAATATTCCACGGGCAGATAGTATTAAAGACTATTGGTAAAGGTGCATCGCTTCTGCAAGCCTCCCTGGGACCTGCAGATAGCAAAACAAACACACGACAAATATGACCATGCTCATCGTCGTGTCCTGCCCAACTGCAACTCAGGCACACATCTTTTTTTCGGAGCCGGAAGAATAGCGAACATGGCGCACCAAGGGTCGTGAGAATATCAATATATGGGCACGCAAAGTCTATCCACCCTCCAATCTGGGGGTTTCCACATGGACCATTAGTACAGTAGACACTGAAAGGGAACCCGAACCCTCGTACCATAGGTTAAATTCACCCGCTCGTCACGCAGCATCTCGGGCTCCGCTCCACATGCATCCGCTGTCTGCACCACCGCCCCACATCCTTGTTCTGCTCAACGTCAGCACAGAAGGTCGGGACGGGGTACACGTCTACCACGCGCCTCAGGGCATGTGTCTGTCGCCTGAGATCTCGAAGAGCAGCCACACCAATGCAAAAGGCAAATGCACATGATGGCGGTTTCGAATGTGGCCTGTGAGATCCTGCGGGTGCGGGTTGTGAGGAACTCATGCATGCCACAACAGGGGGGCACACCTGTAAATCGATGTTCTCTTTCAGTCTGTCGTGCAATTAGCGTTGGACCAATATCTTGAAGTTGCTGTCCCAGCTCGCAAATCTCGCATTGCACGTAAACTCAACCATTCATTTCATTCATCTAATACCACTGAATTGCACTTGAAGTCAGTCTGTCTGGCGCTCGAATTAGAATGTACGTGAATTCTGATCTGGTTTAGAGTTGGTGCTTGCTTGCGGTCGCACTCGTAACGATGTTCCTCTGACAGCAATCAACCTTGCAGTCCGAGATACAGGTGAGTTTTATGTTCATTCATTCTGAGAATACTTACTTGCTTATCCATTCGCCCTTCTTCATCCGATACGATGATTCAACACGCCTCGCTATTACGGTCCCGCCTAGCAAGCACAAGCGCTAACAGTAAGTAGAAAGCCGGGCGAGTTTTGAGGCATTCGTTGCTGTGAAAGGTACTTGCTCGCACATATTTTGATGCAATTTGGCTGGGTTCTATGCATTAGTTCTACACCCCTCTCGGCAGCCTGTCAATCGACTGAATGCGCTGCAGCTGTACACGCTGCAATCTGACGTACTTGGTGCAGGCAAGGAAACTCGGCGCCATTAGACGGGGGACACAAACGTTGCAGTCAATCAGCGCGACCCGAAGTGCAATGAGCGCTGAGACTCAGCTCACTTTGACTTGGTGTAGTGCGTGCAGGGCTGCGCGTGAAAGCGCCGCACAACTTGCAACAGGAATCAACACAACTGACTTGACTGGAGAGGCACACCCCGCCCAAGCCACGTACTCACAACGTGCGGCGAATGCGCCAGCGGTTTTGAGTGCATGGCACGCGGAGTGCTGCAGCAGCATGAAGAGTGCAATGAAGCGCCAGGTGAGGGGGGGCACAAACAAGCGGCGTGATTTCAAGGGGCGCTCGACTCGCAGACTCTGCGCGCCCGGTGTGCATTGCGGAGTCGCATGTGGCGGGACTGCGATTTTACAAGGCTGAGATGGCAAAATACGTGCTACACAGCTGGTTTGCAAGTTGGTGACGCATGTATGCGACTCTGTGCCGTTGTTGGCACGTTGCGTGGGTGGTATCTGTGGAGGTGGAGGTACCATTTGAGTGGGGTGTGCCAGTCCAGAAACAGTAGAGTCAGGATCCCGTCAATTAGTGGGTGGCTAAGCCAGCGCACGTCGCTGCATCCTTGACTGGGAAGTCGTCATCCTCCTGCGTCCACAGACCTTCGCGTTTCAGAACAGGCCTCTCGTACACGCTAGCAAAGTGAAGTGAATGAACAGCAGAATGCCGCACCAAAATGATGCATGGCTTGTGCATGTTTACAGTTTCGCAGAACCTGAGAGCCTGCAGCGGTGCCTTCCTGGCGGTGCCCGTGGTTTTCGTATGTCGTGAGCAATGAGCATCATGCCCAAAATGGCCAAGTGCAACGGTGTTTCAAAGCGCAAAAGGATGAATTAGGGCCAAATATGGTCGCCGAGCGCCTATACGAACATCACAAGTCGAGCCGCGACAGGGCTAAGGGCAGAGGAAAAGTGCAGAGTAGAATGGCGAAGCCAAGGCAAAAAAAGCTGTGACTTGTGATGGGAAATAATCCAGGCCGCAGCCGGATAACTGCCACATAAGGCCAGCCGGCTGCTTATCAGGCCCTGATTATGGCCTTATCACGCCGCCGGCTTATAAGGCTAAAAATATTTTTCCGACATGCTTCCCACAAAACGGAGTCAGTAGCATATCACAATCCGGGAACCCTGCATCAGCAAGATAGTAGCAACCCGGTGGCAAATGAAAACCATTCCTTCTTGCACAGTCAAACAAGAGTCCATCAGCAGCTGTGCCCTCGTATCCCAGCATCACATGCAGGAACTGCAAGTCAAAATCACAGGTGACAATGACATTTTGGGTGACTTGCCCATGGCAGTTGTGATACCGGATGACATCATTTTCCAGGACATGTGCACAGAAGTGGACCCATCCGTTGCACTGCGGCAGTATTTGAAGAACGGAAACCAGTGAGGGCTTGACTGGATCTGTTCGGGAGTCTCGTCAAGTGGGTGTGGAACATACTTCTCGTAGAAGTCCTCAGTGAACATTCCAAGTCCTTTGGCAATATATCTGCTGAATTCAATCACTGTATTTGTTACAAAGTGCATGCAGACACCGACTGATTGTATCCCCTGAATGCTGAAACCGCTCCATCAATTCACGTTGGCTACTGCCATGAACCAACCAGTACACAAAAATTCCGAGCTGTTCCTGTGCTGAAATGAATTTGCTGTCTTTAAGTGTGTCATTCACAGCCAGTTCTGCCCACAGGAGTGGAAATTCAAGTGCTGACATCCCAAGCTGTGCTTTGCATCGATCTGGATGTCCCTGTAGTACTTTGTCCAGCCACAGTCTTCCTGTCAGGATTGAGGTGTGCATGGGTCGAGGCAATGGTCTTTCAAGTCCTAGCAGAGCAGTTCCGAAGAATATGATGGCAATGATGGCACTCTGAGTTGTGGCCTGTTGCCTCTGGATGACTGCAAGCTGAATACGGGCTCACCTGGAATGCGGTCGGTAGCGCTGAAGGTGTAGATTCAGGTAGTACACAATGTAACATGAGAGTGGTGTACTTGAAAGTCGTTGCAGGTCATAAGGAGTCACTGTGACCGATCTGTGACATTCTTGAGAATCTCATTCTCAAGGAGATTCTTGTGCACCCGATCAGGCCCTAATATAGAGAAATATTGTTTGGAATATATTACCACCCAGGATCAATGTGAATCATTTGATGATGACAACCTTGACAATGCCCTTGCTTCAACCAGTTCTTCTAATTCTTCTCTTTCTTCTTCTGCTGAGGCAGCAGAGGTGGAGATGTATCTCCTGCATGGCGAACCACATCTTCCATGCATGAGAGACCTCTCTCCTACAATGCAGGGTCCAATTAAGTCCTTCTTCAACGAGTGTGTCTCTGAGACAAGGAAAACTTGTAGTGAGTTTTTTTTGGCATGCACTTTCTTTCATGTCTAATTGTCTTTGCAGACAAGAGACTTATCTTCAACCTGCATTTTGAGGATTTTAGGCGTAAGCTCAGAGCAAGCTTTGTTTTATCAAATCCTCATTTTTTCCAGGTTTTCCACTCACACATCCACTCGTCCAAAAACCTATTCATCCTCTGATAAAATCTATGATGGCACTGATAATCCAGCTTGCCTGATACATGCATTTTCCAATCTTGAACACATAGACTCCCATATTGGAAGGGCGATCAGGGAATACCACTCACCCATTGGTATTCTGGATCAAGCATGGGAAACAATCATTGACAACACCATCATATGTAACTCATGCCAGTGCTACTATAGTCTAAACGGCTACAACTTGCATGTTGTTGACAATTTTTGCACTATGGCCAGCTCTCTCTTCGTGGTGGTATGGCTTTCCTATAATGCATAAATTACATTTAATGAAATAAAAAACAGTGTCCTATTTTGAACCCTGACTTCCCAACAGTGTCAATGTATCCAAATGGCTACATTATTCCACACATGGAAGACTTCCTTGACACCCCCTCAGGAGTTGCATTTATGAAATGGAATTCAAGAATTGGGGTACCCACTGACGTTTGGGCTTTGCTTGCTACAAGCAGCATGGTATGTGGCACTTGAATTCTATGTTTGTGATGAGTATGGTGTATGTCAAGACCCTGGTCAGCTCTCACCTACCATTATCCAAACTTGAATATTGTCTATCCTGTCTATACAGTGTTGTTTTCTTGCATTATTGTAAATCTAATCTTGGTCATCTTGAATCTTTGTGATCTATTAAAGAAAACTTCTATTTGCTATGAAACTTCTGCTTCGAATTCCATGGGCTCTTCTCTAGTTCTGTAGGTAATAAATTAAATGTGCAGCTATTTAACAGGTGGTCATTCTTCACCTCTGACCATGGACAGTGTAACCCTCTTCAATGAATCTCTTGCTGCCCAGCTCCTTACAACATCATATCTGGTTGTGTTTTCTTTCAAATTCCAAATTTGTCTCTAAGTCGCCTGGTAAGGTTGATGTTGTTCTTTCTTTACTCTTCTCATCTTCCATTGAGGCCCATTTTTCATAGCACCAAGATGACTCCACACGCATTGATTGCATGGCTTATAAAGGAACAACTTCACTGGCCATGCTTCTGCACTTACGAAGCTGAACAATCTTTTGCTTGTGAATTCATGTTTCTTGGTAAACACTCCAAAGATGAAAGGGCATATGCCTATGTCACTTCAATCCCCCACATTGTTGTTATTTTTGTCAGTACCACATATTCCTTTTTATCTTCCTTACCTGATTGCACAACACCTCCTTACACCAACGATGAACTGCTTCAACATTATCTTATGGATTCTCATCCTGCTGGTGAACATGATTTTTTTGGTCAACTGACCTTGCCCCTTCCATCATTCATTGGCCAACCTCCAAAAATGGTCAACAACATCCCCCTACCTGTGTACCAACCTATCAATCAACAGGTTTTCTTTGTGCTCTCTGAAGGACAATAAGGGCCCAAACACAGTTCGTCTACTCATTGATTTAAGACGATTTTCTGCTCATATAATTATACAGAGATTCAGATTGGGCAACTCAACATCCAACCTCTTCCTCCTATTGACAATACCAAACTTGTCTACTGTTCCAGGGATGAGATCAACATGCTCAAGGTATCATCATGGGGAGATAGAATCTCACAAAGTATGCTGGAAACCCAGTTTCAAATGTGCAAGGGATGGTCACATTTGTTTTGGGGCAGATTTATTGAGGATCATCGTCTGACTTGCTTGAGATCACACAGGAAATGTTCAAAACGATTGCAGGAGAAAAAAAACACCTTGTAGTTATTTTCTGGACCGTTATTTTTTCTTGACCGCTGCTATCAGAGTCCACTTCAGATTACTCTTATAGGCACCTATTAGGGGTGAATTTCTATTGGGAAGTGACTACCTCTAGAGGTACTTTTTTTGGGTGGGTCTTAGAGACTGTGGGACGTCCCACAGTATATGGGAATAATAGCATGGGCCAGCCCATCAGCTTGGTGGACCATAAAAGTGAGATGACCCAGCACACCGTAGGTGGAGAAAAATTTATGGGATATCCCACTTGTTTCACATCACACCAGCCCCAAAATGCGCATTTTGGGGGCATCCTTAGCCTAGGGTGCAGGTGGTCTAAAGAGCCTGAAACCTGGGCCTTCTTTTTGGACATTATGTGATTTTCTTTTAAATGTTGCCTGATTTTCTGCAAAACAACCAGCCACCCCCAATACACCTCCACAATGCATACCATGTCAGCTTGCTGGGATCATTTAAGATATACTAGGACATCCTACTTTTCATCTCAGATCTGTGGGATGTCCCACTTTTCCTACAAAATCTGTGGGCTGTCCCACTTTGAATACATATGATATGGGACATCCCATTTCTCCCATCAAAATTGTGGGATGTCCCACTTTGATACTATTTACTATATGCTGTCCTACCTGCTCTGTAAAACCTGTTAGTATTGTTAAATGAATATATACATCATATAAGATACCTAAAACTGTAATCAGTTGCTTCCAACCCTTTTCTTACTTTTCTTCTATTTTTAGCTCTTCTCAGATTTCCTTACTGGGACAGTATTGGTTGTTTGTGGCACCTTCACTGCAAAGTTAAAACTCAATTATACGTTGGAATGGCCCTGCTGGGCAGAGCCTGGATACCCTGGGCTTTCCTTTGTGCAAGCCGCAACTTCGCTAGGACAACCTAAGTCAAATGGTATTGAAACAGTACTGTATTGTGAACAGTTTTACACCATCAACATCTAAGCGACAAACACCACACAGGCCAGCAGACTGATCGCTTCGCTAATACATACAACATGGCAAAACACGCAGTTGTGCATGCATATTGTAGCTACCTCATTGGTTCAGTAGAGAATCTTGCTTTGGCTTTGTTAAGGTGAAAGGCTAGACTCCAGAATCCAGAATGTATGAGACCTATTAGCAATATTTTTGCCTCGGCATTTCTACATGCACCTGCAGAACAAGTCCGTTCCACAACTCCCATTTCCTGCCTCCATGTTGCTCCCAACCAGTTTACTTCCCTGTGCCCCTCCAACTCCTCCAAACTTTCTGACACCGCTAATGCCTCCCCATTGAATGTTATAACCCATCCATTGTGTGAAAAGCTTGCGCGCAGCTCAATTGAATGGCAACAAGCTTCTCCCATATAAACCAAACTGCAGCGCCTTATATCAACTCCCTCTCTGTGTCTCTCAATTCATGGCCTTTTATCCTACACCATGCTCCAGGAGTGCACTGTTCATCAAACATGAAGAAGTAACTACAAAAACGCACCGAGGAAACATCCATATTGTAGTACCATACTTCAATGATTTGCTGCCTACAAAGCTTACTTTTTTTAACTTTTCCGTTTTGTATGCTTGTGCAGCTTATTGCCTCGGAATACAATTGCTTCAGCACTGTAAGAACTTCCAAAAGTTTCGGATATCTGTAGCTCTCAAAAAACGTGATTCTTTACCTGCAGTTCAAACATGTCTGCATTTGGCTAAGTTTCAATGTCTTATACCAGCTCTTTTCAACAACTTCCGCTAATTCAACTACTTGTCCAACTCAGATTTCAGTTGAAACTTTCATGCCCCAAAACTTCAAGGCTTACAGCCTGGTCACAAACCATCTTGAACGGTCTCTGGAACACTCTAATTGGATGCATTCAAGGTGAATTTCACCTATTTGAAAGACTTCAAACTTGCCTGACTACAATTTGTGTTGTAGGGAGGGTTGGGCTTCCCTTGATTTTGCTGTAGATTGTAATGCTTTTGAAGTAAGCATTCATGATTTTATGGCGGTCAAAATGCACATTTAATGTGCCGCAAGTATTTTAGGGTTCCGCAAGTATTTTTCGGGGTTTTTGGCCTCTTCCGCAAGATTTATAGAGATTTTTGAGAGTCGAAAATAGTTGCAGAGATCTTGGCTTTCCGCAACTTTTTTTTTTCGAGTGCCGCAACTTTTTTTGAACACGAGACCAGTGCCGCAACGGTACTTGAATGCCGCAACTATTTTTCGGCGATGATTTGGCTTTTGGATATGATGCTTGAATCAACATCCCAGATGTCGTAGACGCGTCCGACGCGTCGTAATGGACCACAGAGGCAATCGGTCGCGTCTCGTCGCGTCCGTCTCCGGTCCGATCACCGAATCGGTGACAAACAGGACCACACTGCTTTCTCCGGAGTACCACCACCTCCTGTTGCTGCCTTTTCCGATTCCTTTCTCTGGTGTTCGTCCATCATGCCTCTTGACTCACACTCCGTAGTAGCATAAACACGAAACAGCAGCAAAACGCACCCCGGAGTGCTATGCACCAGACCGGACCCCACTGGACGCCAACTCGACGCTACGGACTCGACATCCTTCGATCCTCGACACACCACCATCTTCAGTCCGCAGTAGGCTGAAAAAGATGGAGGATGAATGGATATTTCCAACGAACATTACCCCCTCGTCTGACGTCGTTCCCCTTCGGTTGGATTTCTACGAATATTAATCGCTGGCGGCCAGCCATCTCGGGCAGTCCAGGACCTACTTCAACTCTTTTCAAAAGTGAGTCCTGGCTTTGTAAGATGCGCATATATCCATGCTAACGTTCATTTCCATCTTCAGAGTGCTCTATAATGATCATCTCACACCTCAACCACAGTTTTGAGTCCAGTTTTCTCTGAGGCCAAAGCTCGCTCTCTGCGCTTTTTTAGCCTGCGAGGGTTCCTATGGGTGTCGAGTTCTCGGGGACAGTTACGTACATTTTACTATGCCGTGTATTGTGAAACTTATGCACTACTGTGGATGGTTGAAGTCTTCCCACAAATCGGTTCTGGGGAGATTGTTGAACTCCGTGGAGTCTGCTTCCGAGGGCGCATGAATTGGAGAATTGCGGGTCCATCTTAGAGAGACACTGCGACTTAAGTTCATGGACCATAAACCACGAGAACATGACTCTATCATTCAAGCTGCAGAAGATGTTTCCAAATCTTGTTTGGATTATTTCTAGCCCGACATCATCTATCTCTCAACATGGCCTTTACTCAGGTGAGGTTGAAGACGGGAGAGCCGGGATTGAAAGTTGAAACTCGAGAGGGGAGACCTAATGGAACGTACATAACGAGGGACAACATATGAAAGTGACGATATAAACAGGAAACAATGGCGATGTGAAAGCAGGAAGAATGCAGGCGGAAGTATAGGTTGTCAATCGCGACCGTGTAAGCGAGACACGTATGGTCCTGTTTAGTCACCGTTTCGGTGATCGGACCAAAATTGAACACGAAGAGACGCGACCGATGGCCTCTGCGGTCCATTACGGCGTGTTAATCACGTCCAAGATGTTCAGGACGTTGGTCCGAGCATACTATCCAAAAACAAAATTACCGCCGAAAAATAGTTGCGGCACCTAAGGACCAAAAAAAAAGTTGCGGCACTTGGTGTTCGCAAAAAAAGTTGGGGCACTCCGAAAAAAAAAGTTGCGGAAACTCAAGATCTCCGCAACTATTTTTGATCCCTACAAGTCTCTATAAAACTTGCGGAAGAGGTCAAAAACACTGAAAAAAAGTTGCGGAACCTTAAAATAGTTGCGGCACATTAAATGTGCATTTTGACCGCCATATGATTTTATGCAGCTGTGACTGACTATGTTTCTTGATTAGTGCCCGGTTCCTCAAAGGTTTGGCAACAAGGATTCCTTCCTTCCAGGAGGAACAAAGAAAGACCTAGTACCAAAAGACAAGTGGCCCATAGACAAAGGTGCATCCGTGTTGTGATCAAGGTGAAATCAGTGTGAGATGCTCCCCTGGCAATGGTGATGAGCGGGTGCGGTTGTGTGCTGACAAACACAATGAGTGGCTGGGATCAAGTGGTGGCAAAGGCCGTGAGCAGGTGGGGTAAAGTGTCGACAAAGCCAGTGAATGGGTGTGCCTGCATGTAAACAAAGGCAGGGTGCATACAGCGCTGCCGCCTTTCACCAAAGACTGTCAAATGATGAACAATTGAGCCAGCTTGAATACTGGTCCAAGCCAGCTCACCGTGTCTTTCAATCCTTTGTATATCCTCCCCTTGTTTTCCCCATCACAGGATCACAACCAACATCATGCCATCAGACGGCATATCCACCATGGCATTGCCACATCAAAGTGTCGCTGCTTTCTTTGACTGTGCCGAAATATCGGATGGCCCATGAAAGAGCAGGAAATGTACTTGAATTCAACCCAATATAGGTTTACTATGTACTTAAATAATATTTCCTGCTTTGTGAATGTATCTTAAACAGATCTTTGTCCGTTGATGCGGCCTGCAAACCACATGCGTCGGAGGCACCTGGATTCCAGGTGCCCCGGCTTTTGCCCGCAGTGATAGTAGAGATTATGTTGCTGAACACTGAAATTATGGTTAATAGGTTGCATAGATGTTTGCACTTCAAGTATGGCACCCACTTTCTCCTCCCATCTCATCACTGACTTGTTACTGACTCTTCATTTTTAGTTTGACCGATCCTTGCTCCAACTCGATCCTTTGCGACTATACCATCCAGGTATGTATATTAACACTGTTCACTTTTTTTTTTTTTGGCATGTGCTGACTTCATTTGCTCATTAGGTTCAGACTAATCGACTCCCAGTATGCCAAAACTATGGACAAAACACTTCAGGTACGTTGTTGTAATGATTAGTCGTGTTTGTATTTGCTGACCTAGACCTCTTCCCTAGGTTCAATCTATCTCTTTGCTTCAACATCTATCAAGTACTACTCTTGTCAAACATGCACCCTTCAGCGTCGAGTCCACAGACATGCCAGTACTCTAACAGTCAAGTAAATGTTGATGTTTTTCATGTTACATCCTTCTTTCAGTCCTAGATATTACGGTTGACTTTTATTTCAGGTTGATAAGTCCTCTAACGCAACAAGACTTGTGCAGACTCGCTCTTCAAGCTCTTGCTCTTATCCTTCAAGACACACCCATCCAGTGTAAGTCTAAATCTACTTGGAGTCAAACTAAACCGTCAACACAATGTAGCAGAGTCACTCAATTAGTTTGGTTGGCTTTCGGGCATCTCGGCCCACTGCAGGAACGTCGAAAACATAGTCCTCAAACTACTGCTAATGCGCTTTGTTGTGATCCTTGTTCCTTTTGTAATCACAATGAACTGGTTCACCATCTCAAGTTTTGGGACACTTCTGACCTCGATATCACCCTCCTGGATCAGGCTGTTTATCAACTGCAAACTCGTTGTAACCGTTTTGAAATGCAATCTCATCGCCTATACAACTCACGCTACCAAGTGTGTTATACCTGTGTTCGATGTGTTACCAGGAACAAATTCATGAAACTCCCACTCTTTAGCTGGGCGAATGGATGTTGGATTGGTGATGTGCCTGCAGCTCTTCTTGATCTCACCTATGCAGAGGAGCTTGTAATAGCTCAGGCACACTACAAAGTGTTGGGCCAAAATCAATTCTGGCTCAGGAGGCCTGGCCATCCTCAGAGAAATAACTCCCAAGAAAATCACAACTCACACCCCTGAAGAAGTCCAGAAAGAAGAATCTTGACTCCATAGACTTGCTGTGACAACTTTGGAACAGGCTAAAGAGATGCTTGGTTGGTATCTTGAATTGACTAGAGATACTTTTGATCAGATATCTTTGTACTTTTCCACATCACACTTATTTGTCTGCATGAGATATTTGTGCGAGATCCAGGTAGAACATACATTTGTACTCAAAGCCTGAGGGTAAGTGGATAAATTAAAGTGTGTAATGTAAGTTGAATGCCAGAAAGAAGACCCACGAGAGCCTTGCCCCAGAAAACCCGCTACATTCCATGCAATGACCGAGGAACGAGTGCCCACAACAGACTGAGAACATAAAAGTCAAATCATATTGCTACTTCAATCATGAGTCTTGCGGGGCACACAACATTGTTGGATCTGGTGAACCTCGCATTCTTGAATGACTACAATTTACCAGAGTGTGGACAATATGGAAGGCAAGAAAGATCAACTCTGACTTGTTACCACTGGCAAGCAACAACACACATCTTACAACATTCAACTCATGAAGGCTGGAATTTCTCATCCAGCTCATCCTTCCCCAGACTTTCAATATATTCAGAGAACCTCTGAGCTTCCTTTTCCTGCCTGTTTGTGCCACGCCGCTTGCGGCCACTTCTATCATGAGGTACAAGTGGAGAAAAGGAAGTTTTATGTCATGAGTGCATGCACCTCAGCCCTCCTGCAAGTTGCATATTATGGTTTACACACTCTTTCAACAGTCTTATGGTTAAGATGTTAGTTGTGTTTACTGTGACAGTAGACATTCTAGCAGTGTTTTGGGTTCAAACCTCGTCATTTTACATTATTTTGCACTATTATTTCCTTCTTGTTCACCTAAAATGGTCTCTTTGCAGGCCGAGTGCTTGCCTGCTAAAATCCAACAGGGTGTATATCCATTGGATTCCAATGTCGACCCATTTGAAAATGACGGGCATCAATCCTATGAAATTTCAATAACTCCTGGGATAGCCGTGTACCATGTCATTCAGGTGTTACTTATGGGTACTTGACGGAATGATTGTACAAGCTGTTTCTTACAATCCAGCATTTGTCTCTGGTTGGGAGTTTGATTCTTATTGTCACCAGTTTCTTTTCGATTTGACATCGGTGAGCAGATTTATGTTATGTTATGACCGAAAAAGGAAATTTTGGTCACATGTGACTTCCAAACGGAGTTAACTCTGCACATAGTGTAGACCCGGATACTTATAGTATCCAGGCATAATATACAATACACAAGTATACATGGATGAACACCACCTCTCTTTCCCATGCTGCCGAGGAACCTACAGGCAATTTAGGAACCCAGCTATGGACTCTTCTCAAGGCCTCAGTCACCCGTGACGTATACAATTTTTCGCTGCACCCCTCGATCAATGATAATAATTTTGGACACATCTAATTCACTAACATTGGTTGAACATTTCAAGTTTTTCAGTGAAAAAATTGGTGAAAAGTAGTTTGAGTTTTTCACCAATTTTTCACTTGAAACATAAGTGAAAAACTTATAAGTTTTTCACCACTTCTTTCATTTTGAAACAAGGTGAAAAATTCGAAACAAACTTTATGTTTTTTTCACCAAAAATGTTTCAAGTTTTTCACCTAAGTTTACAAGTGAAAATGTAAGTGAAAAACTTGAAACATTTTTCACCACTTTTTTCACTTTGAACCAAGGTGAAAAATTTGAAACAAACTTTATGTTTTTTTCACCAAAGGTTTTACGAGGTTTTCACCCAAGTTTACAGGCAAAACCTGGGGTGAAAAACTTAAAACTTTTTTCACCTACGTTTGAAAGGTGAAACTTGTAGTGAAAAATTTGAAACCTTTTTCACCATGTATAGTTTCCGAGCCTCCCCAAATCCAGGGCACCTGATGAAGCTGCCAGACAACAAATCACAGAGAAATGACTAAAGCATAACCAAACATCAAATCCACCTATGAACGCCCTGGTGGAAGTCAAATCTGTGGCAAAAACAGTGCAAAATCACAATGTCATGGTGCAATTGGCCCCAGGAAGAAGCAAAGTGGCATGGATTTGTCTGCTGAGTGCATTTATGGACAGATATGCACTGGGTGAACATTTCAAGTTTTTGAGTGAGAAATTTGGTGAAAACTATTTTGAGTTTTACAGAAATTTTTCACTGAAAAAGTTGCTGAAAAACTTGAAACTTTTTCAAAAGTTTTCACTTTTCAGGTGAAAAATTTGAAACAAAGTCTGAAACTGATGAAAAAGTTTTGAATTTTTCACCAACTCTTTCAGTGAAAAATTTCTGTAAAACTCAAAATGATTTTCACCAAATTTCTTACTCAAAAACTTGAAATGTTCACCCAGTGATGAATGCGAAACATGGTTGACAACCGCCAAACATCAAATCCACGTATGAACGCCCTGGCGGAAATTAAATCCTTTGGCCAAGGGAAGAAGCAAAGTGGGGTGGATTTGTCTGCTGAGTGCATTTCTGGACAGATATGAGTGTGACGCTGGTCGACAACCAAGCGTCCCTCAATCCAGGGTATTTGACCCCGCTGCCAGATGCCAAATCCGCAGAGAAACAAAAATCTGTGGTGAAAATCAGGCAAAATTGCTTTGAGCCAAAGTAAATTGATGCTGCAAAGTCCGCCTGTGCACAAATTTATTTTCCAGAATCTCTTCGAAGCCTCTCCCAACTCAGGGCCTTTGCCACAGGTGTTAGACAACAAATCCGCAAAGAAATGAGGGCAGCGTAACCAAATCTGGGATGAAAATTGCACAAAAATGGCTTCAAGCCACAGTAAATTGATGCTGTAAAGTCCGCCGATGTGTGCATTTTGCTGCTCTGAGCTATTGCAAGCCTCCCTCAATCCAGGGCATTTGACTCCACTACTAGACAACAAATGTGCAGAGAAACGAACCCAGCGTAACCAAATCTGGCATGAAAAGCAGGCGAAAATAGCTTCCAGCCACTGTCAATTGATGTTGTGTGGTCCGCCTGCACACAGATTTATCTGCTGGGAGCTGTTCTGAACCTCCACCAATCCAGGGCATTCAATGCCACTGCTAGAGAACAAATCCAGAGGGAAATGACCACAGCATCACACATGTTTTATTATCTTCTCTGGTGAAAAGGATATATGGTAAAAAAAAAAGGTTTCAAATTTTTCACTACAAGTTTCACCTTTCAAACGTAGGTGAAAAAAGTTTTAAGTTTTTCACCCCATTTATGGCGGTCACATGGCGGTTTTATTCCCATGGGGTATATACTGGTGTTTCCGTGTTATTTTCGATGTTTTGAGCACTGAGAACATTTTTTTCTGAAGGTAATTTGGAAACAGGAGCCAATATAGAAACAATACTTTGTTTGAGAGGACAGAAAAAATGTTTTCATGGAGGAGAAAATGTTTCCTTCAGGCTGTCAGGTCATATGGATGACTTCCTGTTTGGGACATCAAGGCAAAGTTGTGTCCTAGCCCAGTGCTCACAGTGCTAGTGGGCTTACAATGGTTGTAATCAATGGGCTGAGGTTGTAAGTCCTCTGTGGGCAAGTTCAACTCATGGTCAATGGCCAGATCAGTGAACCCACTTAGCTTGGTTGGTTTTCATTGACATAATTGAATAACTGTGCACAACCTCATGTTCCTGGCCCCAGTGGCAACCAAAAATGCAGAACATCATGCTTCTATTCAACCCCAATTTTTGGGAGCTATATAATGGCCGGTAAAGCACCTAGATCGTGGATAGCACTTGTGTTTGGCTTTGCTTGATGATTGTGATCAACGCGACACAGCATGTGACCTACTGGCAGGACTACCTCTGAAGTCCGGAATTATTTTCTCTCTTGCAAAAAAAAAAGTATCTCTCTCTTGATACCAGAAATATCTATCCTGACACAAAATCTTATTTAATTGCCTTGAAAAAAAATGTCCTCAGTCTTCAAACACAGAAAATAACATGGAAACTGCTATATTTACCCCATGTGAATAAAACCGCAATCTGACCGCCATAAGGTTTTGCCTGTAAACTTGAGTGAAAAACTCGTAAAACCTTTGGTGAAAAAAACATAAAGTTTGTTTCAGATTTTTCACCTTGGTTCAAAGTGAAAAAAGTGGTGAAAAATGTTTCAAGTTTTTCACTTATGTTTTCACTTGTAAACTTAGGTGAAAAACTTGAAACATTTTTGGTGAAAAAAACATCAAGTTTGTTTTGGATTTTTCACCTCTTTCAAAGTGAAAGATGGTGAAAATTAGTTTGAGTTTTTCACCAATTTTTCACTTGAAACATAAGTGAAAAACTCATAAAGTTTTTCACTGAAAAACTTGAAATATTCAACCAGTGTAAACTTGACTGCAAGTTCTCCAATCTACTAACTGACCAGTCTGTCAGCTGACCATGGTTTCTAATAGGTCTGTCAGTGTTTAGTCTTACATTTCTGTTCTCATTGCATCCTGCAGCACCGCTGTATAGCCCCCTTATAGGTCCTGTTGATACGTTTGGAAACGACCAGGTACCTCTGAGTGTTCACTATCCCTGCTACAGCGTCTGTGTTCTTGATGGACTCCCCACGGCTAGTGTGGGGGGCAGAATTGATTTTGGCTGAGCTGCCAGGCAGAACGGCAGAACGGTAGGACAGAATGATGGCAGAAGCTGGCAGAATATGGCAGAATTTATAGTGATATATTTCCATACTTCCAGACCATCTGCATGAATCCTTGAGATTCTGACTACCGTCTCCCTCTTTCTCTGCACGGTCCACACGTTCCAGCTCCGTGAACTCAATGATTTTGGTGCTGCATCGGTTTTCCATTGGTTTTCTTCCATCGTTTCAACGAGCTAACCATTTTGATTTTTGGACTGTGAGATTGGATCCCTCCAAAAAAATGATCAACATCAGCAGAATAAGGAACGACTGAATGCAGCACAGTTCAACTTGCAAGCACTCTGATCCTTCCATCCCACCATTCTTTGGTGTCATTTGCACTATTAGTTTGAAAGAACAGGGAATTTAACTGGTTGTATGCTTTCATACAATCAGTCCAATTTGTCCATGAATTTCTGGCATTTATTCTCTTTCCTTCTGGAGGCAGCAACTGGGTGACCCTGGATGCAAACTTTCAGTGTCACTCGCCATATTTGAAGGGAAGCACTGGATGAACATTTCGAGTTTTTGACTGCTAAAACTGGTGAAAAATATTTAAAGTTTTACATCAATTTTTCACTGCAAAAGTTGGTGAAAAATTCAAAAGTTTCTTACCACTTTTCCAAGTTAGAATGAAAGTGAAAAACTCGAAATAAAATTGATAGTTTCTTTTAGAAGATTTTCACCAATAATGTTTCGGATTTTACAGAACATTTCTTACTGCAAAAGTTGGTGAAAAATTTAAAAGTTTCTTACCACTTTTCTGGGTTAGAACAAAAGTGAAAAACTTGAAATAAAATTGATAGTTTCTTTTAGAAGATTTTCACCAATAATGTTTCGGATTTTACAGAACATTTCTTACTGCAAAAGTTGGTGAAAAATTTAAAAGTTTCTTACCACTTTTCCAAGTTAGAATGAAAGTGAAAAACTCGAAATAAAATTGATAGTTTCTTTTAGAAGATTTTCATCAATAATGTTTCGGATTTTACAGAACATTTCTGGCTGCAATATATATATATATATATATTGGTGAAAAATTTGAAAGTTTCTTATCATGTTTCTGAGTTAGAACAAAAGTGAAAAACTTGAAATAAAATTGATATTGTCTTTTAATCTTTTTTTTTTCGTCAGGACAACTTGGCCTATGGCAGTCAATCCGCGCATTTAAGTTTTCATGCATATTTTTCCCGATACAGTGTGGTTTTCAGCTGTTTTCGGTGAAAATTGCTGAAGTGAGTGAATTTTCAGATGATCAGAAAAAATTCTTGTTTTCCTGAAAAGGGTAATGAAGGTTTTTACAATGGCCTCGGTCTACTCAAAACCACCCTCACATCCGACTTCCGCCAAGGTTTGCCTCTAGCGGAAATAAAATACCTCTATAATTGGCTGGTTGCAGGGGGAAAGCGGAAGTTAAATCCATTGTGGCACCGATGGCTTGGCAATGGATTCTAGTGGACGAATGGGTGCCTCTGGGTGCCGGGCATCTAAAACCACACTCAAATTCAACTTCCGCCAAGGTTTGCTCCCAGCGGAAATAAAATACCTCTATAATTGGCTGTTTTCAGGGAGAAAGCGGAAGTTAAATCCATTGTGGCACCGATGGCTTGGCGGTGGATTCAAGGCAACAAATGGGTGCCCCTGGGTGCCGGGCATCCAAAACCACACTCAAATTCAACTTCTGGCAAGGATCGCTCCCAGCGGAAATAAAATACAGAATTTACGACTGATTTTCGACCCAATGGCAGAGCGGAAGTTGAATCCGCAGAGCTGCTGCCACCTCGGAAGGGCTTCCAGTGGCATAGGGTCACAAACTCAGCCTTGGCCTACCCAAAACCACACTCAAATTCAACTTCCGCCAAGGTTTGCTCCCAGCGGAAATAATAGAGGTATTTTATTTCCGCTGGGAGCAAACCTTGGCGGAAGTTGAATTTGAGGGTGGTTTTGGGTGCCTGGCACCCAGAGGCACCCATTCGTCCACTAGAATCCATTGCCAAGCCATCGGTGCCACAATGGATTTAACTTCCGCTTTCTCCCTGAA
Organism: Mycena crocata; assembly: GCA_029281795.1. Lineage (NCBI taxonomy): Eukaryota > Fungi > Basidiomycota > Agaricomycetes > Agaricales > Mycenaceae > Mycena > Mycena crocata. Next base: position 255,072 of record JARJCP010000096.1, on the reverse strand, counting down.
AACAGCCAATTATAGAGGTATTTTATTTCCGCTGGGAGCAAACCTTGGCGGAAGTTGAATTTGAGGGTGGTTTTGGGTGCCTGGCACCCAGGGGCACGGATTCGTTGAGTAGAATCCACCGCCAAGCCATCGGTGCCACAATGGATTTAACTTCCGCTTTCTCCCTGAAAACAGCCAATTATAGAGGTATTTTATTTCCGCTGGGAGCAAACCTTGGCGGAAGTTGAATTTGAGTGTGGTTTTAGATGCCCGGCACCCAGAGGCACCCATTCGTCCACTAGAATCCATTGCCAAGCCATCGGTGCCACAATGGATTTAACTTCCGCTTTCTCCCTGAAAACAGCCAATTATAGAGGTATTTTATTTCCGCTGGGAGCAAACCTTGGCGGAAGTTGAATTTGAGTGTGGTTTTAGATGCCCGGCACCCAGAGGCACCCATTCGTCCACTAGAATCCATTGCCAAGCCATCGGTGCCACAATGGATTTAACTTCCGCTTTCTCCCTGCAACCAGCCAATTATAGAGGTATTTTATTTCCGCTAGAGGCAAACCTTGGCGGAAGTCGGATGTGAGGGTGGTTTTGAGTAGACCGAGGCCATTGTAAAAACCTTCATTACCCTTTTCAGGAAAACAAGAATTTTTTCTGATCATCTGAAAATTCACTCACTTCAGCAATTTTCACCGAAAACAGCTGAAAACCACACTGTATCGGGAAAAATATGCATGAAAACTTAAATGCGCGGATTGACTGCCATAGGCCAAGTTGTCCTGACGAAAAAAAAAAGATTAAAAGACAATATCAATTTTATTTCAAGTTTTTCACTTTTGTTCTAACTCAGAAACATGATAAGAAACTTTCAAATTTTTCACCAATATATATATATATATATATTGCAGCCAGAAATGTTCTGTAAAATCCGAAACATTATTGATGAAAATCTTCTAAAAGAAACTATCAATTTTATTTCGAGTTTTTCACTTTCATTCTAACTTGGAAAAGTGGTAAGAAACTTTTAAATTTTTCACCAACTTTTGCAGTAAGAAATGTTCTGTAAAATCCGAAACATTATTGGTGAAAATCTTCTAAAAGAAACTATCAATTTTATTTCAAGTTTTTCACTTTTGTTCTAACCCAGAAAAGTGGTAAGAAACTTTTAAATTTTTCACCAACTTTTGCAGTAAGAAATGTTCTGTAAAATCCGAAACATTATTGGTGAAAATCTTCTAAAAGAAACTATCAATTTTATTTCGAGTTTTTCACTTTCATTCTAACTTGGAAAAGTGGTAAGAAACTTTTGAATTTTTCACCAACTTTTGCAGTGAAAAATTGATGTAAAACTTTAAATATTTTTCACCAGTTTTAGCAGTCAAAAACTCGAAATGTTCATCCAGTGATTCCCAATACGGTCGTGCATCAACCGCCCCATCTCTTATCTATGTGTTATCTATCGCTTTTCAATCATCCCGCCCTCTCCAGCCCGCGGGCACATCACGTATCATCAAAATTTGGTCATATATTGTTCAGAATAGACTAAAGTACCCGACGCTCCCTGACATTTCCACGCCTCTGTTATTTTAAAGCCCTGGCGTCTCAATCAGCTATACAGCCCTTGCAGAGAACAGCAGAGCCCACCTTGAGTGAAGAAAGTGTTGAGATCCGCGCCCTCCTCGAGAACGGCATCGGCCGCTATCACCGAGTCCGTAGCAGTGCCCAGTGAGACGTCCATCACAGTCCAGAAAGCGTTCTTGATGCGCTGATGGAGGATTGCCTGCTTCGCTGCGTACGCGTGCACGCCGTGGCGCGTGGCCGAAGGAAGATCAGTGCGGGTGACAGTATAATCGGCCCGCGTGCCCCACGTCTTCACCTCGTAGTCGAGGTACCGCAGCGTGCGGCGCATCTCTTCACGCAACATCGTCACCTCCTCCTCCCATCGGTTCTTCCGGCCCTTCGCCCGAGCCCATTCGACGAGTAACGCTAGAGTAAAAGCATCAACGATAGGCCCGATCAAAACGCTAAACGCCCACGTACATTCGTGCAGCTCCTGCTCCGAGTCGTCCAGCGCACCCTGCGCTGCCCATATCCAGGACATGGTCTTCTTGCTCATCGCCTTCACGTGCCTGGGAACCCGCGCTGCCTGCCCGCCAGAGACTGCCTCCAGCTTCTTCCTCGCCGCCGTCTCGTCGTCTTTAACGTCACCGTCCAGCGTCATGTCCGCCTCCATAAGCTTCTTGAAGTGCAGAGCAAAATCGTCTCCCTCCAGTCGCAACAAAGCTATGCGCGCATCGTTATATTTCTTCCCCACCGAGTCGATCCGGTCCTTCAGCAGGCCGAGGATGGTCTGAGAGCGTGTCGTGTCCTTTTGACTGCCGCTGTTATTGCTTCCGCACCAGTAGATGACGTGCCGTTTCGCATGCAGACGCGTGCGCAGCAACCCCAGTGAGTCCCAGCATTGGGCTTCACGTAACATGGCTTCCATTTTGGGAAGATTAGCCTTGCACCCAGTCTCCTGCTGCTGCGCAGTGAGCGCCGAGGGTAAATAGAGGGGGATATTTTCGGCTTTGATAGGGGAAGCATCGACATTGCGCCGGGCTTCGGCGGCGTCGAGGGCTGCCATCGCCGCTGGGGTGTAGATTTGTTGAAGGGCTCGGAACGGGCGCAGCTTTGCCAACAGTGCGAGGCGCTGCTCCTGGATTTTGCTTTCACGGTCCGCCGTCACGGTTGTCAACCCCAGGATCTCAGCTTTGATGCGCCACCTGACGCCAAGTCAGACAGTACTAATCCACACCGGCAATTGGCACTTACTGTGTGTCCTCGAGCTGTAGCCCCGCAGTGAGGAAAACCGTCGCGCTCACGGCGTGCAACAGCGACACGCCCCTGTTGGCCTCCGCCTCTTCCTCCTTCTTCAAGAGGACTCGGATCTCGGTCTCCGAAGGTCCATCTGTCAATGAGGTTAGCGTCGTGGATGTGCCGATTGTTTTGAATGAGATATGTACCTTTACCCTGGAGGATGTATGGGTTTGGCTGGTTCTCGTCGTCCTCAAGAAATGTGTCAATCAGTTTCTGCCAGGCGGCGCGCTTCTCGGGAGGAATACTCTTGTTGACCTCCTTGAATGCGCTGACCTGCCGCTCTCGCTCTGGGATGGCGACGAGTAGCTTTCGGCGTAAGATGTTCGCTAAAGCTACGTGTCAAGCATCGCTATTAACATGGAACGTGAATGCTCACCTTCATTTAGGTTCTTAGACCAATTAATGTAATCGATTTTGTCCTCCAGGGTGTCTGCGCGGTTCCCCACCCCCATGGTCTTCGTGTGGAAGGCGCACGCATTCAGCTGAGCCCATAGCTGCTCGATCCCCTCCCCGTCACTCTTGGCGACGCCGGGCTTGAAGCTCAGGCTGTTCTTGTTGGTGCATTCCGCCTCGTGCGACAAAGCGTGCCAGACTGGCAGCCCGCATTGAAACAGGATGTGCTCGATATCCAGGCGCATGTCCTCCGGCAGCTTCTGGAGGCGCTCGGCCAGGCGCTTGCGCCACTGGCATGCGATGTCGTAGGACACCGTCAACTCCATGAGGTCAAAACCAGCGAGCGCGGACATAAGAATGTAGTCCATGTTAGCGTACCTGGAATCCAGGTCAGTGTCTCGCACCAAGAGGCCATTACTCGTTCGCGCTTACCTCTCGCCCTTCTGCAAATCTCCGATGCCATTCGCTCGGACGCATTCGTGCCGGGCACATACACATCCTCCCACGCCAGAAACGCGAAGGCCCGAAGTGTTCCGTGTCTCCTTTTGTGTGAGCGCTGCAAACGCGATACATGTGCTGATCTATCCCCGGATACTCTGTTAGCGCAAAGTTCAGATGAGATCGCAACTAAATAAAAACTCACGTCGCTCTCCGCCACATACTGGCGCAAATGCTCCTTGTAGCGTTCAGGTTCCACGAAGGCCCCCAGCCCGGACCCAAGGAAGGATCATCTCGCTCGTTCATGCGGATTCGGTTCTTCAGTTTGAAGTTTGTGTCCATTGCCAGAATCAGCCGGTACATGAATCTGTGAATAATGAGCTGACAGAAAGATATGTTGCTGGCATCACATACCGGTACCTCGGTGCCACATCGCGCCATCCTGCGGGCAAATTACGCCGGTCATGAGGGCACGGCCAACAAGCGACCAGCAACCCCCCAGGTTTCGTCGCGACAATTCCACCCTTGTCGTGACCGCGTCCAGCACGACGACATCTCTGGAGGAATGCGTACTGCCGTGACATGCGTAAGAAAGCCTTGTACCGCTCCTGCATTGTATATTAGTACGCACTTCCAGCTGGTGACACATAGGTAGACTTACTGGGACCTTGTTCAAGCCTGCCGCCGCCAGCGGGCTAGTCTTGCGCTCGATGGACCTGATGAAGTCGTAGGCATTCATATTTCCTACCACACTGAGGTGGCGAAAGAACTCTAGCGCCGAGAAGGTAGCACAAGTGTCAGGATCGGTTGCGGATGCTGGAAACCATGCATTGTGTAAGAATTGTCGAAAAGCGTTGGCCAAAGTGGACAAATCGCAGCCACAAAGCTTGTATTTGACCTTCGAGACAGTGGTGACATCGACGACGACCATGGTGCGTGTCGTCGCCTCAGGGCGCGGACACGGCAGACCACCATGCCCGAGCTGGTACACCAAGCCGATTGTCTCTAGCGTGGTATCGTCCCAAAACTCTCCGCCCCATTCCTGGATGATTTAATGAGCCACAGGCCTCCTCCCGAAATCAACTGAAAGCTTACCTGGATGGAATGTAGGCATTGTCAAATGGCGCTCGAGACAACACTTGCGGCACAAGTGAAACTCGCCGCAGTGCTCGCAGCGGAAGATCCCTCCGACCGGCTTTGGGGGCGCGCCGTTGTCTTGCGTCACCATCGCCGTGGGCGCCATAGGCGTGTGGCACAACGCACAGGTGAGCTCGTCGTCGTCGGCCGAGTCTCCCAGCCCTGCACGGCGCAGTGTTTCGTCCAGGATGATCTGGCGAACCTCCGGAAATTCGGCCATTGGATTGTCCTGCATAAAGAAAATGAGCGCGTTCCCATCCAGGCAGCAACAGAGGAAACTTACCGAGCTCAGGTACGTTTTACGCTTGGATCCCGGACCTTCGTCGCCGTGGCCCGTTCCCGAAATGGAGTTTAAGGCCGCAAGCTCCTCGTCGCCTTGAGAGAACAGAACGAAGCCGGCGTCATTTACAGGCACCCAGTTCGCGAATTCGTCGTCTTTGAGTTTTTCGGGACGCAAGTGAACACGACGTTTCTTGTAAGTGATATTCTCCAGCGTTTCTGAGCTCTTCTCACCGTCGTCTGATATCTCGATCCCTTTGTCACCCATGATGAAGGAGCTAAACTCGTCCTCGTCGTCGATCCCCATGGAGGCATCGACGTTGCTAGCATGGCGAGGAGGCCGTCCGCGAGTAGGGAAACAATCCATGGGCAGTAGGGGTGCTCAATTCTTAATCCGAACTGCTCAGTTCGGATTTTAAATAATCATATTTGTCTGAAACAAATAAAGATTTCAATCTCCGCCTCCATCCCAATCGGGACACCTGTCAGATGCCTCGCACCACCAAGTCGCAAAACCAATCGGACGCGATCTACACTGCAGAGGGACTTCTCACTGCCTCAATTGCACTGGAAGATGACCCTGATGAAGATCAATTGGGGTATTCAGAGGCAGATGATGCATTTGACCCTGCTCTTTACACAGACGACATTTCCGAGATCCTGGAGCTTTATGCCCTGAATTGGATGGCAATTGCGGAGTCTATGTCCGGGGATGGTTCCAGAGGCACTTATGATCAAATTCCAAAGTCTGTAGACTTTTTCTCTGTCTGCTTACAAGCTCCCGACCGTGAATTCCGCCATATGTTTCGGTGCAGTGTTGTGTTATTCTTACGGGACTTCATCTAACGGATATGAAGGATTGGCAGAGATATGTTTGATTTCCTGGTAGCAAATCTCGCTGGAAATCCGATCTTCCTCTCCCATGGCCGCCGTCCTCAGCGCCATGTGAAATACCAACTCGGATGCTTCTTGATACGCTACGGGGCAATTGGATCCGACTGTCTCGGAACAGCGCAGAAGCTTTCAATTGGCTTTGGTACTGTGTTTTTGTACTGTCGAAGAGTCCGACGTGGTCTTCGGGAGCTTCGCGAGCGATATGCAGGATGGCCAACTCCCGACCGAAAGGTTGTCATCAAGACAGATATAAAAGAGGTATCAGGCTTCACTCGATGTGTTGGAGCCGGGGATGCCTCTCTTGTACGCTTCAACAACATCCCATTCCATGATGGCCACCATTTTATGACTAGGAAGAAGTTCTTGGGGGTAACTTCGTGCATGGGTGTATTTAATAGGCTGACAATCTTTCTGTAGACCAACCTTCAAGCGACCTGTGACCATGAGAAACGCTTTACTTCGTTCGAATTGGGGTGGCCCGGTGCAGTCACAGATGTGAAGATATTCAAGAACTCCGATATCTGGCAGCGACGGCACCACTATTTTCAACACGGAGAATACATTCTAGTCGACAAAGGTAGATTGCACTTCTCAACAATATTTCACCACTGAGATTGTGTTAGGATACCCATCCAGCCCATGGACGGTTCGCCCTTTCGATGAGCCTGAAATTGCGGCTGCTTCGGATGCAGATAAAGAGCGCATGCGTGCCTTTAACAAACGCCTCTCGTCTGTGCGGATTGTCGTTGAACATGCTTTTGGCTTGTTCAAAGGCCGATTCCCTTCCCTTCGAGGAATGGGACCACACCACTCGATGCAGGAAATCTACAAAACGATTGAAGCCCTCATTGTTTTACACAACATGGCAATTGATTTCAAAGATCGGCCGGAAGATCATTGGCGTATCAACGAGGATCCGAACGACCATGAAGATTACAATGATGGAGACCGAGAAGTCATTGCTTACGATGTAGTGGGCAATGCTCAAATTCCTGTCTACGAAACAGATGCGTACTTGAAGGAACAGGGAAGGATCAAGCGTCTCGGGCTTCTCAATAAATTGTTCTAGTATAGACGGGACATCAAACACGAATATGTACTGTAGAATTAGGTACTGGAATAGGTATACGAGAAGCCGGGAACCGACATCAGTTTTACGAGGATAAAATTAAGAAAAGATTGAGAGGAGATATGCATTCGCCGCATCCTTTACCTGATCGCTGGCCCCCTCCATCTGGAACACATTGCGTGCCATGTCCACCTTCACCTTTGCCTTATCCAATTCCAACTTCTCCTGCTCGAGCTGCAGCTTTGCATCCAACGCGTGAGTTCTCTTCTCCTCTGAAACCATCTTCATCTTCATGAAATCACCGATAGCGCCGAAGGAGTTGCTGGTCTGCTTGCGATACGCGGACGAGGGAGTATGTTTAGGTTCTGTGACAGTTGCGGCAGGGGTTTTGGGAGGAGCGGGGTGAGAAGCGGCGGTGCGGCTTTGCGCGAGGAGAACAGGGTTGATATTCGCGTCGGAATCAGCCCCATAATCGTCGAGATTGTCCTCGGCGTCGGAAAGGGCAGATGCAGAGTTGCGAACGACTTCACGCGAGATCTTAGCACTCGTTCCAAGGCTTTGTGATATTATCAATGCTCCGGAAGGATTGAAGTTCAAGTGACGTACCGGTCATTAAAAAGATCATACCAACCGTTATCATCCCACTCCGTGATGGTCGCGGGCTTGAGTGAACCGAGATTCAATCCTGCTTTACGTGCCGCAGTGAGCCGCTTCTGAATGGCGGTCGGATCGTCGGAGTCGGGATCACCGCCACCATTCCCCGTGAAACTGTCAAATGCGAGCATCCAAGTAAACGTGTCGATAGACCGTGTATACATCGACTTGATGGATGGAGCGGAACGAGAGCCCTTGAACACGAGCTCCGAGGCCTTTCTTCCGTTAGTAGAATCGAGATATAAAAGCAGAAGAATGACGCACCCTTTTGTACACATGTCCTGGATTTTTTTTGTGCTGCTCAAACCGCTTCTCGCCCTCCTCATCGAAAGCGAGCAGAAACTGATAGAAGAGGGTCCTTTCGTCGGCGGTCCAGTGTCTAACTTTGCCATCCTTCGTCTTCTCCGTGTCATCGTCGGAATCCGAAAGCTCGATCGCGACTGGTGCGGTATTCTGGTCTGCCTTCTTAGACTTCTTTTTTGCAGGCTTTGCCGTGGGCTTGGGCTTGGGCGCCTTCGCCTTGGTGGTCGTCGGCGTCTTGGCCTTGTTTTTGGAGCCACGAGGTCGTCCCCGCCGCGGCAGCAGCTCCTCGACAGCTGGTACGTCCACACTACTGTCAGAACTTGCGCGCTTCCGTCCATATGGGGCCGGGCTATCCGGTGACTGCTGAGGGGTACTGAAGGGCATCAGATGTCCGTAGAACTGCTCTGGGGCCATGTACGGGGCCGGCGGAGGCGGCACCATATGCATGTATTGAGGGCCAGGGAAATTATATTCTCCCTACACCCTAGGGTCAATTCGAAGGCCATGAGCATGGCATAGCTCACGCACCAAAGGGACCCGCTGCTGCTCCATTTTGGCGCCGTGATGATAGCTCCTTGGAGTGGCTCAAGTCGCGTCACGTCTATCGTGTGTATGTACGAGAACTTGATGCGGTGTCATGAGCCCCGGACAGCGTGGGATGCATAGGAGGACTCACTGAGGAAGAAATGAAAGGAATGTGGGGGCCAAATGGATAGGAATGTGAGATAGCAGAAGAAAGCGACACAAAGCTTTTTCAAGCGGAGATTCAAATCTTTATTTGTTTCAGACAAATACGATTATTTAAAATCCGAACTGAGCAGTTCGGATTAAGAATTGAGCACCCCTAGTAGTATATCGATGGGGCTTTTTTTGGGGGATGGATTTTTTTAGTGTGGTATACGCGACTGACTCCAGAGTACGATAAACGAAGGATCGAAAAGTTGAAACCATCAAAGGCTTGGGGACCATCGTGCCGCGCGCGCGCAGTGTGCGGCACGACACAACGAGATCCCATCGGGACAAAAGGCCTCAAAAGGCGGAGGCGAGCGAAAAGACCCTTGCCCCGTTTGGGCGATCGCTGGGTTGATTGTTTCCCACACAGCCCCAATTAGGGGCCTTTGCGCTTCATGTACCGCAGGCAAAAGGGACGTGAACGCTCGGTCTAAGGCGTATGTTTCTATACACATTCTTCTTCACATATGAAGGCCCCATAACGAGCCATTAAATATCGGAGACCCACTCAATTCATTGAGAGACTACTTACTTCAACTGTTTCCAAATTGTAATTCCACCTGTGTTCTCGGTCGGTGGTTGGATAGTTAGGTTGGTTGGCGCTGATCCTGGCGCTGATGCAGAGCCTGCATCAATATTTCGAGGAGAGCGCGACTTGTCCATGGACATAGGGATGAAAGCAAAATGTTGATGACTCAGCATCCAAAGTTCCAAATTTAGACTTTACATCCAATGCACTGAGGGCCGTACAAAATCCTCTACGTCCTCGAAAACTTTGAATGTCGCACAAGCCCCTGGATGTACTAGCGAAGAATGAAACCACCCCTTGTCCAAAATCTGCTGCCAATCCCCAGCCCGCCCGCCATCGTACTTCCCACACGCACAAAATTTAACTTGCACTGTCTGCGAGCCTTCAAGACCGATGAGAAGCAAAGGCCGCGAGGGCTCCTCTGGCGACAGGCAAGCCCGACCGTTGTGTCCCAGCTGGTAAACGAACCCCTCCTCACGAAGAGTTGACTCCTGCCAACCATCTTCCCAGATCTGCCCCAACTGCGCGTCAATCACGCGTCTGGACTCGGAAAAAGGCAAGCACTCACATTGATACAGTGCAGAGGTTCTGTACGGTGCCGGGAAACACAACATCTCTCACACAGAAGCATAGTTCCGCAGGGAGCGCACAAGACCGTACCGGGCGGCATAGGGGATTTGCCAGGTGCGATCTCTTTAGAACACGCGCCACAATTTTTTACCAACTCGTACGCCCACTCTGTCTCATTTAACTTCTTTCTTTCGCCCCACGCGCGGGTGTTACTCTGCCACTCCTGCATTATTTGTATGGAGTCAGCGCTAATTGTATGAGGTCTGTAAATGTCACTTACTTGAATAACGTGCAGTGATTGAATTCGGCCCAGGTGCAATTCTGCGCAACAGCTCTCACATTGTGTTCCCAACTCACAATCGCAACAACGGAAAGCCCGCGCCTCGCAATCGACATGGGGACCAAGGGGTATGCGGCAGACGTCGCACTGACCGTCTGCTTCATAGTCGCGGTCAATATCGCTGATCGTACGATCTGATCCGCCACCAACGAGCATGTCGCAGTCCGAATCTGAGTCTGTGTGCATGTCAGTGTCGGAGTAGTTGCCTTCTGATGTGCCCGAGTCGCTGTCACAATCTGCTTCCATGGAATAAACAGTAGAGATCGTGCTGGCGCTCCCGCGCTGCGGTGTTACGCCCACATTTGATAACACGGGTAAAATCACCAACTGTCGCCAACATCGCTTGTGCATTAACTGATCTCAATTTCGCTTCTGTCGGCTGTCAGCTGCTGTCGCTATCTGAATATTTTCCTTCCCCCCTGCCCCATCCGCTGGCAGTGTATATACTATAGTGCATTATGGTCACTCGTCAATTTGCTCTCCATGCAAAATCACTCCCTTTGGGTGCGCAGCTTTCCTATACCTTTTCTTTTTGCACCCGTCTGATTTGCTTGATATCACATCATTAGAAGCGTTCATCCCCGGTTGGATGGGTGCCTCATTGGTGCGAGACATACTCCCCGTCACTCCCGGCATGCTTCCGGACCCCGGTGATATGTGCTCCCGTGCCGTTTCTCGTTCATCACACCATTTTATTGCCAATACGGACCTTCGGAAGAATATTTGTTTCCACGGCCTCTTTTCTTTCCCATCCTTCTGTCAGACGCAGTTTGGAATTCAGTGTTACTGCCTCGATTTTGTTTGTACCTCAACGATGCAACCCTTGTAACTATTTACATTACCACTCAAAATACATACCTTCTGTTTTGACCAAAGTCCCTCTTCGACCGAGATCCTCGGAGATCACTATGTAAAAAAGAACCAGTAATTTCCATTCACGGCTAAGAGAAACTCCCCCGAACATCAGTGATTCGAAACAACAGGGTAGCTTCAACATGTGGTAGTTCTACGGAATATCATCCGACACCCATCAATGGGCCTCACAACTTGGCTCGAACGGCGGCGCGATGCTGAGATCCGACACGCAATCAGTGCCCTGAACACCTTCAGGAAAGAGAGAGAAAAACACGGAGCACTCACCTTCTGCACATTGTGACATCCGCATTCGCAGCGCCAAGTGCACACTTTGTCGTAACTGATGTTGCTGAGTCTCCAGCTGGCGTCCACAGCCAGCAAAATTGCGCTGTAAAAATCAAAGTCCATGTTGTCGTAGCGTTCGCCACGCTGCAAATCTGAGGTGCCCTGCGAGATTGGGTTGTGGACTAACAAAGTCGGCGAGGAATTAATCATCCTGAAAATTGATAATGTCAGATGCGCCAAATCGTCGGCAGGGCAGTGTACTCGCATCAGAATGTCTCGGGCGTCTCGCTCAGAGATCGACCGGGATGTCGGGCCCATGAATTGGAAAGATGGCTCGAAATTCATGATGCGAATGGACGATCTGATTTCCATGAGGTTAGAAGTCGAAGCAGATGTAGAAAATATCGGCAACGTACATGAGGAGCTCCTCCTCCGTCATCAGGGCAGGGAAGGGGCAGCCTTCCTCGTCGTACACTAAACTCTTTGTGCTGAGTTCGAGGTCGGGGCGGATTGGGAAACCCTTTTCGTCATAGACGGTCACAGCGCACTGGAATTTTACGGTGGGGATGTAGGTCACAATGTCCCGGCCTGTGCACTCTCTGGATGAGCATAAGCGACAGGACAACCGGGGAATGAACATACACAGGTTGGGTGTCATCGATGCGTGCGGTCAGATAGAACTCCGAAAAACCTCAGATTTATACTGCGCCCGTTTGATGGGGATCCCGGCAGGTAGTGGCCTGGTCGCGTTGCCCGGCCCACGGACTGTAACGGGATATATGCGCCTATGTTCAGCTATGTCCTGCAAGGAAACGCTTGTGTAAATCCGAGTAAAGTAAATAAAATAAAACCTTGCATTTAAATATTTGTCTCAGTCCGTGCTCGCACAGACCTCCGAAAAAACACCATGTCTTTCCTGCCACCCTGGAGCGAATTGATGCTACAACGCCGTGCTACATCTCTCTTCCTCAAGGACAGCTTCGTCATCGCAACTGCAGCTGAGTTAGCTCTCGCCGCTCTCAGACAGCCGCAATCCTCCCTCGCCTGGGCCAGCCTGACACAGACTGTGAAAGCGACGAGTCGTCTTCCGAGAACGAGAACAGTCCTAGCGCCGAGAACAGCCCTCCGCCCGCCAGCTGCTGGTTGGCTGCTTTCCTGGCGGAGTTCGCTCCATTTGTGAACAGACGCGTGCCGCGAATTAGCCGTCAACCTCTGGCCGACATCACACCTATGCCTCACGTATTCAGGCCCGCTCATCTAAGAGCGTTGGGATTCCATTTTATCAACTGGAAGGAGTGAGAACTTTTACAAATCTTCACTCAGCCTCTGAATACTTACTGACTCACGTGATTTCCAGTCAGCCTGGCGCGTTCATAGACATGTGTGAGCGCATTGGCGCGTTCTACGTCGGATTTCCGGAGGAAAGACTTGTATGGGAGTGAGCAATAATCAACGTGTCGGTAACGATGGAGTCCGCGCGTTGGCACCTCGACACTACGCGACTGAATAAAGACGGCATTTCTTTCGGTATTCGTTATCCTGAGCGCAGATTTCAGGTTAGTCGTGGTGATCCCATAAAGCTCGTGTCTCATACCGACTTTTGCAGCGCCCTGAAAACACGCCCTCGGATGGATTGGCCAACGCGATGGTTTTGGCGACTCTGCGATACAGCAAGGACCTACAGATGATCACATCTTTCCAGAACGGTCAGTACGGTGACGTTAACTGAGAGCCCTCTGACCAACCTTGTATTTAGCGGCATATTGACAAGTAGCCCCGCGCCTGTGGGAGTCCATGCGAGAAACCATTGACGCCCTTCTCGACAACGATCCTGCCTTGCGCATGCCAGGACTTCACCAACTTCGGCGATCCCCAGCCTACAGGCTTCGCCGAGGTGGAATACATGTTTTCCACGAATGAGGGCACCCCTCGCATGGAGCAAGACTACGTTCCGGGCCTTCGCGCTGTGACGACACTCGGCAACTTCTGTGACGATGGCGGTCTCATTGCCTGGCGCGAGAAGACCGTAATCCAGATGCCAATGGTACAACAATTCTCTTCCCTGCTGCTTCCATGCCGTATTCCTTTACCGCTGTGGATGAAACGGAATGGTGCATGACAGTAACGCAGTCGTTCGACCATTCGCTACACCAATTCCGCGCCAATGGTTTTAGCTCCGACCCTCCCAGCTGCGAACACATTACCGAGGTTGAGGCTCGTGTTCAGCTCCCACAAGGAGGATAAGCAGAAAAACCATGCCAACACATTGAAAAGAATCCGAAAGAATATTTACAATAATTTCTGGCTATACAGGGATGGAGAACCTTGACACATATTTAAATTATCTTCACTATAAGTATGTTCCAGATATGAAGAACAGTTTCAAACTTTCCTTTACATTGGTTGTGAATGTGTTTATGACATTTCCACGGAGATGTTATGGATGGGTGATGGTGGAATAGGAGGAACAATTTGAAAATATTTCTTCAATATTCCATGATGGGAAAACAAGAAGATGTATAAAATCTGTTCAAGATATTCTTCGAGATGTGTTTCTAAACAGTTTAGGATATGTAACATCCAAATAGGTTAAAGATAGTGAAGATGTATTGTAAACATATTTAAAATATTTTCCACATGTATTGAGCATATATAGGGAAGGAATAGTGTGACCTTGTCACACAATCAATCCTCAATATTCCTCAAAAGACTATCATCATTTTTCTTGACTATTCGTTCCTGAGAACTTCAAGACATGTTTAAAATATGTTATATGTTCAGATAAATCTCATATTGAAAAGGGATATTTAAAATATTTGAGACAGGAACAGTCAAAAATGCTTGGACCAGACTCCGGTTTGAAGTTCAAGCAGCTTCAATCTGAGTCACACCAACAAAATTCATGTTTGAACCCGCTTCAGGCAGCTTCGAGCCGAGTCACACCCACAAACTTGATGCTTGAAACTGCTCCAAGCGGTTTCGAGCCACTTCAAGACTGCGCGAGCGTCGTTCAAATATTCACCGGGAAATTCTCGTTCAAGCTGATGTGACAGCCCTGGTGAGAATTTGCCCCTCGAGACTGTCACAGGCACACAATCCATGTTTGAACCCGCTTCAGGCAGCTTCGAGCCGAGTCACACCCACAAAATTGATGCTTGAAACTGCTCCGAGCAGTTTCGAGCCACTTCAGGACTGCGCGAGCCTCGTTCAAATATTCACCGGGAAATTCTCGTTCAAGCTGGCGTGACAGCCCTGGGGAGAATTTGCCACTCGAGCAGAGTCACACCCACAAAATTGATGCTTGAAACTGCTCCGAGCTGTTTCGAGCCACTTCAAGACTGCGTGAGCGTCGTTCAAATATTCACTGGGAAATTCTCGTTCAAGCTGGCGTGACAGCCCTGGTGAGGATTTGCCACTCGAGCAGAGTCACACCCACAAAATTGATGCTTGAAACTGCTCCGAGCTGTTTCGAGCCACTTCTGTTCTGAATATTTTAAATAATCCTTTTCAATATGAGCGTCATCTGAACATATAACATATTTTAAACATGTCTTGAAGTTCTCAGGAAAGAGTAGTCAAGAAAAGTGATGATAGTCTTTTGAGGAATATTGAGAATTGATTGTTTGACCAAGTCACACTATTCCTTCCCTATATATGCTCAATACATGTGGAAAATATTTTAAATATGTTTACAATATGTCTTCACTATCTTTAACCTATTTGGACGTCATATATCCTAAACTGTTTAGAAACACATCTTGAAGAATATCTTGAACAGACTTTATACATCTTCTTGTTTTTCCATCATGGCATATTGAAGAAATATTTTGAAAGTGTTCCTTCTATTCCACCATCACTCGTCCATAACATCTCAGTGGAAATGTCATGAACACACTCACAATCAATGTAAACGAAAGTTTGAAACTGTTCTTCATATCTTGGACACACTTATAGTGAATATAATTTAAATATGTCTCAACGTTTCCATCCCCATATAGGCAGAAACTATTGTAAATATTCTTCCGGATTCTTTTCAATGTGTTGCCATGGTTTTCCTGCTTATCCTCCTTCTGTCCGTGAAGACGCTATCGCAGCCATGAAATTGTACTCTTCGTTGGACAAGTTTGATCAATCGCAGCAGAGTGATTCCCCAAGCCCTCCTGAGTATAATAGTAACATAGCTAGCCACTTGAGTTGAATTTAGCCGTTGGAATTGAATTTATTTCGCCCGCCCGCCGTTAGTATGCACTGCGAGAAATGACCAAGAACATGAGAAGTAGCACGATTCTGTGAAAGAGGGCAAGAATGAGGCTGTGCAGGCACCGCCACACCTGTCAAAACGATCGGTCACTCCCTCCACCTACCTGCTAACTATACTCCTATTAATTGCTATGGTGTCTCACCATTCCCACCCTTCCATTCCCTCAGCGCTTGTCACCGAGTATCAGCTCATGTCGGTTACTTTCAGTCAATCCACTACTGCGGCGCCGACTCATTCATTGTCTTCTCCAGGCAGCGGAAAAAGGATGATCTGAGGGCGAAAGCGCGGGCCAGGATGGCGCGGTGCGTATGCGTGCTTAACTTCCTGACTTTCTGACGCCTTCTGACGCTCTGTGATCCTCAAGATACCGCCTCAAACTGAAGCAGTCACCTCTCTGTGAGCAAGAAATGGTGAACGCGCTCGCGCGCCATGCCCGCGCAAGATATAGGGAAAGGTTTGTGTACTTCCCTGACGTTACGCGCACCATTGAAAGTATTTTCAGTCACCGCAAGCAATGGCGCCAAACCGAATCCACAATGGCGTACGTCTTTGCTAAATACATATCACGACGCGTCTTGAATTCATTATTAGCCAATACGCGCTGGAGCTGATCGGTCAACAACTGCAAGCAGGCGTCTGCGCTTGCCCACACCAGTATGTCAAGACGGACGAAGACGCGGTTAGAGACTTGCACCAACCCTCTTAAGCACTACATATCACAAATGTATTTCCACTAGAATTGATCCTCTTGCACTCGGCATTGGTTTGGACGAGAAAAAAAAAAATTTGGTTATTTGAGCGACACTACAGACATTGCGAGATGTATGTAACTACGAATGACGTCTAAGGGCTGTCGAGAAGACTCGCGGCTTAGGAAAGGTGAGCCTGTCCCAACAGAGGTTGACGCGACTCAAGTCGGACCATTCGGGGAAGTCGAACTCGATGGCAGCCTTGGCGTCGAAACTGGGCACCGGGGCCGTGGTGATAAGATTCCGGCAGGTGGGACACTCCCAGCTGGTCTCAAGCCATTTGCGGATGCAAGCGAAACAATGACTGTGACCGCACTTATAACTGAGAAAATGTGTCAATACATGCTCGGCGAGATGAAGAGACGGTCAACATACATGACAGGGTGGGACTTAAGATTCAGACAGATGGCGCACGCGTGGTGGGGACGTTCCATGGCACGGGGATGCACAGCCGGCCGGCGATCGTCGAGGTATAGGTCGGCATCACACAAGGGCTCCTCACGGAGGGCGCGCAAACCATCCCCACGGCGAGGACCTCGGCGCACCCGGGTCGCGGATAGTGCTGGCGGGTTCAAGAGTGCGTGCCGCTCACGCGCCACTGCAAGGGCAAGCCGCGCTTGATGGGCGATGTGTTCGTTAGCCTTTTCGTGAGCCACACATTGGAGGGCCTCCTTGCGCGGGGAGGCGTAGCCAATGTTCAACGAAAAGCGCCTCTGCGTGGTTTGCGTGGTTTGAACAGATATGCGGAGGGGCTCTAGGAAAGAGTTAGTACCACATGAAATGAGCGAGGGCTACCACGCACCGGCTGACACTTTGGGAGTATCTGCAATACCGACAAGTTAGTTAGCGGTGAAGAGATGTGTGAAGATGTTTGAATATTACCTAGGGTTTTGACGAATTTCCCGTTCTCGTCGACGAGGAAGGGAGACTGCAAGGTAGATCCCGGTTTGGAGACAAGGTTTTCGTTGTCACCGGGTCGAGGAGCAATTTTTCCGGCGTCATCCAGGACGAAGGGGTTGCTCAATGTAGAGAGCGGTTTGGAACTAAGAGGACAGCGATGCATGGCAAGACGACGGGGAATTTGTGACAGAAGGCAGGACTTAAATAGCTTTGGGTGAGATGGGATCAAGGCGAGATCCATCGGCCGCCAAGCGAATGGCTTGCCGGTGCTGAGATTAGAATAGATGAGTTGCAACGTAAATCCGAATTGTTCACAAGGGGAAATATATGTATGATTTAGATTGCAGGGGCGAGAACACGGTGAAACTACGCGTGGATCAATACCCGTACATGAATTTGTGGGTCTTGTAATGGCCGCCGTGCAGTATCCATTTTTTCGAAGCGGGACATATGCAAGCACAGCCGCAACAACCGTCCTCCCCGCAAGCGCATGGCGGCAAGGACTCGCCCAGCGGGAGGTTAGCAGTGGCCCATTGAGGCAAGACGCGCTCCGGAATGACGCGCTCCAGGATGACGCGCTCCGGGAGGGCGCGTCGATGGCGGTGGGACGAGGGCGGGACAAGGAGGTTGGGGTTGTGCTCTTCTTCATCTTCATCCGCGTCATCCTCGTCCGAATCATGTGGAGATGGAGAGGGAGAGATATAAGGGGGCGGTTTCTTTGGAAGCGTGGCAGGGTGAGGCGGAGGAAGGCGTCCCTCGTGACGATGCTGGGTTTTGCTCATGGATCGGTGCTGGGTCTTCTCGTCGAAAGCTTTGAGTCCCTCCTTGTCAATGTATTTCCTGCCATTGCAAGACGAATGAGTAACCATCAGAAATCATTGTTACTGCACACTTGGCTCGCTTCAAGGCATCCGCAGCGCGTATGGTGTCCCGATTCCTACAGGATTGATTTGTTGATGGTAGGTTGTTGGTGGTGGACGAAGGACATACCGCTCTCGATATTGAGCTGCCGTTTTGCACAACTGTTGTCGATAAGCGCGAACAGCCGCCGGACCTGAAGCCTTGATATTAGCTCGGGCCCTGCGTCGACACAAACAAATTGTATGTCATCCGGTTAGTGGAGGGCATAGGAACGCACTTTTGCATCCGGAGGCGTCCAGCTTCCCGCAGCTTGTCTTTATGCCTACGTTTGGTTGGTATCGCTGTGAGATTCTGGAAGCGAACAGCCAGCCCACTTTTCTGCATATCGTTGTAGGTTTTCCTTGCGACACTGAGCTTTGAGTTCGGGGTCGAGACATTTGCGCTTGCAAAGCATGAGTTGGAAGAGGTACAAATCAGGCGGTGAGTTCGCGACTGTTAAGACAGTTACTTTAGCACTTTGGAGTCTCTGTAGTGGTAAAATACCTGGAAAAATTCAAGGGCCTTACAAACGTTGTACAGAATCAATCAAGGTTGTTATCCGAGAGAGTCGGCGAGGTGTTGAAAGGAGTCCAGCGAGGAATGAGAGTCGAGAGTATGATCAGTGGTCAAGAGTCCAAAGTAGTTTTGGATCATCGTTAGACTGTGTGTTTGGCGGTGAGTTCACGACTTCCAAATAAAGCGCATTTTAATCCTGGTACTACCACAAAGTATCCTAAATTGCTGAAAATATTTGTATGAGCTCCTTAGACGCGATTGAAACTCCAAAATAATCCATGTATCATTCAGGCGAGAAGGCAACATAATACAGACCATGAATTTTTTTTTTTTTTTTTTTTGGGTTAGACGTCGCCATTTGACATGCAATCCATTGCTCTCATAAAAATTTGAGGCCAGTCAGTGGCCGGGAAAATGTTGAATGTGGCAAAACAATGAGTTCGCGATCCAGTCTGATGGAGACCATTTTGGCACATACCGACGTGGTGGCGCGGTCATTCGAGTATTAGGACGCGTAAAGGATGAGGCAGACTTAAATGTTCGTGTTTTCACGCTATTCGGGACAAGAAACGCGCTCGTTCGGACTCAGAGAGGATATTTATGTGAAAATAAGATTGGGGGCAGGAATTCCGACTAAATACAGCGACGATGCGAATATATTACAGCAGAGAAGGTGTTAAGCACTGTAAACCGGTCGCAGAACCTTCACATTTCCCGCGGCGAGGGCTGTTTGAAAGCGGAGAACGGCAATTGCGCGGGTTTTGCAAGAGTCGTATGTCGCGCAGCTGAGCCCGCGGGTGTTGAGGCTACATTCAAGACTAGGTGGAAATGAGTGAGAAGAAAGCGAATGAATAGAGGTGCACTTCTCACCTGGATGGATACACTCCAGGTGCTATACCGGAGTATACCACATACCAGTCCCCGCCGGTAGACAGGATGCCGCCCGCATGCAGAGGGCTGGGCACATCGAGGAGGCCGATGGGGGAGGGCAAAGATGAGACGGCGGACGCAGGGAGAGCCAATGATGTCAGTGTTGTGGGACCAGAGCCGCAGATGCGCGTCCAGCCACGTTGGAGTGCATATTCAAAGGCTGCGCGAGCCAGTTCCAACATGGGATACCCTTGGTAGATGCTGTTGGAAACACCAATCACGAGCGGTGCAACCTCGTGCCTGTGTCGTTATTCAACGCAGATAATGGCAACGATAGAGCAAGGGCCTTAGGGATACGTACCAGTGGCGAAATGCGCCCTTCCGGCGTCCATGAAAGATGGCAAACCCGCCTTTTTTGGACCGTTTCTTTGATTTTGGGGTGAGAAGGAGAGGAGAGCCACCAGGGACACCTTGAGTCTGGGACGCAGCAACGTCCCTGGGAAATGGGTGAGATGTGACACACGATGTGGGATATTAGTGCTCACCAAGTTTCGGTTAGCCCCGCTATCTCAAGGGTGGAGTAGGTGTAGAGTCGCTCTACGTCCTGTATAGTGGGGGACATGTTTATGGAGGCAGAGCCTTGCGCTGATGACGGGTTTTCGGCTTCAGAGGGCAGAGACTCAGAAGCGGAAATTGATAAATCGGCGAATAACCTGGAAATGTCGGGAGGAGAGATTCTTTGAGGGGAGTCGTACGGGGGAGGAGCAGACATAAGGGACGAGTGTAGAGTGAGTGCCACTGAGGATTACTTGTGAGAGTGAGAAGATATGAGTGGCGGAAAGACTTAGATAGAGAATAGGAAATCGATGAGATAATGATGGCATCACAAGCATCGCGTGACCGCGTCGCGTTGCAATTGAATTGAATTGCGCGTTCAACAAATCTGGATACTTTACACAAACTTTACAGGCATACATCATAGTCTGTGAAATGAACACGAGCCACTATCTGACCAACACGCCAGTCATAAGGAGAGTCAGAAGACAACCTCGACGCGTGTAGTATCAGCGAGAGTCGGGAACAATTCACGTACAGGTAACGATAATCACGAACAATCATAAAATTGCGGCATGCTTGCTTGTCTCAGGTCTGTGAAGCGAATTCCGTTTGAAGGGGATATGGGATCGTAGATCTGAGATACCTATGTACCTAGCAGAATCTCAATGTGCGGAGGAATATTGATACGCGAGAAAGTTTCAAAAGGGGCAAGTATTCGGCAAGCAAAGAGTTGATTGGGTACTAATGGATACACGACAGGAACTACAGGTACTACACCTCATTCGCGACGCCAAGAGGGCCGCAAGAGATAACCCATTGAGAGAAGGGCGCTGAAAAATGTAAAATAGATTTGAATCTGAAACGACGCGACCGACCATTCTCATTGGATGACGACGACGGCGCCGTTGAGCAGAGCGTCGTTGAAGTAGGACAACGCCTCGGCCTGCGTCGCATGCTTCTCCGAGATGGCGGTCGAGACGCCGGTGACCGCGGCGAGGGAGATGGCGGAGTTCCTGGTCAACCCGACGTCTTTGCTGCGAGTGATGGCAAACCACTTGTCGTTGTTGTCCGGGATGGCGCCCAGAGGCATGGCCGGGACGACGGCGTAGAGGAGACCCGCCATCCAGGGTCCCGCAGTGCGCAGGAACGCAGGAAGGGTGGGTACGGGGGGAGGAGCCGCTAACGAGGAAGGATGGTATGAGAGGTGTTTGGTAAGATGAAAGTGGTAGAGAAGGACGTACGGAGAGCGCCAGTGGTGACGGAAAGGCCAGAGAAGGCGGTAACCACCGCGCTCACCGCAGTGTCGACGGCGTCGGAAGCGGTGTCAATGTTGTTGACCGCATCGAGAACTAGAAAAGTTTGGGTTGGGTGTTGTTGTGATACAGGGAGGAAAAAAAAACTTACGACCAGCGGGGGAAGTTTCGAGGATTGAGCAGCTTGCCCCCGTCAACGCGGCGACGGCGGCAGAGAGCCCAGAGAGCAAAACGAGCCCTGCAATGGGAGTAAGGACGAGCGTAAGATTATTAGTACGACAACAACGTACCATGCTGGACAGCAGGAGGGGGAGGGCTCCCCCGCAGTTGCGGGAGCAGAGTTGTTGAGGTCGGTCATAGTTGTGAAAGAGGACGGTGTTAAATCAGAAGGTGGGTAAAGCGTGGGGGGGTAAGAAAGAGATATGTCGCGAGCGAGGTTTTATATAGCATTTTTTGTGAAGCGTATTGGAACTCCGCTATCATGTGGCGATGGCAATAATCCGATTAATCGCATTCCTAAGGAGGAAGCGGAGGGGGCCGGGATCCCAGAGACTGGGCCATCATTTCCGGTGCGTCCATACCTTGTTTTTGCGCGTGAAACATCAGCAAGCAAGAGAGAGCAGATACCTACTCGTGTAACAAGGCGGGTTGAGTTACTTTCTGGGTGTACGGGCGCTGATATCCTGCGCAGATGCCGGCCATGGTGAAAAAGAGCACAAAGTTGCGGCAGAGAAGGCCAAAGGAACACCGGCGAAATCTGAGGTTCTGGGCTGAGGGCGCACGAGAAGATATTTTGATGAAGCACTTCCCCGCCTACGCCGATGCTGTGGAGAACAGGCGCTGGCGCGACGAGCGTGCGGCCCTTGAAACTATTGTTAACGAATTTCACGCTCGTATCAGCTGGCGATTGGCGGACCACGAAGAACCAGAGTTGCCTTTACCCGAATATGACCCGTTGGCACCGGTTATGAAGGAGAACTTGAGCCCAGAGGACACAGAGGCCAAGAGGTTGCGAATTGAGGTGCTGAACAAAGTGAGTTCTAGGAGTTACGGCTCGTGATTGTGTACGCCATGCTGACGGACGCCATCAGCGTATTCGACGGTGGCTACAATACCGTGTCCGTCTTCTACACAAACAGTATCGTCCCAAGCTCGACGGCTCGAAGAATGGCTGGGCCGTTCTCCTCGCCAAACTCTCTGGGGTCCAGCAGCCACCGAAAGCACGACAGGTTTTTTTTTTTTTTTTTTTTTTTTTGATTCAATTTTATTTGGGCTCGATAGCGTACTATATGGTACCCATACTTCTAAACTTTGTGTCCAGTCTCAATACGTAGCGGAAAATCGACGAACTACAGCAGTATGCCCCCTTAGTCAACATTAGACCGAGTTGGGGCGGTGGCGCGGAAGCGCACACATTAAGAAACGCTGTGGGTATGTAGTTTAGTAGGGAAAAAGGAACCCCACAGGCGGGTGAATGTAAGGTAAAAGAGGGAAGCATGGGGAGGGGTAGGAAAGCAGTGTGTTTATCCTTCAACTCTCTGGGGTTTGCTATCGGTTTCTGGCAATGTAATGGGAAACCTTGCATTGGGACCCCCACAAAAGGGCTCCGTTTTGAACGAGAATGTCGGCGTCGGCTTTAGAAGAGAGGGAGATCCGCACAGGCACAAATTTCTTCGTCATAAAGTCGTCTCTGTTGCACATGAATGAGAAAGCCTCCATCTTTCCCTGGAAGCCCCCCCCCTTCAGCCATTCCGCTGGTGAATAGGAACGGGTAATCTTGTCCCATATAGGGACATTCCGGGCAATGACAATGTGCCATGGGACTCCTGTATCAACCCGAGGGCAAGGATGTGCTTTCGAGAAGCCAAGAAGCACCCGTATGGCACCCCAAATGGCAGGTGCACGGGCTAACGCGTCGTCAGCAGAAATGGGTTCATCATCAAGTCCAACAAGGTGAAGCGCCAGGTTCCCTTTTTGTGTCCACCATACACCGTTGAGCGTTACTCGGTCGAGGACGGACTTCACACCAATTGTTTTAAAGAGTGCAGCTGGAGATGGGATGGGAGAGGCACGGGGTGGTTCCGTATCGAAACGGAAGACCAGGTCTGGCTTGGATGCCGGATGAGTGGGAGTAGGAGAACGAAGCGGTGGGTCTGTCGACTGTTTTGCCATGTTAGGCTTAGCTTCCGTCGGCGTTTCGGCGCGATCAGTGGCGGTGCGGACTGCCTGCGCATACGTGGCGGTTTTTACAGACTGAGAGGGGATGGAGTCGGGGGCGCTGGAGTGGGTAGGTGGTGGCGGGGCAGAAGCTGATGCAGCGCTGAGCCTGGTCAGGACCTTGAGGACATCTGTCATGTGAGGATTCAAAATGGGGCCGGTGCATATAGCAGTGCAGTGGATGATTGTAAGTGTGGCGAGTGCTGAGTCCAGGAGGGACTCGAGTCGGTGGTAATGGGCAGCCAAAAGGTCATTTGAGTGAGTCGGTCCAGCGTTAGGAG
Organism: Mycena crocata; assembly: GCA_029281795.1. Taxonomy (NCBI): domain Eukaryota; kingdom Fungi; phylum Basidiomycota; class Agaricomycetes; order Agaricales; family Mycenaceae; genus Mycena; species Mycena crocata. Next base: position 231,242 of record JARJCP010000096.1, on the reverse strand, counting down.
GCTGAAAGGTCGAAGGTGTTGTCGGTGGCGCCAGCAGAACTGCCGGCACCGATTGATGGTGGTGGTCGGAAGCAGAGATCATCCCAGCACGACAGGCTTATCAGCAGTTTATGCGCGAAGACATGGCCGAGAAGATTACACCAATTGTCGCCCAACGCTGGCTGGAGGACGCACCAGAGGGCACCTCACAAAGCAGCAAGGACCCGACACACACGTTTCGCACCCAGGTGGCCCGCGAGCTGTTTACGGCACTCCCAAAAGCTGAGCAGGATGGCTACGGCGATCGTGGCAAGGCGGAAGCTGCGGAGGGGCGAGCCAAGTACGAAGCCCAGTTCAAGAGCGGTCCTTCCCGAAAACCCGAGGACCGTCAGAAGTGAGTAATCCTGCTCCGGAGGAGAAGACTCGATTGACGAACGATAACAGGTGCCTCGACGAGGTGGGGACGTTTATGGGCCCGATTTTGAAGGGTATCTTCGAGGCAACGGGTTTCCATGGCGTCCTCTTACTGGGCGGGCCGATGCCGAAATACCAGGGAGAGCTGAAGACCATCTAGTGCGTTACGCTTGGTTTTGCTCACATATCACTACTGACTTGTTGTTTTCCGTTCTCTCTAGCGTATCATACGGACGGAGCAGACAGGCGCCCGGCGCACACTTTCCAGGATGGGCAAAGGACCGCTGGAAACCCATCACAGATCTCATGAAAGAGTATATTTGGCAACGGCATTCAGTGCGTATTATCGTGATCTAGCTAGCTCTATGACTGAATGTATACCCTACAGCTGATGATGACATCCAGGCTGCTGCCATGGCGGAGCCTCTTGAAGGCGTGAAATATACGATTTCTCCCGACGGAGCAATGGGGATGGGAGACGCCTCATCAGATTCGGAGGATATTTTGTCCGAGTCCGACTCGAATTGTGATTCTGAGGATGATGACGAGAAGGGGCGCACGAAGAAGAGAGGAAGGGAGGGAAAAGACAGCAGCAATGCGCCTACCGCGAAGGGCAAGGTGTCTACGAAGGGCAAGGTGTCGGTGGCAAAGAAACAGTCCACGACGGCGAAGAATGCGCCACCCGCGACCCCCGTTGCGGTAGCTGTGTCGTCTGTGTCCACTGCACCCGCTGCTCCCGTTGCGCCTTCGCCTTCGAAATCGACGTCCACCCCTGATTCCAGCCCTCCACGCTCACCGCTGACTGTCACGCCCGCTGCACCAGTCGATATCCCCTCGCCACCGCAGGAAGATCCGCCGCCGTCGCCTCCTGCGCCCCTGACGTACGACCAGGAGCGCGAAGCAAACATACGGCGTAACAAGGCACTTTTGAAACCTTTGGAGGATCAAATTCGCATGGAGATGGCAGAGCTAGGAAAATCAATCAGTGGCAAACCCCTCAAGAGGAAGCGCGCCCCGCAGAAGAGAGTGAAAGGGACGGAGCCGGTGCGAAAATCGCGACGCCTCAATACGGGGCCCTCGCCCGAGGAGGAGGAGGAGGAGGAGACGGGTGAGCGCGAGAAGACCGCGAGCGAGCAGGAGCGCGAGAAGGCCGTGGGTGAGCACGAGGAGAGTGAGGAGGAGGAGGAGACGGGTGAGCACGGGAAGGGCGTGGGCGAGCAGGAGCGGGAGGAGTCTGGCCCATCGACACAGCTGCCGCCGCTATCGCGCGCGGCTCTTGCGCTTCTGCCCACGCCGCCATCTATGCAAGGTGCCTCGGCGCCCGCTGCGGCGCTTCGCATCGAAATGCCAGCCACGGCGCCTCGCTGGCTGCGAGAGGTTGTGCCGTGGCTGCAGACGTCTGATCTTGGGTGCCATTTCACCGCGCTCATCGCAACGCTCTTGCACCTCGAGACAGCCTTCAAGTTCGACGATGGGAACGGGGCCCGATTACCCCGTGGTGCACGTCCAGATCCCATTACAAGTTGGATTAACAAGGGGCGCGTTTCGAAAACCAAGAACATCCCGCCAGTGACAAATGTCGCCAAGTACGCCGAGTCTTTCCTTTCGTGGTGGGATGAGCTGCAGCCAGAGTGGCGTACTCATTCGGGCGAAGGGCGGTGGGCATTTGGTGGCGATGTACCCTACGGGAAATCAGATGAATGGGGAGACTTGGATGTGCCGGGGCAAAATGGTTGTTTGTCGCTGGTCGCGGGACTTTACATCTGGGGCGTGTGCGCGAACCAGCCGCGAGAGGTCAGGGAGCAATGGGAGTATGCAGTTCTGGACATAACCTGGATGCTGGAAGGGCTGGCGCTGTCCATGAATTAGTATCGACAACAATTTTCTCTTGTATTTACGACTTAGGCAGTATGATTGAGTACCAACGCGTGTATTGAGTTCAATCGAGACGTTGTTTCGGACTACACTCATAGACATTGTCATAATTATATGCAAAGGGGAAAGGTACAGTGTGACTAGAGGTTGAAGAAGGTGCTACTATGTTTTAAAAAGGTATAAACGAGACTTGAAGTCGGCATTCCTAAGTCCAATGCATATACACGTGATTCAATTTGGAAACAGTTTCTCGCAGGGTAAGTACGGGAAGGGCTGCGCGACATGCGGCACGGCCGCGGGGAATGACGGAAGTGTACGTGCTGAGCGCGCTGTGTGAGTCGGGAGAACGGGAGCGTGACAAGAGAGGGCGGGATAGCGTGACAACGGCGGATAGTGTGACGACGGAGAAGAGAAGAGAGGAGGCAGGGAATACGAGGGCAGGTTGTGATTCTGGCGCGAGCAGCGCAGACGCCAGGTGCAAGGGGAACATTTTCTACAAACAAAGGCCGGGGGCACTTTTATTGATGCAAGCATAAATTGGGGGGCAGGATGCGGCCTGGAGCAGCAGCGGGATACGGCGGGGGATGCGCGCTGTAACCGAGCTGCGGCAGGATGCACGCTGTAGCCGAGCTGCGGCGGGATGCGGTGGGGTGCGGCGGGATGCGCGCTGCAGCGAAGCGGTGACGGGATGCGACCGTGAGAGCGATAGATATAGTAGAAGGATGCACGCGAGCAGCCAAGGCAATGCGCGAAGGACCAGCCCCAAACCGCCCCAAACCAGCCGGTGGCGGGAGGAGGCAGAAGGGTGGGAAATTATTACTAACTACTGATGGCGGTTTGTGGCGGGAATCAAAGCGAATTTAAGCGGTAATCTGGCGCGATGTAAGAAAGGGTCATTTCGGGTGCGAAGGGAGGAGCCGGGCTGATTTGAGGAAGATATTTGAACGCCCAATGTGGATATGTACCCGAGTGCAAGGGAAATTGTACCATCAGATCCAATTTTTGCTAGGATTTTGAATTGATCCCAGGAAGCAAATAAAGGGCAATCCGGGTGCCGAAAACGCCGATTTTTTCCGCCCCCAAGCAGGCGGGAGAGGGATGCAAAATGCTATAGCTGTAGCCAGCCCCTGGCTGTAGCCAGGACAATACGCTACTGTTCTGTGGCTACATCCATCTATTTTATTCTATATATTACAGCTAGGGTCATCGACTCCCTCTGTGGAGGATCCGGGAATGACACGGTCCGTCTGTCCGGCTTGCACGTCACAATGTCCACTGGAATACCTAGTGACGCCCAATTTGTATGAAACTTGAAAGTACTTGCCTAGTAGCAGCGGCACTCTCATACTACGTAAGCCTCGACCTCGAAACTCATCAACACGCCGTCGGCTGACAACACGTACATGGTGAATCGAGTGAATCCAAGTACCTTGGCTTTGGCGGTTAGCGCATATAACTTCATGCGTATCCCCTCTCGCGGCTTCGGCAACCCCAGGATGGAATTGAAGTATTCCTCGGACATGAGCGTTATATCCGCCCCAGAATCTAGACGACCCTTAATAGGTAATGCATTGGGGGATCCTACGGCTACTCTGGGATGGAGCGCTCAAATACCCAGAGAAGCGAAACCTGGCGGATGCAAGCGGGACCTGAAAGCTTTTTCTCGGCTGTAGTGTTCTCTGAGAGAGGATTGGTGGTTAGCCTTCAATTCTCCAACGAGTGGGACATCGTCAAGGGGTACTCCCGACGGCCGCTCCTCGTTCGCAGTTCCGACGGCAGGGGGAGGCGTATCCTTAGAGAGAGGGTCATCGTCTGCAATTTCTACAGACGGCCGCAGCTCCTCCTTGGAATTCAGCTTGATCGCGCCTCTATCCTTGAAACGTAGCACTCTTCAAGGAATTTTGACATCCTTAGCTTCTTCTTCTCCCGCTTTCTCCTTTCCCTTTGAGTATCCCGGGCGATTCTTAGCTTGCTCGGCCTTTCGAAGTTCATCAGCCACTCGTCGACAAACATTGCGATTCGGACGGGGGGGTGTAAGTGTGCAACGGATGCTCCAGTAAATTTGGTGTCGACAACGTGAGCGGATCTAGACCATGGCAGGGAAGATAACTTAAGGGATTCACTCAAATAAGCAGAAGAGGATTCATTGTAGATCTCAGCAATCATCGCTATGTACTCGTTATAGTCCGATTCCTCCGCCTCGTGCGAGATTTCGACCTGGAGCATGTTCACGTCGCGCATGCTCAACCACTTCCCGTAATGGGGACAATCACGGGCGAAATGCTTAGCGCTCGAGCACACGTAGCATACACCATTGGCGGGTGGGCGCTCGCTGTGGACGTCGTCTCGTTTCGTGAACTCGTACTCCTTGACAGTTTTGCCTTCGGGCCACGGAAGTCGAGAAGAGGTAGCGCAGGTCGGCGCTCCTGCGCTCGGCAATTTGCCATGATTCCCTTGACTAGGGTGGATACGATTGCGGAAGTTGGAGGCGGCAAAGGCCGATTTATTATCCTCTCCAGAGGCATGAGCCGGGTCCATCACAGAGTCGGAATATCCGATCTCAGAGGAATCCACGGCGTTGCCATACTTCCGATTCGTCCGTCACGAGTCAACAGTACCGGGGTGCACATTATAATGTGACCTGGTCTTGCCACAGGGGCACGTTAGAACGTGCCCTTTCGCTTGGCAGGCATGGGACACGTTATAATGCACACCCTCGGCGGGGCGCACGGCACCGCTCCTCCTTCCAAATCGGACCCGGCATTCCGGCATCCCGCGCCTCGCGCTCATGCCATCAATTACTATTAAAAATAATGCTTAATACCTGCATTACTTATTATTATTATTATTAAAAACCCAAAACGGACGCTAAAGCAGAAATCAATTCTTCCCATTCCTAATAATACAAAACCATTCGGCCCAGCCAAAAAAGGGTTCGCCTCCTACCATCCCAAAAAGGCAATTTAGTCCAGGTCGTCGAAATCCTCCTCCTTGTCGTCGCTGAACTCCCCGTACGCGACATCGTCTTCCACCTCCACCTCTATAAGAACCTCCTGCGTAACATCTGACACCTTATCCTCCAGCACTCCCGCAGCCCTCGCCCTCACGGCATTCCATTTCTCGGCCCACTTCTCCATCCAAAAGTGTTCCCTCGCGTCCTGTTCTAGCGCGTATGCACACAGCCCCTCCCGTAGCTCCGAAGAGATCCCCGATCTTGGAAAACGCCGATCCCGCCACCAATTCGCTTTCCACTCACAAAACACCAATACACGTCGCATTTCTTCATCCAGCAAAATCAGATCCTCCCGCCACCGGTCCGCGCGGGCACGCGCTTTCGTCCATTCAACTCGGATATCTGCCGGAACGGTCAGCTGGGATCGGTGTGGGAAAAAAGGGATAGAATACCGTCATGCAGCTTGCCATCAGCTGTCATGTCGCCAGCTGCCGCGGTATACCAGATCCAGGACAAGAAGTGTTTCCCCTCGCCCAGCTCGAGATTGAAGAGCACAGTCGGCAGTACGACCTCGCCAAACTCGTCCAATTCTTCACCATCAGGGGGCAGCCCTTGCACAATTCGCGCCCGCCTCTCCTCCTCCTCCTCCTCCCTGTTTAGTGTCCGCTCGTTCATCCCACGCACGTCACTCTTCTGAAGGACCTTGAATATTTCCTCCCACTCGCCCGGCCCGCGTAGCTGTAACAAAGCGGTACGGGCCGTCTGATACTGGGTGACCGCGCCCCTGATGTGCACCTCGATGCTGCTTTGCAGTGCTTGCGATTTGGTGTAGGCAGCCTGTCCCACGGGGTGCTTCCGCTTGAAATGGAAGGCGATTGTCCGAATGCGGAGGTGCCGCCGTAAGTCTCGCAATGCCGACACCGCTTGTGCCTGTCGGAATCGCGACTCCTCTGCCAGCAGCCCCTCCACACACATCGCCTCCGCCTCCTCCGGTGGGAAGAACGACGGCAGATAGAGTATCGTGTCCTCTGGGCGACGGCTCTTCTGCGGTGTTTCGTTCTCCAAACGCTTTGCCAGCCCAGGCATGAACGCGCTCTGGGAGTCACGGAGCCGCTTGATCATGCCCAACAGGAGTGTGCGCTTTCGCTGCAACTCCGTGGCCTGGATTGTTGTGCGGTTGCGACGCTTCGCTTCCAAACGCACCACCTCTCTACAAAAATGTGTCAGCATTAAACCGCCTACTACACGTGTAGCAACCTACTGCTGCGACTCAATCTCCATTGCCGCCATGATGAAAGCGCCGGGGTTAGTCGTCGCTGTTGCCGCCGTGCCCTGTTCCGCCCTTGTGTGCGCCTCCTCCGCGATCAGTAAACGGATGTCCTCCAAAGTGAGATCTTTTCCCCATCGAGCTGAATCAGCTGATGTTATCATGCTTACACATAAATATACGCACCATCCTCCTCGGGGTAGTCGTACGGGCACGGCTTTGTGTGATCCTGCTCCCACCCGCGGACGGCCTGTTCCCAATTCATGAGCTCTTCCAAGTGGCCCTCTTTCAAACCCTCCGTGAAAGCGTGAAATGCTCGATTATGCAGGATCGCTTTGGGTATGGCCAACACCATCTTTCGAAGCAGAGAATTCCCTGAAAATGCCCTGTCAGACCTTGCATACAAACTGTTACCACACTTACCTATGCCCACAGTTTTACGCCAATTCGCGTAACCACAGAAGTCATCGATCGTATCTTCCCGCGAACCGGGTCCCATGACCGAAACCGACCTCGCGATCATATTCAACCACGACCAGTTTCGTTCGACTCCCTCCCCGTCCGTACGGCCCACCCATTTCGTATAATTGAATGAAAAGGGGCCGTGGCATTTTTTTATGTGCGGAGGCAGGTGAAACTTCGGCACCTTGAACTGGATTTTGACCGAAGCGGGTATCTGCATCTCCTTCGGGAAGGCGGCCATCCGTATCTTGAAATTTCGAAACCACTGGCAAGCGATGTCATAGCTTGCAATAATCGAAAGCAGCGTCATCCCCGTGATGCTGGAAAGAAAAATGTAATCCATGTTGCAGTATCTTATATTTGTTAACATCTGTAGGAGATTTAGTCTGGAAGCGCTCACCTCTCTCCTTTTTGAAGATCCCCGATACTATTAGGGCGGAAGGCCTCGTGACGAGAGCAGCTCACGGAGCCGATGCCCGTTGCTCGCAAACCCTTCGCACGCTTATTATTGGCCCTCCACAACGCCGCGAACGCGACACAGTGACTGATCTGCACGCCCGGGACGCTTAGCATCAAACCGCGCGATACACCCGCTGGCTTACCTCGTCTTCATGGACGTACTTGGCCAAATGAGTCAAGTATTTGTCGTGTGCGACCATGTACGCGTATCCCGGGCCCAGCGTAGGATCCTTCGCCCGAGTCGAGGCTGCCCGCCCCTTCATTTTGAAGTTGGCGTCCTCCGACAAGATCAATTGATATAACCACCTGTTCCGTTGGCAATCAGTACAGTGACAAATGCTAATACACATCGCCACCTACGCTTTGTCGATTGGGGCATTTTCCCAGCCCACCGGTAAGTTCACTCCTGGGATCGGGCACGCACGGCAAGGAATTGCCAGTCCGCCGGGTTGCATGGCCTCGATTCCGTAAAGGATCTCTGTCGTCCCGTCCGTCAGTTTGCGCTGAACTTCTTCATCGTCGTGCCCCCGACCAGCGCGCTTGCACATTTGCAAGTGTCGGTATTCGCGTACGATCAATGTGAATTGTTCCCGCCTATTCTGCTTCCCTAGTTAGTCAAAGTCGCGGTACGCTGACAAAGAATCGCATACGGGCACCTTCCGCATCCCCGCTCGGTCGCTAAGAACCTCCAATGCGTTGTAGAAGTCGTAGGCAGGGACACGTGAAGATTGAGGGTGTGAAAGCGCCGCAGCACACTAAGTGTTGCACATGTCTCAGGGGTTTTAACCGTCGCGGGGAACCACCCGATATTCAAGAGTTGGTCGACATGGGAAGCCGCACCGAGGCATCCGCAATAATCCACAGCGAGCTCGTGGATCGCGTTATTCTCCAACACGACAAATTTGTGAGGCCTATCCCGAGCATCGCAATCTTCCCCAGGAGGATGTCCTATCTGGAAGCGCAATCCGGGGTCGAGGTCTGTTAGGGGACACGGCTGGAAATAACCACCTGCCCATTTCTACGCTCCAATTACTTCTCTGCATCCGTGACCAAAAAAAAGAAGATTCATACCTGGATCATATGCAGAGGTTCATCGCGGTGCCGATTAACCATGCAGAGCTTGCACAAGAGTCGACTTCCGAAGCAGTCTTCACAGCGATACTCGGCCCTGAGCTCCAAACATCCAGGACCCATACACCCCTTCGACCACCAAGCCCCTCTCCCCTCCCTGCGTAACAAGGCGTCCTGGAAACTGTTGCGCTGTTTCATGAAAGCCTTCATAGGTCGGTCCTGATTCGCCGCCCTCAACGATCTGCCAAGCTCTAAGGAAAAAACAATACATACAGACTCCTCATTGCGTTTCTTCTTGATCTTGATCTTGATACCTGCAGGGCCCACTGGCGGCCCATCCTCGGCGGGCGGTGCATATCCCATAGCCATGTCGAAAATGTCATAATCGGTTCGGACACGTTTGGCCTTCTCGGGAGACGGGGGCAGATGAGGGCGTGCCCCAGCCATCATCTCGAGGATGACTTCGAAAGATGTAGATGGTTGTTGTCTATACTACCATCATATCTTGATCTTGATCGCCTCCGGTTACCGGGAACTCGCACATCCGTTGTCGGGCGCTAACAAAGCCCCCACAATGTGCCGTCTCTCATTCAAAAATTGAATTGAATTTCTTTCATTATAGTACTAATAAAACTCCTGGACTCCCAGCTGCAGCAGATGTACCAGCGTGAGGAAGCGGCTATAATACGAAAGTAGAGTCGCGTGTGACTCTTGATCGCGAGGAAGTGTTGTTCTGTGGTAGGGTGAACAGTGAACACAACGCACACAAAAACAAAACAGTGCACTCACTTGAACAATTGTGCATACTGTTGCATTGCCTTGAACTCGCGCCTCAGTCTGCGCCGTTGCCACTCGAGCCACCAGCACATTCACATGAGGCCGTGCATCATCGGGGGTTTCGAGGCCGGGCATGTTGCTGTAGTCCACTTCGCTCTCTTCTGGGGCGTCCACTTCGCCCTCTTCTGGAACGCCGACCCGTAACGCCGATAGAGTAATATAGTCCATATCAGAGTAACGCTCGCCACGCTGAAGACTGGACAGTGTGAGGGTTCTGAAAAGTCTGCAGGTCGAGCACGCACTGTGATACAACTGGCTGGTGCAGTCGCTCCCTTTGCAGCCTCATGGCTGTCTGTAAACTGGAGCCATATCAGCCGTAGCATAGAGAGCACCAAATGAGAACGCACTCGCGTCGACCTGCAGAGTAGGCAGCGTAGGCTGAATCTGACACAGAGTACGCGTACCTGCCTCCCATGCTCACGCCGCCCTGCGGCAGCGTCTGTGAGCCTCTACTTCGATCCATATCACGCTGATTGAAAGTCTGAGGATGCGGCAGAGACGAGATCAGCAGACGTACCTGGGATCGTATTCTGCTCTCTCATTAAATGACAGTGAGAACAGCGTAAACGATGGTGGTAAGTAACGAGAGGAAACACTAGTCGTTGCCGGTCTCTCCCGCTCCAGATTTCCCTCTCTTCCTGTATGTAATGCAATTGTCAGTCGATACAAGGCGAGGATTGGACATACTTACGATCTTGAGTCGTTAAAAACATCCGACGCCTTGCGCTTCCTGCTCGCGGCGCCGGCAGCCAATTGTGCAAGCAGCACATCATCTGCACTCGGTCGAGCTGCCAGAATTTTCTTGGCGCGTTGGGCAACAAGCGAGAGGGGCACGGGGGATTGTGCGGGCACAGAGCAGATTTGTGGCCCGGTTGGAGCCGAGGTGATGAGCGTCCCATTGTTCTGCACCACGGATACCAAGGGCGCGACTCGTGTCGACGTGAAAGTTAGGATTGGCGCCTGATCTTGGAGCGGGCCGAGGAGGAATTCGCCATGAGGCACGGCACCGCCTTGCCGTCGACGGTGGTAATCGCGCCAATGCGAACGAGAGTAAATGTAGCGGGGTTTAGAGGTCGACATGTCAGTAGAAAGAGGGATGACTGGAGTCCGGCATATCCCGATGTCAGTAAATGAGGTATTCGGGCGACGTCAATATTTGCCTTCCCTCCAAATCTTCGCTCCCTGGCCCCAAAATCCATCTGGTAATTACCTAAATCACTTCTTGTATCGGTTAATTTTTTATCTGAGGGACTGACAGCAAGTGCGGGCGGGCAAATATTGCCAACAAAGCACGAACTCGCAGATCAATTAAGCCACAGAGATATTTGGTCAGCTGGCTCCCGCGCTTGGATGCCTGCTTTTTTTTTTGGCAGATATGTTCGTGGTCATAGGCAAGTTTGAGAAATTAAAGTAGGTCTATTGCTTGCCTTGGGAACTGGGGAGAAAACGAAAGGATCAAAAAGATCACGAACTCGTCAATGGGGTATGGATCATTCCATATATACTATATACAAACGTACACCTTTCCCGTCACTTTCAGTCATGTCTTCCAATAACTCTACTCCGGCCGGGCCATCAATGAAACGTCGAGCCTCCCGTCGCAGTCCCTCTCCATTCTCACCGCCGCCGGAAATCACCCCTCAGGAAAGGCGTCGACGCCACGCCGACGCGCAGTGCCGATACAGAGAGAGAAACCTGGAGGTCACCCGCCAGAAGGCGCGGCAATGGATGGAAATGTGTGTACCTTGTAAATCCACTCAGTCTGCTTCTCAATCCCTGAAAGGCTACGTTTCCGGCGCTCCGACGAGGACACCGCGCTCGCTGCAGAGCGTCGACGCATCGTCGACGCTGACTATCGTGAGCGGTACGTCGCAACTCACTACCCTGCATTTTAACTAATGTCCCGGACGTCCTTCAAGCTGTCGCAAGCGGTGCGTTACTTGAATCTACCGCGTTGGGGGCATGCACTAATTGTGAGGCCAGGAAATTCATTGATAAATTTGGACGCCGGGCCTTTGCCACCCATTATCTCCCTCTACACGACATATACAGACCACATATCACGCATCACCAGTTTGTCTTTCAAGAGGACGAGGCCCGCTCGGAGAGGCGGAAACAGGTTGCGGCAAGTCCCCGAAAAAGCAGCGGACACCCAAGGCGTAGAGTCGAATTGAATAAAATCCTCTTTTCCTGTGCCGACTTTTTTTTTTCTTCTTAAGCAAGTCAAGTGAAAATAAAAAACGAAGAATGCATTCATTGCAAAGAATATTGTAAATCTACGAAGTTTTTGCCTGGTCACTCGACTCCCACACCTCGAACATCCGAAGGCCGTTCTCCCATCGTTGCGCACGTTCGGTCTCCCGCTGCTCCAAGTCCTCGCCCTTCGCGCTCGCAAAAAAAGTAACATCCGAACGATTACCATTGTTGACCCAACGAAATAGTCCACCTGCTGTGAATTGAGTGAACGAGTATCGCCTCTCGCCTTGCTGGATGCCTATATTAGAGTGTCGCAGCAGGGCGGAAGGGATCATGATCGTTGACCCCGGAGGAAACCGGATAACAAGATTCAGGTCCCATAGAATCAAATGGCCGCCGAGTGCTGTTATACAACACCAACCCCATGCTAGATTTGCAGCGTCGACGTGGGGGAATGTAACTGTACTTGGCCCAAAATTGAACATACACGCCGCAAAGACAGAGACGGCCTCGGGAAACAGGCGGCGAAGGTAGGGCGCGGCGTGATGGAGGAGCGACATCTGCTCCTTGTAGAACTGATGCAACGTGGGTGCGAAAGATCGGAAGATGCCTGCCAAAAAGAAATCAGAGGGCAAAGGAAAAGACGTTGGTGCTGGTACCGTTAGAGAAGGACACAATGCGTCGGAATGACCAATGTGCGACAAGAACAGCGCATATGGCGTCTTGGTGTTGAGCAGGACGCCGGGGTGCTACGGAGAAATAACCATTTCAAAACGGCTTGGCAGGCCGAGACAAAGATGACACACCGTTTGGCCACCGCCATAGGAAACTCCTGCGCTGACAGCGATGAATTCACCCCGCCGCCCGTCGCCTGTAGCACGCGGGCCTGCTCTCTCAAAAAGCGTCGTTGCGGCGATGATGGCGGCCTTGTACGTGTCGTGGCCCAGGGCGGTGGGGCGGGGGCGTCCGGCAAGACAAGCGAATACGCGACGTTTGCAATCTATCAAAGGTCGGCAGGAGCTAAAAGCGATGCATCAAGATTGTAAGATTGGAGAGATGCGAGAATGTCATGAAAAGCTCACCGGCCGTCCCACCCAAGAAAAGTCATACCCGCCGCACGAAGTTCATCGAGCTCGTAAGGGCGTGGCTCAGGATCTTTGATGCGGATGCCGAGCCAAACGGTGGACGTGGTGTCGAGGTCGCTGGTGTCGAGGTCGGCGAAGATGGGCGTGGACTGTTGGATACGGCGTGCGACTAGCTTTTTGTTGGGATTGCCGGTAATCATTTGCTCCGTCTGGCGTTTTTGGCGACGAGATTTGGTGTGGTACGCCGCCTTGCGAAGCTTTTCAGAGGGAGAACGGTGTCGAGGTACACGGATGATAGAGTCGTTCGGGGCGGGGATGGAGGCAGGGATGGATGGCTGGCGAGGTATGCGAATGATGGATTCATCTGGTGCCGTTGCACATGCAGCTGAGTTGTCCTTGGTAACGCTTGGCACGGCAGACGGCGGTGCCGTGCCGACTTTGCGCACGCGAATGAGGGGGAGGACCGATGTCGAGGTGCTGGGGGCGGGATTTGTGGGTTTGCTCGGAATGGGAGGAATGGCTCGGGGAACACGGATGTCGGTGTTTTGACTTTTGCTAAGGGATATCGACGGGGAGGCACGTTTTTTCGTAGCGGGGGGTGCAGGCCGGGGTATAGCAGTAGGTTCAGGTGGCGGATCGAGGCCGAGGCTGAGCTCAAGCTCGATGGCGCGGAGGGGAACGATTTTGTAGCCGGGTTTGCTGGCGGTTTGAGAGGAGACGGTTTCAAATCGGACGAGTGCCTGGTCGAGATGCCGAGTGGTGCGTTGCTCCTCCTCTCGGCTTATGAGGTCGTAGATGTCGATGCCCGAAACGGAGTATGGGTCACCGCCGTAGGGCGAAAATATTGCCCCGCTCCGAGTCGAGCGACCTGTGGAGGGAGATAAGTATGAGGCGGGGGATGGTGGATTATGTCGGGGGTACTGCTTGTGGCCGACAAGCCAGCTCCAGGGTCGGAGCCACCGAGTCGACCCCAAGCAGCAGGGGAGGGAGTTAGAAAAAAAAGAGCTCACCGAAAATGCGATGCAGCATCGCGCGCAGTCGTGCGGGTGATGGTGGTGGTTGTGAGGGATTCAGGCGCGTGTGCGTGTCGTTTTGAGATGCGGGGGGGCAAAAAAAGCATATGATATTTTTATGGCTACGGGTGGGGTTAACCGGAAGATGACGACGAGGCGTCGACAACGGCGGCGCTCCAGCCTCCGCCTCCCCAGCCTCCAGTTCCCCAGCCGCCACCTCCCGACACATCCTTGTCTTCGACATCCTGAAGTCCCCAGACACCAGGTCCCCATCCATTGTTCACCGAAATGGCCGCCCAGCCAGGGAAGTCATCGTTGGTGGCGAGGGAGCTCCAAGCCAAAGCGTCATTGGATATGTCCGCTTGGGAGGAATCAGCGTCGGCGAGGGCAGGGGGGCGTATTGCTTACCATTGGACAGATTGCCATATCGGCGGCGCCAGCGCCATTGGGTGGGCTGAGGCGGCCTGGGACGACGCGACCGACGAAATTGCGAGTTGTGTTTACGAGCTAGGGCAGGAACTCAGTGGTGAACGGTGTGTAAGGGGGAGAGAACGAACCGTGTGCGCGAAGGGTTGCCATGAGCGAGGTGAAATGGTAAACACTTGTTGGTAAACAAGTGTTAGGCAAACAAGAGCTAGGAAAACATAGACAACGTCAGGGCATTTCCATATTCGATTCAATAACTACCCACCGAAATCCACTAGAAAAAAATGGCTCGCGCGAAGAAGGGAACAGCGATGGGGCGCACGTCTTCATTTCAAGGGGAGAAGCTCCTGTGGCTTCTTACCTTTGAGAATGAGTGGCGGACGACGGACCGCACTGCTTTTTACGACAAAATTGTGATCCTCTTCTTTGCGCGCTACGGTTACGACTTGGCATTCGACCAGAACGTCTCAGGCAACATCGACGATTGGAAGCCGGTGAATCGGAAGCTAGGACTCACGCCCGAGGAGCTGCAAGCCGAGAATGATTTCCAGGAGGAGAAACGCGCTCAGTTACGCCTGGTAGGACGCGTCTATAATTATTGTTTGCAGAAATAGCTGACCTAGAAATTGTCAGAAATTGTCAAACTGGTTCAGGCATAAACTCAAGGGAAAACGCCTTCACAGCGGCGCATTGAGTGCGATCTTGAAGAGAATGCAGGCTATGTCCGGGCCGGGCAAACGTCCGAGGCGCAAGACACCCCTAGCGTGGTACTTGAGCAAATATTATGCGAGCAAGATGAAAGCAGAGTTCGATGCAATCTGGGAGGCGGCAAAGGAGGCCTTGCCAGGCGGCGCCCGCATTTCCATGTGCCAGGACTTCGTGAAGGCACGACTGGATAAGGAGACAGAGGACTTCAAGGAGAAGCTCGCAGAGGAGGCAGTGGACGCACATGCAGCAGAGATGAAAAAGTATAAGGAGGCGCACGTTATTCCTGAAAGAACCGCTGAGCAGTACCACGAGTAAGTCCTATTTGGAATCGTTAGTGCTCAGCAGATCTGACACGAGCTGCAGAGCGCTTCAGTCGTTCGACGACGTAGGGATACCTCTCGCGGACGCACTCTCGGAGCGGATGGGTATGCACATCATCCTCATGGCAATCGGCCCCGTGGGCGATCAGAGGGGTGCGGTGCGACTGCGGACGTGAGTGGACTACAAGATGGATGAGACATCAAAAACTAACGGATGTACAGAATCTTTTTCAACACAGCGCCGGGGCGAACCAACAAGATTTGGGGAGAGTTCGACCGAACGGGTTTCACAGCCGCCGAGGAGTCGTTGGTACATTATGGTCGAGCGTTTTCTGTGAGTAGTTTAGTTTTGTTATTTTGCGAGGGTAACAGGTAGCTTACGCACCAAATCACCAAATGTAGCACCTGAGGAGTGCCGCGCCCGAGCCTGGCCCCCGCTGGAAGTTGCCCCTGCGGAGCCCTCTTTCGACACCATGATCCGGATGCCCATCGACGCCGAAACTCCTGTAGGCGTGCCTGTGCAGCCCGTGGGTCCCATAGCAGCACCCTCGGATCCCATAGCAGCGCCCGCAGGTCCCGTAGCAGCGCCCGCAAGCCCGATAGTCGCCGAATCTACCTGGGCGCCTTCTCTTACGCCGCCTCCGTCTGCCGCACCAGGCGCATCTGCAGTAGCGGTGGTGCACGACGCGGAACTGAGATCCCGCTGGACACAGACTCAGCTGGATGTAGTTGGGATGATGCGGTCGAAGGAGTGGGGCCCACGGTGGAAGCTACTCATCGACGCGGTTATTGCGTTTGAGGAGTCGGTTCTCTGGGCGCAGGGAAAGCTTCCGCGGAGCGCCCACCGACCGGGTGAGATTCCGGCATGGATGAAAATTCACCGTCCGGCTGGTGACTTCAAGGACGCAAAGAACTGGAAGGAATCATTTGGAGAGCGGTTCGTGGCGTGGTGGCGGGACATTGGGCCGACAGCACACAAGGCAGAGCGCCCATCCTCTGTGGCGAAGGAAGAGCCGTGGCCGCCTCGTGGAGCACGGCAGTATGGCGACGAGTTTATTTGGTCGGATTGGATGTCCGTGAGGCAGGGTGGGGATAACGGTATACTTCTGGTGGTGCAGGCGTTTACGTGGTGAGGGCAGGAGATCTTCAATGCGGGAGTTTCCGATGGATTGGGCGGCGGGGGAAGCGGCAATGGCGGACAACGAGCAGTGGCAGGACGTATTGGAGGATCTCATGTTCGCCTATGGGGAGATAACAGACGATTTGGATGACGATGTGAGGGAGGAGCTAGATGAGGAGCGGAGAACTAGGGTGGTGAGCGGTGAGGAAGATGCGCAGAGGGCGGAAGCAGCGCTGGAGCGGGAGGATCACGAGGACGGGCAGGATGTGGACAGCGAGGGTGCAAGGAGGTTCTTGGCGTTGAGGGAGAGGAGGGATGCTTCGGCGAAGGCAGCGGCTGACTCGAAGGCAAGGATGGAAGCAGAAATGCAGACCATGCAAGCTACAGGGCCGGTAGAGCCGGCAGGGGAAAAGAAAAAGGCGACACGAGGGTCGAAAAAGAGGTACGTGCTATCAAGAGATAATAAATAAGTCGCAGCTAAACGGTTTCTGGTAGGAAACGTACCTCCGAGGAAGAAGATGTGCAGGGAGGGGACACCGTGGAGCCGCCCGCAAGAAAGACGAGAAGCAGCCGGGCTGCAGTCGTCGCCAGCGAGGCAAATAGGTCCAAGCCGAAACCTGCGTGGCGGTGGGTAAATTTGCCTGACAGATGTAGACGGAGCTCACGAACTCATTGACAGCGGCGCCGGCAAGATCGTGGGGACGACAACGGCTTTCCAGGGAATGGAAGCCGGAGCTCCAGGATCATCCACGGCGCAGAGTACCCAGCGTGCGTGTCCAGCGTAGATGTGACGATGGATGTGCGTGCTGCTGAACGGCCGGATTCGGCGGGATCTGTGCAGGCAGAATCGGGGCCGGTACCGTTTGGTCGTCGGGGATTGCTCATCCACGGTGCTGATGGGAGGCTGCATCGTGCGGCAGAGGCAACAGCACCAGGACCTGCGCAGGCCGCTTCCTCCCTGGATCTCCCAGACCCGACGAAGAACGACAGGAGTCCGGAGGAGTGGGAGGGGAGGACCCGTTCGCCCCCGATTACGTAGATCCGTTCGTAAACGATCCCTACGCTGGGATGTCTGCCGAGGAACACGAGGATTTGGAGAGGGAACTAGAGCTAGATCCCGATGCTGGGGATGACAATGACGATGAGGACGACCTGGCCGAGGGGGAGGAGGAGTAGTTCGTTTTGCGCAAGGCCGCGGTGCCCCCTGTATTATATGCTCTTTATATGCCCTCTTTTTCTGGCTTGGGTGATCACGTGGGCGTGAAGGCAGGTGAAGCAATAGAGAAACAATAACAAACAATTGAGTTATCTGGTCCGCCCAGCTTTGGCAACCCGAATGCGGCGAACGACAAACACCCTGCAACAAGGGTCGTGGGCTGCCGGAATGCCGACGAGGTTGCTGCGCTTTCTGAGCCCGATTTGGAAGGAGGAGCGGTGCCGTGCGCCCCGCCGAGGGTGTGCGTTATAACGTGCCCCATGCCTGCCAAGCGAAAGGGCACGTTCTAACGTGCCCCCGTGGCAAGACCAGGTCACATTATAATGTGGCTACAGGGTGAGCTCCACGAGTAGTAGTTGTTGAGATTCCTGAGCTTCTGGGCAGTAGTCCATTCACCATGAGGGTCTTGCAGTAGCGGTGAATTGCGGCCAGTAGCAAGAACACGTCTGGGTAGCGTTCGGAGTTGATAGTTCCGCCCCAAACATCTGGAGCCGTGGCGAGGAGACAATCAATGACGCCCACACCATCCATCCTCCTCATCAGGGTAGAGGAAGAAGTTGTGTACTGCACGTCGCCAGTGTTGTCCGAGCCGGGGTCAAGGGTTTGACCCGGTCGACCAAAATTGACCGTGATGGCCGATTGACCGCGGTTTGACCGTGTTTGACCGCATTTTGACCGTGGACCCACAAACTTGTTTTTTGTGCTTCCTACTACCCTCCTACTCATCGCTACTACTACTACACCATCTATAGCCTCTGAAGCCTACCTATTCAATGGCACAGGGCTCTTGGGGCCGTAATTATTTTGTCAAAGGAGATAAGAGATTCAAGGCGGACACAAACCATTGGGAGAGTCGCTGCAAAGCTTACATTGCACACCGGGTTTTAGAGCTCAAAGAGATAGATGGCTGCGAAGTAAATAATGGGATACGGGAATACATGCGTTCTCCAGAGGAATTGGAGTCACAAGGTGCGTGGTGCGGTCATCGTGTAAGATGACGAACTGACAGGTCAACGACAGCGATAATCGATGTTCCTCCGGTGTGTGGCAAAACCGAATGTTGGCTATCTCATCTCTCTCGATGTCTCAATGTGTCCCAGGATCTCCGAGCTCTTGCAAGCAGTGCAAGGAGGAAGCATAATGGTACAGGCGGCATGAGACTATCCCGTGTCCAGCAGGTCTCTCGCGCCGCCGTCCTTCAGGTTCAGGAGCCCCAAACATTGTGGAATGGTCCGAATAGGCCCATTCCCTCTGCCGGTATCGTTGATGCGATGATGGCTCTGAATGTATCACACACCGCACCCACGGCGCAGCTCCCCCTTTCTTCCCGGAACCCTAATATCATGTGGGATCCGGTGAAGCAGGAGGAGTTTGCCGAGGATTTGTGCAAACTCTTTGTTGCATGTAATATAACCTGGAACTCTGCGTCCAATCCGCAGTTGAACCTCTTCTTCTCAAAATATATTCCTGGGGCAAAGATCCCGGATCGAAGGGTACTTTCCGGGAGGGTTTTGGATACATTGGTTGTGCAAGCAGAGGATCGGATGAAATCCAGTGTTTCGGGAAAGCTTGGGACAGGTCAATGTGATGGGTGGAAGAGCAATGCAAAGGCGTCAATTATTACTACATCAGTAACAGTCGAAGGCCAGGTACGTTCTGAGCTGCATTTCACAGTACATTGCTGAGAAACGGTCTGCTGATAGCTCTATATGATTGCCGCTCACAACATGTCACCGGAGAAAAAATCCGCTCATAATCTATTGGAACTTGTTCTTCAAGATATAGAGTATTACGAGAATGAGCTGGGAATCATCATGGTTGGCTACTGCACTGACAATGGGGGTGATGCGAAGGGCATGCGGGTTAGACTGAGGCGAAAGACGATCAAATTTACAATACCCCCATGCTGGGGCCATCAGGTATGCGACAGTTCTGATGAATTCTCGGCACTGATAATAATCTGACTAGGTCAATCTTGTTGTTGCAGAGATCCTTGAGCTGGAAATACCCTGTATAGAGTTGGTTGATGACGCTCTCGAGATAGTGAAGTGGTTCATAAACTATAGCCGGGCGCTCGGGCTCTTGAAGGATTACCAGAAAACGACTGACCGCTTCAAAGAAACGAAGCGAATCCTCATGCTGATGTACCCTGTCATTCATCGATGGGTCTATCACTTCCTTGCCGTTCGAAGGCTCCTCACGCTTTCGGCACCCATGTGCACTTTGTATTTCCAGGATTACGAGAAGCTGATTGAATGTGCGGGCACCAAGGCCGATGTGAAAGCGAAGGCCAAGAAAATACTGAAACCAGTCGGAGACCCCCATATGTAATCCCTGGCGCTCGAGAAATGTTGTATTAATTTTCTTTGCCAATAGAGTTGAAATTTTGTTGGAACCACTGGCTGTTGCTGTGAAATGCATGCAGGTCCCTGATGCAGGATTGGATCATGTCCTTCTCATGCTCGGAAACCTCTACAGAATCTATGGTTCCTCTGAGGTCCCTTCCTGTGTCCGCAATTGCCTGCGAAAAAGCTTGGAGAAGCGCTGGCTTGCAATGGAGCGAGAAGTCTTCATCATTGCTGTCTTTCTCAATCCTTATATCTGTGGCACCGCATTTTCGAAGAAGAATCCAGCCTTGAAGCCAATCAGCCTTTACAATATCACGAAGCAACTTTACACTCGATTCTTTGACGAGGAACCTGATCTTGATTTTCATGCCGTGTTCTTTGATTACAGCCGGGATTCACGCGAGTTCAGTCGCTCGTACATGCAGCTCGCGGAGATGAAGCAGCTGTACGAGCGTGAGGTCTGTCCCAACTTTTCATTTGGCATCATCACATGCATTTACATATTTTCCAGAACAAGCGAGTCAGTGTTGTGGCTGTTTGGGAACAGCTCGATACCGGTGAGACAAACGGCCGGAATGGACTGGTGAAGCTCGCCATTTGGGTGCTAAGCATCGTAGCAAACTCGGCGGGCTCTGAGCGTGGCTTCAGTAAGTTTGGATTATTCTTGACCAAACTTCGGACGTCTGCTGTCAATTCAAAAAGTCCGCAAGATGAACACAGTTGCTATGGACCTCAAACGCACCCATGAGGAGCTCGGGTTGATGACGGACCACCTCAAACGTAAATTTGTTCATTTTTCGGAGCAGGTTGCCGGTCCAGACGCTGCAGCGGCTGTTAATAACGAGCCAGACTCTTTTGCGGGTCTCATGACTCAACTTATCCATGATTTGACTGAGACTCGGGAAGTGCCGATTGACGAGGAGGAAGACGACGATGAAGACACAGTTCCTATTGTCCATTCGCGCTCCAATTACACTCTGAAGGAATTATTTGAATACCCGGCGAACGATGTCGATACAGACAGCCTCAGGAATGGGCTTGGATTTCATTGGCTAGGTGGATTGAAGGATTTGCAGGAGGAGCTCGAGTTGTATGACCTGTTGATGGAAGATATGGATGTGTAGACATCTTTACTACTACTCTGATCTCATATACAATTGCTTTTGTAGTTCTACATGGTTTTACGGAGGAGTTCCAAAAAAAGAAAGCGGTCTGACCGGTTCGGTCAACCAACGGTCAAGGGTCAAAGAAAAGCGGTCAAGACCGGTCAGACCCGGCCAATGCCAACACTGCACTTCGCTGCAGGAAGTCGAGGGGCATTTCGTTGTCGAACCCAGGCTGAAGGAAGCGCATGCCTTCCCATTCGTAACGACGTTGTTGAAGCTAGTTAGAATTAAGGAAGTGTGCCTGAATGGCGCGCAGGAGGAATTCCCAGCTCTGACTGAGGTAGTTGCGGACATAGTTGGACTGGGTTCGCCACCACATCTCCGCTCGTCCGGTGAACTTCAAGGGAGCGATAGCGCCGAGGTCGATGATCATCTGTGGAGACAATCGAACGAGCTCCGCGATTTTGCAGAGGTACGGGATGGCTGTTTTACCATGGCCGTCCCACTCAGGCACCATCTGGAAATTGAGTTTGCAATTAAGCTGCCAGTCATAGTGCCCGTAATAACACGGGTTATCAGTCGCGCCTTCGGGGTCACCAGAGGGAGTCCTACGCCACCGGCGGCCCTCCACCTCCGGGTCCTCCGCCTCTGGGTCCTCCGTTATTTCTCCCTGGATTTCCAGAAGGAGGCTTCCCACCGAAGGGTATGCCTCCACTTCCGTTAACCCCATCGCCACCTCCCTTCCCTTGACTTCCTTCACTGCTGTCAGCACCTCCTCCTCCGCGCCTCGCAGGAGCAGCTACAGGCGTCGGATTATTCACTGCTCCGGGATTAAGCGTGGAGGGTTGAGGCAAGTTGGGGAAATTGTACAAAGTCCAGTGAGAGGTGGTGGTCGGCATGGCTCGATTGATTATTTGTGCTGGGGCGGCCATCGATACTGACGGTTTGACGGCAAGAGGAGCTCTGGTATTCGCAACAGGAGTAGCGGAGAGGGCGGCACTAGCGGCCCGCGCATCCCGCAACTCACTAATGCTGATACCCTCTGCGAAGGCTGGCTGCGGCGCGACTACCGCAGGGCTTCCCGGAGTGTTCCATCCTTGAGGCAACCTGCCTATCCCCGGGAGAACGCTAACTGACCCGGACCTATAGTCGACAGCGGGGCAGGAACTTCGGGGTAGCGGAGGGTGGCACGTTTGTCGTTCATGACCGGGGGCGGAAAATTCGCGTCCAGTACGCCCACTTTGAGGAGAACGGGGGCAGAGATCGCTTCTGTAACGACTCGACGCTCGTCGACTGAATCAGGGGATAACGGCAACGCTTTAGTGGCGGCAGTGGCAAGCCCACGGTCAATTTTGTAGAATTGTGTACAAACACCCTCTGTGTTATCAGCTACAAGTTGGTTACGAGCATCTTGATTGAATGCATGAGCGCCGTAATCGGGCCGAGCGAGTAACTTCGCCAATTCAATCTTCAGAGGTTCAGTTCCAAACTCCCTACGGACGGAGCTACGGGTGGAATCCACCGAGCTCAGAACATCCAGTCCTTCGAGTCCGTAGACTTGTTTGACCGCGTTGAGCTGACGTTTGATGTGGCGCACCGCTTGCATTAACCGCCATTGAAGGCTGGTAACGAAAGGAAAATGGCAGAACGGCTGAGATTTTCCTCCATAAAACGAAGGAGCTGCCATCCGACGTCGATTTCGAATCGCCGGTCGAACAATATCCTGAGGAACTCGTAGAGGCCTTCGAGGACTTGATGTACGGCGAGGGTGAGATGAGCGATGCGCCCGAGCTTATGATGCTCAAGGCAGTAGACCTTCATCACGCCCCAAGAATACGTCAAAAGATTCTCACGTCCGACGTGGACGGAATAGAACTCCATGATCCCCGCTTCAAGAGAATCCCAATCCCAGTTGCGGTGAGGCTGACTCCATCGCATACAGTAGAGTCCCTCACATGGAATATTATCGTATGGAATAACCCTCATATGGAATCACTTTTTGCCCCATCCCACCTCCGTATAGGGGAATATTCCACAAATCACCATCTGGAATACGGATCACCCCCAGCAAGCCGGATATTCCATTGTGCAGGTCACCCAAATGAGTGATTTCAGATCTGCAGGCCAGATTTGGCAAAGTATCTGTAGTGACATTGCATTGTTCACCTTGTACATATGGACAGAACACAAACTTGAAGGAAACAATTCCGCATTGTCTGCCACTTGCAATGGCCATCACTCAGACCCAGAAAAACTGTACTCCGTGCTCAAGACAAAAATTATCCCTAGCCTTGCACAAACCCACGCCTTGAACTGGGTCCAAACCCTAAAACTGATGCTGCTCATTTTGCAAGAGACAGCGAAAGCTCACTTACCATGACTGAATTCAGTCAAGTTCAGTAAAAAGGAGGCCTTGGATGAGGTTGTACTCCTTCAAAACAAAAGATTGTACATCATCAGCTGGATTCAAATTTAAATGTGGCTCTACCGCTTACTGGTCATCTCAATAATTTGGCTCTGCACTATCCCAGGAAGTGGAGCAAGCAAAGGACAGACAAGTATTACATCCTTCTTGAATCAAAAACCAGTTTCTTCAATAAATTGTATTTTTATTTGATTTATGTGCTCTGGAATAACCATCATATGGAATACCCTAATGACCCTTCCTGACAGTATTCCATATGAGAGACTCTACTGTAAACCACTAACCAACCAACAACTACTCCTCTTAATATGAGAGAACTGGGGTGTTCGAGGGTGCGGATCAAGTATTAGTGCCCAGAACAGAGAATAGATCCCTCAAAATGTCTGATTCAGTCTTTTTGGTCTTATCCTGATAACGAGTTTAATCGAAAACTTGGCTTGTAGGCCGAGTAAACACAATGTTATTGCCGTCAGGGACGGGTTTGTATAATATAACAATCTAGTGACTCAAAAGTGGGTTTTATAGGTTTATAGGTCAAGGTTTGAGGTGCCTCTGAAGACTACTGTTAATTCATCTTATGAATCCTATAACTGAGAGTTTGAGGTGCTCTCGAGACTACTGTTACTTCGTCTTATTAACCGAAAATCCAATTCACACAAGTCAAGTCAATTCAATCAAGTTTATTCCACAAGAGGGTGAGGGACAAGCACTTCCTAACTTTAAAGCTGCCTCTGGCAAAATGAGATACTGGCCGGATCAGGGTGCAGCTAACTAGCTTAAAACTACTCTACTCTGGTCCTTATATACACCTACAATACTGCTTACATGAACACAATTGGTCTACCAAAACTAAGCAATGAATAAGCAGATCTGTATCAAGTGTCCTATTGGCTGAGGCATGGGCCATTGACTCATTTCCTTCCACAAATACCAATCTCGCATGTGGAGATGCTCGGAGTCTTGATCTCTGAATGAGCTCAAATCTTCTTTGCCTGGTACACAGTCAAGCTCAAATCTTCTTTGCCTGGTACACAGTCAAGTACCCTTATCGGGATAAGCCACTTATTCGAATCGTGTTGTTGCTGGCTTTCGAATGAACCTAAGGAGGGCATACCAAACTAAGGTTGATATTTCTGATATGTCACGGGGTTATCCGAGTGATCGGGTCCCACATGGAAGAGTGACTCGGCAGAATTGCCTTATGGAGTCTCGGATCCGGAATATCCAACAAGTCTGTCATTGCCTGTTCTAGACCAGCACAGTCACATGATCTGTCGTGTCACGTCTCCAGTTGGCACTTAGGCCCACAAAAGTCAAAGTGGTGGATTTAGACCATCCTTGGTACACCTGCATGCATATTTTATATCTCCTTGATCCTAGTCTAGCAAACAGCTCATCCGTATGAGATTTCGGGTACCGTCATCATTTTAAGTCTTATCCTGATAAGCATTATATTAGCCCCAAGTGTGGAGGTACCACTATAATGAGTCCTGGACTTGACCCATGCTATACAACTGGAAGCTACTCATTCGGAGCTCATGATAGCTTCTCTGAGAGTGCGTGGATGCCAATGAAACAAAGCAAAAATGCAAAATTCCATGTGTGCAGATTTACATGGCTTATCAGTGGGTCTTGTGCAGACTGTCATTGTTGAACTTCCCGGTGTTGCAATTTTCTTTGTTATGGGTTGCCAAGTCCATGTCTGCAGGAGGAATGACATCTGCAGGCCTTTTCATCCAATCCACAAAATTGAATTCTGGTAAGTGTTATATACTGAGCTGACGTGGGGAAGTGATCTGACGTTCTGAGAAGACCAGAAGGTCGGAAGAGCGGAAGTCAGTAGATATAGTGCAAGCACCACAGGAAGATAAGGGTGTACGTACTACCTGTGCTGAAGGGGAAGGTTCAAGTGCACTGCTGAATGCTGCAGCAGCTGTTTCACATTCTAACGTGCCAAGTAGTTTGAACACTGATTTTGAGGCACTTGAAAACAACATTTGAAATCAGCAGCTAGATTCCGATATGCACAACAATATTGATGCAATCACCAATCAACCTGTAGACACATCTCAGGAGTCAGGTTCCAATGCCCCAAACATAAATAATATTTGCGATAACCAGGCCACTGACTCACATGAACGAGTTTTGCGCAGCAAAGGAAAGGACAAGGAGACTGTGGCGACTCCAGTATCTGCAAAATCAAGTGATTCAACTTCGCACCAAAATAAGTATAAACGCGAGACTGTTGATTTTACCTCCGAGTCCGAATCGGGTTCAATCTTGGAGGACTACGCTGTTGAAAGAATTGTTCGTTTGAGACAAAGGGTTTGTTTAATCCTCTTTATTCATTTTACATGCTAACAAGTGTCAATACAAAATTGGCACGAGAGGGAATGGCTGGTGTGCTGGAGTGGTTGTAGTGAATATGAGGATCAGTGGTTAGAGATTACGGTAGGCCAGAAGGCTGAGGTTGATTTTGGATTTTGGATTTTGATTTTGGGTTTTGATATCTGTGTTTGATTGATTCCCGCCGTCTACATACCTTTTTGGATGAACATCACTGGATGAACATTTCGAGTTTTTGACTGCTAAAACTGGTGAAAAATATTTAAAGTTTTACATCAATTTTTCACTGCAAAAGTTGGTGAAAAATTCAAAAGATTCTTACCACTTTTCTAAGTTAGAATGAAAGTGAAAAACTCGAAATAAAATTGATAGTTTCTTTTAGAAGATTTTCATCAATAATGTTTCGGATTTTACAGAACATTTCTTGCTGCAAAAGTTGGTGAAAAAATTAAAAGTTTCTTACCACTTTTCTGCGTTGGAATAAAAGTGAAAAACTGGAAATAAAATTGATAGTTTCTTTTAGAAGATTTTCATCAATAATGTTTTGGATTTTACAGAACATTTCTAGCTGCGAAAGTTGGTGAAAAATTTAAAAGTTTCTTACCACTTTTCTAAGTTAGAACAAAAGTGAAAAACTTGAAATAAAATGGATAGTTTCTTTTAGAAGATTTTCATCAATAATGTTTTGGATTTTACAGAACATTTCTAGCTGCAAAAGTTGGTGAAAAATTTAAAAGTTTCTTACCACTTTTCTCAGTTAGAACACAGGTAAAAAACTTGAAATAGTTTCTTTTAGAAGATTTTTATCACGAATATTTCGCCTTTCATAGCACATTTCCTGCCTCATAAAGAAGTGAAAAATTCAAAACTTTTTTTACCACTTTAGAATCAAAGTAAAAAACTTGAAAGAAAGTTGATAGTTTCTTTTGATCTTTTTTTTTCTTCATCAGGACAACTCGGGCAATCACCAAGATTTAAGTGAAAAGTTCAAAAGCAAAGATACAGTAAGTTTAGTGTCAATAGTGATGAAAAGCCCGAAATATTTTCCAGACATTTTTGAATTGCATCCCTGCAGATTTAGATTCTACTGCACAATTGTGTTGAAAATCAGGGGTAAATTCAGTATTGGCAGAAGTTGGATTTAAGTTCCGCTTTCTCCCTGCAAACAGCCGATTATAGAGGTATTTTATTTCCGCTGGGGGCAAACCATGACGGAAGTTGAATTTGAGGGTCGTTTTGGATGCCTGGCACTCAGGGGCACCCATTTGGTCACATGAATCCACCATCAAGCCGTTGGTCTCTATAATCGGCTGTTTGCAGGGAGAAAGCGGAACTTAAATCCAACTTCTGCCAATACTGAATTTACCCCTGATTTTCAACACAATTGTGCAGTAGAATCTAAATCTGCAGGGATGCAATTCAAAAATGTCTGGAAAATATTTCGGGCTTTTCATCACTATTGACACTAAACTTACTGTATCTTTGCTTTTGAACTTTTCACTTAAATCTTGGTGATTGCCCGAGTTGTCCTGATGAAGAAAAAAAAAGATCAAAAGAAACTATCAACTTTCTTTCAAGTTTTTTACTTTGATTCTAAAGTGGTAAAAAAAGTTTTGAATTTTTCACTTCTTTATGAGGCAGGAAATGTGCTATGAAAGGCGAAATATTCGTGATAAAAATCTTCTAAAAGAAACTATTTCAAGTTTTTTACCTGTGTTCTAACTGAGAAAAGTGGTAAGAAACTTTTAAATTTTTCACCAACTTTTGCAGCTAGAAATGTTCTGTAAAATCCAAAACATTATTGATGAAAATCTTCTAAAAGAAACTATCAATTTTATTTCAAGTTTTTCACTTTTATTCCAACGCAGAAAAGTGGTAAGAAACTTTTAATTTTTTCACCAACTTTTGCAGCAAGAAATGTTCTGTAAAATCCGAAACATTATTGATGAAAATCTTCTAAAAGAAACTATCAATTTTATTTCGAGTTTTTCACTTTCATTCTAACTTAGAAGGTAAGAATCTTTTGAATCTTTCACCAACTTTTGCAGTGAAAAATTGATGTAAAACTTTAAATATTTTTCACCAGTTTTAGCAGTCAAAAACTCGAAATGTTCATCCAGTGCATGTAAATATTAACTGGCGAGTGATTTAGCAGTACAAGATCTCATTGCTGGGGAGAGGGATAGCCTACTACTTTATAAAACAGCTAGAACAATAGAGCTTATTTGTGGCCACCTATTTTTATGACTGGTCAATGTGTGAGATACCAATGACATCATCAATGCTTGACATGATGTCCCAATCTCTTTTTGATCCCACTTTCTCTCCTTTGTGTATCGCCTCTGAGACAGTGTAAAATCATACCTGAGCGGTATGAGCGAGCCAGATGTTTTCCAAGGACTGTAGAAACCTTCTTGGAGTCTGACTTTGTTGAACAAGATCCTGGATGCTGTCAAGTGTCTGGCTTTTTTGCTGATATAATAGAGGAGGAAGTCCCTGCTATGCAAGTCAGAGAACAAAAACTACCAGACTTTGCTTCTTCTCTACAGTATACTAGCCTCAAAAATGGCCTGCACAAGCCCTGGGCAAGATCTATAGTCGATCTGGCTGCTGCCATTCCTGATACATATGGCTTGCTGATCAACAATGTATTTAAAATTATGCAGCTAACGTCGGCTTCTTAGCTCACAATTTTAAGGTCTGGTCAAGACCTAGCAATATTTGTATCATCAGATTTGATAGCGCAATGGTACAGCTAAAATCCTAGAAGAAACCCAGACTCTCAGGACAGGGTTCCCAAATTGGGATGTCATGAGAAGATGGGCTTTTCCGAGACTAACCCTACAATGTCTCAACTCATTTCAAATGTGGGCATGGAGTTTTCCATCTTACTGTTATATCCATGCACATTGACTTTCTGTTCCTACCAAAAGCTCCGGCGTTCGGAGCGTCCGGTCTTTCGGAAGCCGTTGGTCCGCCTTCGGACTGACTCGGCTGATCGGGTTTTCACGCAATGAAGGATTACTGAGCATTTCCTGTTTATCCGTTATCTATCTCATCTATCTGTCTTCTCCGTCTCCGTATGTACTTCACTTTGTTATATTCAAGTCCCGCTTTTGGTAGTCACTTTGTCTTACCATATTAGGATATTGATCTTCAACTACTATATAAACCTTATGTACTATACCTGTATTCTTCAGTTTGATTATTAACGTGCTTTCTTCGCTCTGCTCTGAGTCGTTCCGGAGCTTGGCCTCGTACTGCTGGTAGGCACGAAGCCTCCAAGCAGGGTAGTCACAGATGTCCAGAGGGTCGGAAGATCCGGTTATCGCGGTGTTGATCGCCGGATTGAGACCAGTCCGGTACTTCGTGACCTTGACAAGAGCGTCTTCGAAGCCGGCAAGGTCGACGAGGTCCTTGAACTCGTCCGTGTACTGGAAGACGTCCCGGGAGCCCATGCGGTACGAGCGTCCCTCAAGCTTGTTCAGTGCATGGTCCTGTTCGTTCTCCTCGACGAACCGGAGCCGGAACTCCCGGAGGAATGCGTCCCAGCTCGTGAGGAGGAACGGGGTCTTGTTGGACTGACGCTCGGCCCAACACTGTGCAGAACCGGTGGCCATAAAAGACATGGCATACCGGACGACCTTCTCCTCGGAGGGTTCCCCGTTCTCTGTGAACGCCTCCGGAAGCAACTGGGCGTAGGACCGGACCTGGTGGAGGAAGGCCCGGCCGTTCTTGCGGTCACCATCAAAGACGATCGGGGGGTTCGGCCGGAGGACCGATTTCGCTCCAGGAGCAACATTTTTAAATAACACCCGGGTCGGCAAGGGACGGGGCAGGCGAAGCAGCAGTGGGGTATTGGTTTTGGACAAGTTTTGCAAGCGATGCGATGCTCACTTCGATCCGGTCCAACCGGGCGGCGGCTTCCGCAGCGGACACGTCGGACATGGAGGGATCTAAACGAGGGGAGGAGGGGACAAGATTCGGGTTCAGGGAGAGCGGAGCACTTTCAGAGTCGTCCGAGTCTGCTAAACTGTAACCCGCAATCTTGGCCGGTTAATCCCTTAGAGTCTTTCTTCTGCTGTAAGGGCAACCTCAAGGCCTGAGTATACTCAAGAGTCCTGACGATGTCAAGAACCGTTCCCGGCGGACCGATAAGAAAAGTCGGCGGAGTAAAGCGGGGCCGGTGACAACGGGCCCGCGCGGGAGCCGTACTCGGTGAAAGGGAAAAGGTAGAGGGCTATGGCTTCAGCTCGTGCGCTGCGCCCTTCTCTACGCCCAGTGCCCAAATTTCAGGATAGAGTCGAAGACAGAATGCGGAGATGAACGGAGTCCGCAAGAGAATGAGAGTAAGGCAAGTCTAAGTCGATATTCAAACTCAAGTCTAACTACCGACATGAGAGCTATTTATAGGAAAGTATAAAGACATATGGAGAAGTCGGATTAGACGGAGGACCGAGTCCTCCGTGATGTATGAGTAAGTATCAGTCAGATGCTCGTCGGAGAAGTCGGAGGTCCGACGTGTCCGTGATAGAAGCGTGTCAGAGCATAGCATAAGGCATAGGTATAAACCGAAGGCAGTACAAACCAAAAGGAGAACAAGAAGTCGGAGTGGACCGGGGCCGGAGGAGTCCGCGTGTGGCTGTTCGTCGGAGATGATCGGATCCGAGAAGTCCGATGGCACGGCCCGTGACAGACGAGGGGGATCCGAAGATAAATATCACAGAGTAGCTACAGATACAAATGGACAGACCTGACGAGGGGGATCCGAAGAGAAGAAAGACTAAGGATCACCCACGTCAGATCCCGGTATATAAGTAACTACAGACGGGGGGCATGTGATAGCAACCAGAGTGATCGGCAGAGGTCCCGGGCGGAATCACAGGCCATGTGATATCGGGAGGAGCCGGAACGGGTCGGAACAGGACCGGAAGGTCCGGATGCGGGAGTGGAAGGGCTGGAAATAGGGGTTCCCTGACAAACATGTGATTCACCACCTTGTAGCCAGATATGTGTGGCTGTGGTTTTTGTTGATCTGAATATATTCACAAAAACAGTGAGTCACTTTCCATCCAACAAATCCTTTTGGTGAGAACTTTTTTAGTTGAGAAATCATTCTGCTCAGGGGCTCGAACAAAATACCTGATAGTACAGGGTTGTTCACGCCTGTTTAGTAAAGTTCACTAACTGGATGTGCACAACCCCTGTACTATCAGGTATTAGGAACACGTCCAATCTTAGTTCACAAGACAGCATTGTTCTCACAACACAGCCACATCAACCTATGTTTAAACAGTTCTTCTTTGACAATCTCTGCAGTGGAGGCAGTCAATCAGGACATCTCTTACTCACACTGACACTTCTGACATTTACCCAAATCTCAGTGTAATAGAACACTATTGACCAGGCACCTTTCTGGTGAACAACTACAAACAAGCAGTAGAAATACTGGAAACAGAAGAGTCAGTCAAATACGTGATGGATCAGACCAGAATCAGTGGCCCAGAAGTCTTTCATGAACGCCTGAAACAAGAGAAGGAATACCTCTGGTATTGAAGGAGACAGAGGCAGAGACTGATCAGATGGAATACTATCAAAGGCTAGTCAACCTAGCAGCTAGAAGATCATTTTCGCTCTTGTTTCTTCTGTTTTTAGCTCACCAATACCACCAATACTACTACATACCTATTACCACTGTACTACTATGTACTACCATTACCACCAGTGCGACTTTTAACACCATCTTTGTGGAAGGGTCGACTTCCAATGGGACAGCTTGAAGACATGCTCAGGAAAACTTCGACAAAGTTATAGATACTGTCCAGGAGATGGAGCACAAGATGAAGGTTGGACCTTGGTACATTAAAGAGTCCAGAGTGGTAGAAGGTGGCAGAGCTGGTTGCCAGCAGGAGATACAGACTCTATGTAAACCACTTAGAAGAGCTGTGCTCAAGAAGCTGGTTGAGCACAAAAATAAACATGATCCAAACAGGTGAGTTTTGAAAGACATGGAAGGGTTATATTCAGATTACTCACAATCATATACAGGCTATAAGCTCAGGAAGCACATGGGTAAAACTTTACAGGTCTGTTTTAAGACTATCAGGAACACTCTTGTTTGTTATAATCTGGCAGCTACAACTTTCAAACTCTTTAGGCATCACCTCACCTGGATGGAGGTTATTGACTATACCTTCCTCTCTGACTTTGACATCTTCTGTGACTCAGAGGGCAACACAGCATTGTGTCCCTAGGCCTCCCTTGGTGCTCAGCACCTTATATTTCCAGGTCAAGTGGGCCAAGGAGGAAATTTCCTGCCTCAACATTGAAATCCATTGTTTTATTACTTACATCCCTGATGAGGAGTTCCTAGTTGTCAAAGAGGAAGAGGTCAGGAAGACTGACCCCATATTTGCCTTTTTCATCAAGAGACATTGAAACTAGAGGGGCCACTTTGATGATATCCACCTGTGACATGTGCATAGCCTTCCCAAGATATTGAAGGGTATGTTCATAGGAACACTAGTTCCAGGTGTGCGCAAGGTTCCAACCAAGGCCCCCAGTTGATGAAATGGATGTGGATCCCATTGTACCTGAAGGAGAAAAAATTGCTGCAAAGATGGCATGGGAGATGACAGCTGAGAAGAGTGCTGCCAATGAGAATGGCTGGAAAACTGATGATAAAGATAAGAAGGACATCAGAAAAAGGCGCCCTTGGTAATTTACCTGAATTATGGAAAATCTACCCAAATCTGACCAGTTTACTGCCATTACCTCAATTACCTGTTTGGAATAGTTCCTAGAAAATGACTCCATTTACCTGTAATTTATACCACTATTACCCTTGTTTTTAGTGTAATTACTAGGCATTTGGATATTTTATTTGTCATTATTTGCACTTTCGATTGGCCACTAGCATTATAATCTATACAGAATTTTATTCAGAGCACAAGTAATGATAATGTTGAAACAGTATGCAATGGATAGACGATCACACTGCCAGTTAATCAGAGTCGGCAACTTCAATAAGCTGTATGAGAGTAGTTGTACTACCTGTAGCAACAGCTTTGAGCTCCATAACATTAAAAGAGTGAGCACAGGCAGGTTATATAACACAAGATCACTGATATAACATCCTTGTAAATTTCATACAGAAGTCTTGCAGTGGTTGTTGGGGTGTCCTTGCACATTTTTGTGAGTGTAGCTAGGTGTGTGCAATACAAGGTCTTGAACATGCTCTCTGAGAAGGTGACTTTTTAATGTGTACCAGTTGCATATTCTGAGAGTGTGCAAAAGATCTGATTGAGGTGATTGGGCACTTCAGGTTACCCTTCTGGGCACCCATTAGGGGTGAATTTTTATTGGAAAGTAACTACCCCTAGAGGTACTTTTTTTGGGTGGGTGTCCCAGGGACAGTGGGACCACAGTATATGGGAATGATGGCATGGGTGTGCCCGCCGCCTTGGCGGACCATAAAAGTGGGACGTCCCAGCGTGCCGCAGGCGGAGAAAAATTTCTGGGATATCCCACATGTGTCACGTCACACCAGCCCCAAAATGCGCATTTTTGGGGCACCGGCTCACCCCTTGCCTGGGGTGCAGGTGATCCAAAGAGCCTGCAACCTGGGCCTTCTTTTTGGACATAAGCCATGTGATTTCCTTTTGAATATTGGGGCTTGATTTTCTGCAAAAAAAACCACTTATCCAGCCACCCCCCACTACACCTCCGCAATGCATACCATGTCAGCTTACTGGGATCACTTAAGATATACTAGGACATCCTACTTTTCATCTCAAATCTGTGGGATGTCCCACTTTTCTTATGAAATCTGTGGGCTGTCCCACTTTAAATACATATAACATGGGACATCCCATTTCTCCCATCAAGATTGTGGGATGTCCCACTTTTAGACTATTTACCATATGCTGTCCCACCTGCTTTGTCGAAGCCTGTTAGTATCGTTAAATGAATATATATCACATAAAATACCTGAAACTGTCATCAGTTGCTTCCAACCCTTTTCTTATTTTTTCTCTATTTTTAGCTCTTCTCAGATCTCCTTATTGGGACGATATTGGTTGTTTGTTACTGATTGGCTCCTGCCTAAATTTCACTGCAAAACTCAATCATAATATACAACACACAAGTATAATTCATAATTAATAAGATTATATATAGAGCTTAGACTACTGTACATCCCTATACTGACAGCAATGGCAGTTAGGACTGTAGCATCTCCAGTGCATTTTTGATGACTGCTGCTATGACCATGATGACTATTGTTTCAGTACAGGGATGGAGTGCGGGCATGTGTAAGCTTTCTAGAGAGCACGATGCGTGTGTGCCCAATCTTTCTTTCCTTCCTAACTCATACTTACCATATACCTTCTAGCTTCCATTTGACTAGCTCAATGGGTCTCTAGAATGTTTTGTTGTGCTGAATACAACATTGAGATTTGGATAACTAGCAGGTTTACCAAAAGTATAGAAACTCAGATTACCTCAATTCCTTTGATTAGGGCTGTAGTATTTTCAATACTCATGAAATAGGTCAGTACCCAGATTGAACAAACAACAAACAACAAACTTCTACAGGAATTTCCTTATTGGGAAGGAATATTTTTGGCAGTTTTTCGAAATAAAATCTGTTCCAACAATTTGTAGACCCTCGGACCATCTGGACTTAGTTTCATAGGTATTTATCCACCGGAATATGACTTTTAGTGCAGTTCTATGCACAGGTTAGACTGTTTTTAACCATTTAGTATGGAAATAATATTTGAAACAATACATCTCAGGTGATGCATCTGGCGTGTTGATTGTGATATATGTGCGAGGTGTCATGTATATAACCATGTTGACCGAGTTATCAACCTCCAATATAAACCCTTCATCAAAAATAAAATCAGTGATTATATTAATTTTCACATTGGTAGTGCTATTACAGGTGCAAATGTGTAGAGATGATGTTTATTTCTTGATCTAAAAATACTTCCATATCATCGGTATAACATATATCAAAAGTAGAAGAATCTGAGAAATTATGTTGATTGTCAGTTTTCTGACTATTCAGAAGCTTTTTCATGTAGGCATCCCTCAGTGAACAACAGTAGAACTGTGGTTCCCTGATATTTTTTGTTTTTTATAGTTTGTATACATACTGGTAATATAACTACAGTGTTTGAAGTGATCTGGCTTAGACTGGAGCCTTGCAAAACACTGTTTAAGCACTACAAATCCTACTTATGACTGTTTTCACTCATTCCAGGCTAATATGTTGGATGTTGATATATCAAAGTGCATTGAAACTCATATAATGTATGCCTGGATTGAATGAAACA
This sequence comes from Mycena crocata, assembly GCA_029281795.1. NCBI lineage: Eukaryota > Fungi > Basidiomycota > Agaricomycetes > Agaricales > Mycenaceae > Mycena > Mycena crocata. Next base: position 196,275 of record JARJCP010000096.1, on the reverse strand, counting down.
TTGTTGCAGCCTCAATTGAGCCAGAGTGATCTAACCATGAATGCAACCTAGACACAAAATTTCTAATATGCATGTCTAGTCAGGTTAAATGAATGCTGAGTAGCAGAAGTAGTGTATGAAGTATATACACAACAGGAGCAAGTCATCAGACTCAGAATTTAACAACTGGCTGTACTATATATTGGGAATCCTTCGAAGAAGTAATTAATCTCCTTTTTCAGACAAAAGCGTTGAAAATAAGTGATCGATCACAGGAATCAGTGGCAGTGCTATCACCAGATATGGCTACGTCTAATATTTAAAAAGGAGAATGTTATTTTCTCCTGCATTGAGCTTATCTTTTGGAACCCATTTAGCCTGAACAAAAAAAAAAACATTGACTTTCATTTCTATTGTGAGGACAATACTCTACCTTTGGGATTCCATTTGTTCATTTCTTCTCATGCAGTGCAACAATGAATCCCACATTATAAGAGTCACTTATATTTTATATTCTCTCCTAAGCTCAACAATATAGCCTTTGGGGTCTTGTTCAACTTATAGGTTTAATGTTTCTCATTGGCAGCATCTTTGATGTGATGTAGGCTTTGGAATTCACAGTACAATACCAGTGCAACTGAAACAAATGAGATGCCCGACTTGATGTGAAAAAGCTGTGGGACATCCCACTTTACATGACAAGGCTGTGGGATGTCCCACTTTGCATGAAAAATGGTGGGATGTCCCATATTACTTGAAAACCCTGTGAGACATCCCACTTTGCACAGAAAAAACATGGGACATCCCACTTTCCATGAAAAAATTGTGGGATGTCCCACATTGCATGAAGGGATTGTAAACTGCAAGCAGAGGTTGAAGAGGTTATGTGTGACTGAATGGAGTAATTTGGGAGCTGGGATAAAAGCACAAGATGGGTGGCAGGTGGGCATTATGTGTTAAAGCTGCAGATAGAAATAGTTGCAAATATAGTAGGTGGCTGTGGTGGGGGGGAGTGCCTGGATAAGTGGTGTTTTTGCAGAAAATTGAGCCCCAGGATTTAAAAGAAAATCACATGGCTTATGTCCAAAAAATGTGCATTTTGGGGCTGGTGTGACGTGACACATGTGGGATATCCCAGAAATTTTTCTCCGCCTGCGGCACGCTGGGACGTCCCACTTTTATGGTCCGCCAAGGTGGCGGGCACACCCATGCCATCATTCCCATATACTGTGGTCCCACTGTCCCTGGGACACCCACCCAAAAAAAGTACCTCTAGGGGTAGTTACTTTCCAATAAAAATTCACCCCTAATGGGTGCCCAGAAGGGTAACCTGAAGTGTGATTGGGGCTGTCAGAAATGTCTCCAGAAAATAAGTATTTGTACTGCATTTGCAGCCAATGCACAGGCAGTATCAGCCATCTCAAGCTGATCCTAGTACTTCAGACGACTGGCTTTGAAATATTTAGCATTGCAGGTAGCGAAAGTACCTGTGAACCATTGATCCTTTATCAACTTAACAACAGCAGGATGGTAGAATGGTTGGTCAACATCCAATTGTTTTTCAAAGATGGTGTCAGATCTAATGTCAATGCAGATAAATAAACAGATATACTGTAATTGGGAAGATCGGAAAGATATACCTATTCTAATCAAGGAGAGCTTTGATTAGGACTTTGATGGAGGCAGCATTCAGATGCACAAATTAATATAAGCCAGAGATAATAACTTTCACATGTTTTATGGCCTCAGAGCACACTATGCTGAAGCAGTTTGTGATCTATGAATTGAAAATTTTGAATATAGAGTGAACCTGTAAGTGGGTAGACACTTATAATGCCTCTGAGCCAGCAGGCTATCCATGGATCTGTCTTGAAGCATGCTGCAATGTGGACTGCCTCTGGTCTCCACTATGTGTATTTAAGCATTTGGGGCTTGGCAAAGCTGCCTGTGCTCTTAATGGGTGGATAAGCATCAACAAGAATAGCACAGACGGTGATGCTCTTGATAGAATCACTCAGGACTGATTGGACCTCTGTTGTCTGGTTAGTGAGTTTAATATCTTTACTGAGCATTAGAAATTTGACCCAGGTTGAGGTATTGTAGCTCTCCTCTGACAGGTCCACCACTACTGCTGCTACAATCTTGGGATGGACTTTGATCATTTTCCTAACAGTAGGAGCCTTGCAAACAAATAATGCAGTGATGCAAAACATACCATGTAGGTAGGGTTTTGCTGCTTTGATGGGGGGTAGGGTTTTTGTGTGCACAGGAGGTAGGTTTTCGGGCATGCACATATAATCTAATGCATACCCTGTTTGCGTCAGTCATGGCTGCACCTCATTTTCGTCCCACAACATGACAAAAAATTGGTGCACCCCGATTAGGATGATCAATTAGCATCTTAATCAGAATGCACCTCTTTCTTCCATACTACCACCATCTCCCTGTCTCCACCCCCCACCCAGCCTCTCTTGTCTCCCACTGCCTTCTCAACATTCACCTCAAGTCTCCACATGCTTCTCCTGCTTTCCAAATCCCCACAAGTGTGCAAAGGGCTAGTGCTAGTCTCTGCCTCAAAATGTTTCAGAAAGCTGCTTGGGTGCTTCAAAAAGCACCCAAGCCATGCCTCTGGAAAGCAGAGGGTTGGCACGTGCTAACCCTCTGCATTCCAGGTTGTCTCTGTGCACCACTACTGCCAACTTGTCTTGAAGCTATGGAATCACACTCTGACAGATTCTATGGCTCAAGGTGTCCTGCTGCTTGGCTACACCACCCACTGCCAGCTGACGTAGGGATGCCTTGTGCGCTACCTGGATCCACACTGCCACTGTCACCTATGCCTGCTCAAGCTGTGCAATCATGGCTCAGTGTTGTTTCCTTTGTGGACAGGCTGTTCGCCCCGCCACGTACCACACCTGCTAGCTACCACTGCCTCAGGCCAGCTTTGCAACAACACCCTGTCCACTGCACCACCCTTGGTGCTCGTCATTGTTGACATTGGGGGCATGCACAAGCTGTGGAATTGTGGCCCAGCTTGTCTTTTGCTTGCACATGGCCTTGCATCACTTGCACTTAGATACACATTCATCTGCAACATATATATATACTTTTATTCTTTTGTTGTTGTACAAGTCAATGTAGTAGAAAACATGTCCTTATATACAACATTTTGGTCTTTCCTTCTCATCGTCCCCCTTAAGTTCCAAGGTAGCGTTTAAATGCTTCAAGCCATACATTCTTCTGCATCTAGCTATATAGAATTGAGATTAGTAAATCCTTTTGTGAAAAAAATAACACGTACTAAATATAGACATCCTTACAATTTCAAACAAGCTCCTGGGCAACATTAGTAAAGACAGTATGGGGTCCACTAGGACGTACCTTGAATGCAGCTTCAAGTTCGTGAGCCTGTATGAGGCAGAGTTGGTGCCAATAAAACTCACGTCCCAGGACTGTTTCCAGCCACTTGTTATTGAACATGACAAAGTTGTGCCAGGTCTTCTTGGCCTTCTGGATGCAGAGGCTTTCCAAAGTGGTGTTATATTGAGCCTCCTTAATGCTTTCAAGCCTTGAATATTAGTAAATGAACACAAAAAATGAAAAGGTGATGCACACTTCAAATTCCACCTTATTTGAAATGAAAAGCTGATGTTCCAGCGCATCCTCCATCACCAAACAACATTTCCCTGCCACCCTCATTGCCAACTCGACTTTCTTCAGCTTCTCCTTCATGGAGCCTGCAATATTCGTCGGACAACGCTCAATAGTGGCAAAACTCTTCAGGAACTCCCAGATCTGTGGGACAACGTTCAAGACAATGGCAATGGTGAAAAATGTTTTTGGTAAGTCATTTGGGGCCAAAAGTGGGCTGGGGGAGTTTGAATCTGGGGCAGAAAGGACTGTATGTGGGCTGAAGAGGATGCACAGCTTGGCATTGATTGATCACCCACCTACCAATATAGGACATGTATTTGCAACAACCTTGACCTTAGTTCATCTTGCTGTTGTAGGACATTTGTGACCTCTCTTCATGTCGTCCATTTGTCAATGAATATCAACGGCCTCTGTGTCTTGATTTTTGCGCAATTATTTGTATATATAATATGATAACAGTTAAATAAAGTTGAAAAGCAATTACGCTAGCTTACTGGTCTTGTCCTCGATGCCTACATGCTTCTCGTTTATTTGCCCCCTAAAGTATCCTGAAAAGGAAGTTGGTCCATATGGGCTTCCACTTTTCGATCATGATCAACAGTCACAAATCTAATATCAGCGATATTAGTTTGACATGTCACATGCACACTAGAAATTGCTGTACCGAACAATCAGGGGATATGACTCACACACTGTGGAATGGGAGCACCAGTGATGACAAATAGATTGATACAAGAAAAATGGGTGTGTTGAAAAAAATAACAACCCTGTCCTGTCTACTGAAAAAATGAGTGCAAGGATTGCACCAATAAATAGGTGCACATACCAATTTCCAGTATGCACTAAAAAAAACAGCGCAAGGAGTGCACCAATAGATAGGTGCACCTACCAGTTTGGAGCCCACACTGAAAAATCAGTGCATAGGGTGCACCAATAAATAAGTGCGACAACCAATATCAAGGCACATGAAAAAATGAGTGTGATGCACCAATAAATGGGTGCACCCACCAATTGTGCACACACTACAAAACAGGTGTGGCTGCATTGAAAGATCAACTCTCTAAGATATCTGGAGTTTGCTAGTCCCTGGTTCAAAATATTTTCCAGTGGGACCCAGTTCTTCACATTGTGTTAGGATATATGCACAACTGGCTTGAGGGTACACTTATGTGTTATCTCTGTGTTTATTGGAGTATTGGCCATCCCAAAAAAGAGACCACAGATGCTAAGAATCTTGGTGATCCTGATAATATAGAGCCAGATGTTACTAAGTCAGAGATGTCTGAATCTGCAAGTGAGCTAGAAGATCTAGAGAAGGAGGCTGCACACCATACAGCACAATCAAGCCAAAAGCTAATAGAGTTGACTGATGATAACATGGCCAGCAATAGTGAGAGTGACACTGGGAGGAGTTACCATCATGAAATTCGGGATGTCTTTCACGACTTCCTGCTGTGAAATTAGTGACGGTTTGCCTTGAATTTCACGATGGTTCACACTGGATGAACATTTCGAGTTTTTGACTGCTAAAACTGGTGAAAAATATTTAAAGTTTTACATCAATTTTTCACTGCAAAAGTTGGTGAAAAATTCAAAAGTTTCTTACCACTTTTCCAATTTAGAATGAAAGTGAAAAACTCGAAATAAAATTGATAGTTTCTTTTAGAAGATTTTCATCAATAATGTTTCGGATTTTACAGAACATTTCTAGCTGCAAAAGTTGGTGAAGAAATTAAAAGTTTCTTACCACTTTTCTGAGTTGGAATAAAAGTGAAAAACTTGAAATAAAATTGATAGTTTCTTTTAGAAGATTTTCATCAATAATGTTTCGGATTTTACAGAACATTTCTAGCTGCAAAAGTTGGTGAAAAATTTAAAAGTTTCTTACCACTTTTCTCAGTTAGAACACAGGTAAAAAACTTGAAATAGTTTCTTTTAGAAGATTTTTATCACGAATATTTCACATTTCATAGCACATTTCCTGCCTCATAAAGAAGTGAAAATCCAAAACTTTTTTTACCACTTTAGAATCAAAGTGAAAAACTTGAAAGAAAGTTGATAGTTTCTTTTGATCTTTTTTTTTCTTTGTCAGGACAACTCGGGCAATCACCAAGATTTAAGTGAAAAGTTCAAAAGCAAAGATACAGTAAGTTTAGTGTCAATAGTGATGAAAAGCCCGAAATATTTTCCAGACATTTTTGAATTGCAATTTTGGATTTTTCCTTTGTTGGAAGGTCTTTTTTTCTCCTTTTCAGGACTGTTTGGTTGCAATATGTTTGCAAAATCCCAGATCCATATATGGTAGCCATCAGACCTCAGGATTTTGCAAAGATATATGGTGCATATTAGCAAATATCCTGACTATATCCAGACCTGGGAGATAGTGTGTATTTTGGAAGCATATATGTAATACACACACAAAATACAGACCCAATATATTACAGTCATATTGTGTGTATATTTGTAAAATACTTTGAATATACTTGCAAAATACAGGCAGGTTATTTTGCACCTTGCCCCCAGTGGAACCTGCCGTTCCCCCGCTGTGGCAATGTTGGAAGGCAAAAACAACTTCTTGCACTGTGCAGCAGGTGCTGACAAGGCTTGAGCTGCTACTTTGTCACCGACTGAAGGCATCAATTTGTTCTGGATTTTCCGCCAGTCATCCAATCGCTTTTGTAGCTTCGCAGTGCGTAGTGTGATTTCCTTTCAACGCACTAGTAAATCATGTTCATTGGTTGCTCCCACCACATGCAAAAGTTTAAGCCTAGAACATTTGTTTCAGTCAAAAAACTACAAGTGAAAATGTAGAGAGAGATACATACTGCGAGTCCTGAATCTTCAATGCTTCATCCAAAAACTGGGCAACCTTGCTCCTTTGAATGAGAGTGGTCGCAAATGAATTATTGTCGGTTAGCATCTTCTGATAAATTGCCTGCTGCGATGGGACTGTAGAATAGATTAGCTCTTGCATCCAGAAAAAATAAGCCAGTAGTTCAATGCACCTTTTGTGGTTTTATGCTTGTACACACTGACCGCCTCCTTTCCCACCCTGGTAGATGTTCGAGACATCCCCTGCCATTTTTTGACACGAGCACTGAAGGACACACTGAGTCCAATAAAATGGTTGTGTTTCTCAATGTATTTTTGCTTTGCCTCCTGGATATCTTTAGGGCTTCGACCCGTCTGGCTTGTTGACGGGTTGACAGCCCGTCACGACGGGACAGGACCCGGCCGTTCAAGCTCTGAAGAAGAATTTGAGACGGCCGGGTACGGGACGGGTTCGACCCGTACCCGTCCGTTGACGGGTCGACAGGTTGACCAGCAATACTGCATCAGTGTGGACTTTTTCTGGACAGTTATAGGTGGAATTTAGTGTGATGAAGGTGTAGTACCCATCTATAATTATGGTGACACTGGAAAATATTATTTCTCCATGGTAGAGCTCCCACAACAGCAGGCTTGGTCATCTCGGGGTTGTTTGAAAGCCTGTGCAGATATGTTTGTTGGTGATAATCACATGGCTATCAACAGATGCGGAGGTATTGGATCTTATTGGGTACTACTGTTCACATAGAATACAGCAAAACAAGGAAGGAACCTGAAATTTATGCGTTCAAACTGGTTTTGGTCCCCAAACGGTAAATGTTGGGTAAATGCAACTTGATAGTAATTGTGACTGACAGTGTTAGAGATCGAAATTATGGTGGGAGTTCCGAACCTACATGTAGATGACTTTGTAAACATATTTCAATGCAACTTGAAGCCGAATTTACTTATGAAGTCGAGGAAATGACCTTTAATCAAAATGTACTGGGGAAACCCGTCCTGACGGCCGTCGACGGGTTGACGGACGGCACCCGTCCATTAGGACATCCAGGATTTCGTTTCAACGGCCGGGTGGGCCCGTTATTGTGTGGGTGACGGCTGTCCCGTCAGACGGGCGGGTCGAAGCCCTAGATATCTTTGGCCAGCGCAGAAGCTAAAGCACAATTAATCAACCAGGTCTGGACCTATGAATCAAGGAGACTGCTTACCAATCTGCATCGTTTTTTCATAGTTCCAGTCCCCATGATGGTGGATCATTGTATCCTGCCGATGGCTGTTATTCATTTGACAGACGTGGGGACCCAACTGGTTAGACTCCGGCCAGTACTGTTCAGCTGATTCACCATGGAAATGGCCCACACACTCCATATATGCTGTTCCGAAGAGGTATGTGCTTGAGTCTTGGTGACCCTGAACGTGAAGTGCAGGGACACCCCATCGCATTTTTTTCAGCTTCGGAACCAGCTTCGGGAAATGTACCAGAAAACGGCTCTCCAGATTAATAAAATATTCACAGGCTATGTCGTAGGTTGTGACCTCGTCAACATCATCGACCTCGATTTTGAGTGTGATGGAGAAGGATTCATTGGGTTGATGCCGTTCGAGCTTCATTGCAAGTGCTTTATCGGTGTTGGAAAATCTGCACAAATTTGATCTGGCCACGGATCTATGCAAGAAGGCCGGAGTGCATACCTCCCCCCATAGTACATGTCAACACAGGATAGTATGAAAACGTGGCTGCATTGGCAATTAACTGTGCCCATAACAGCCATATTCTTGAATTTCTTCTTGTCTTGTTTATTCACGGCCTTGAGGTAGTTACATGTTGATTTCTGAACATCATATTAGAAAATTTATGCAGAGAGGTAAAGAGCCTTCAAACCTCTTTTGAAACTGGGATGCGGCTAAGATACTCTTTATATTCCGAGTCCAGGGGGAAGTAGCCTTTCCCTTTGCATAGTGAAACATCATCAGGGTCGGTGTTCTTGTTAAACTGATTGCACTGGAAGTTTCCATCCAATGTTCTTTGGCTCTGGTTTAGATGCCTGGTTCACAATAAATCCAATAATCCAGGCGGTGCGCAATAAAAACTGACTGCAAATCATGTGGTGTCTTCAGACAGTTGGGGTCAGAATTGAATCCAGGTTCTGGGCACACTGGAAACCACACAAGAAGATTGCCATTGGGTCGGTGAGATAGAACAGAATCAATGCAGTGCAATTGGCCTGTTCGCTTCTCCAAGGTCAAAAAATTGAAAACTCAGACAATGCGGAGAAATGCTGCATATGGATTCTACTTGAGATATCAGTATGGTGGAATACTCAGGGTTTGTGACACTGACCAGAACATCTGCTGTGAAAGAGTTGTCTGAAAGGCGTCGGATAGCCCCCAGATAATTGTATGCAGCTTTTTTGGACTCCAGATTGTGCATTTGGAATTGTTTCAAAAGGTTTACAGTGAACGCTGTTTGTGGTTCACATGTTGTGGCTGGGAAAAGTCTGGCTTGCATGAGTTGTTTGACTTTATTGGGAGGTAGCTCTCGACAACCGCAGAAGGTGAGACGGGTTGAATGGATCCCATTTGCATCAACAACTGTGAACAGTTGTTCTCTGCAAGGTGACGGACAGGCCTTCCCATTGTGACCGAGCTGGGTGATGTAATTGTCCAGTTTTGAAATGTTGTGTTGAATGAAGAAACCTTGAACGGTGTCCCAGACCTCTGCCCAGTGAAACAGATTGCGATGGTGTGTGTCAACAAAACAGGTTTTGCAGGACATCTCATAGCCCGTGCAGTCATGGCACTGTGTACTTGCGATCATCCCTGGCCGCCCACATGAACATGGACATCCTGCAAGTTGATCGGCCTCGTATTCAAGCAGCAGACAACCCAGCTCCTCAAAATGTTCACCAAAGTCTTCCAGAAGTTTTGCGTTCTATAGTATTATTTTATTTAGTGATGAACCACCGACGAAGAAGATGGGTTGGTGAATGTGACATGGTTGGCAGTAAAATCTTGAAGTTCATCTGCCTTTTGCTTGGCAGACTTCCCCTGACGCCTCGACATTGTTGCGTGAAAAGATATGGGGTGAAAGAATGGAGGATCAGATCTACACAACGTGTTTATAAAGATTGTTGTTGACAGTTGTTTGGTCATCAAACATCGCCTGCAAATTGGTCTTCTACCCGGCCACATGGACTTCTGGTACAGTTCTGAGACCGCCCAGACTGATCCCAGGAACCGATGGATGGTACTTTCTTTTGCTTAGCTAGGTATCCCCAATCTCAAGAATGGAAATGAAACACACTATGCATGTGATAGACTGACTCTGTTGAACTATTGATTGAAAAACAGTGAAGAAAAAATGGAGCAAGTACGTTGAAAAAGAAGAAGAGTAGGTAGGTATATTGAGGGTTGCATTGTAACAGAGAGCCTCTTTTAGATATCCAGACGGCAAAATATAATGTGGAAAGTGTAAGCATGTTATGGTGGAAATGATTAGAAAGTATTATCAAGAAAGCAATTACTCGAGCAGTTCAAAGACGTGGTCAGGGATAGTGACTTCAATCCCTGCAGCTCTGATATAGATCACCTTGTTGCGACCATAGATTGGAATCACATTGTCCCAGTCAGAAACAATCCAATAATCGGACGCATCCAGGAAGCGCTCAAACTGCACTCCTCTGGGGAAACCAACAGTGTGGAGGCCCTCTTTGAAGTCCTGTAGGACGAGTTCTCCGCGGGTGAAAGCATCGTCATCGACCAGCTGAGGTTGAATGATCATAAGAATTGGTGGGGCCAGGAGAAAGTGCCGTGCTTGCGGCGGCTCTGCGGGGAATTGCCGCAGCACTGCCGTGGCGGCTTAATCTAATTTAAGCCGGCGTCAATCCTCTGTTCCGACAGCTTTTTGGCCCCTAGACCGGTCTCATTGCCTTTGAATTGAGGCTTTACAGGTGTTTCTATATCTGATAGCTGGGCCTGATTCATAAGTTCACTCAAATACGGGTTACTTTGAGGTAAAATATGGATGAAGTTCGGTTCAACCACAAGTTAGCTTCAGAAACTGTATTCTTGTCAGTTCTACTGCCAGTAGACGACGGTAAGAGGAACCGAGACTACTCTTTGAGTGGTGTATCCGCACGGCAGGTCCACCTCACAGTCTCTCTGCAACACCGCGGCACTGCCGCAGCAAAAAACCCGCATGCACGGCACTTTCCCCACAGTGCCGTGTCACGATCCCCTCACTGCCGCATCATGATCCCTCACTGTCAAACTTTCGCGGCACCGTTTACCACTACGACTGAAATTTCCGGTTCTATACTTCAAGAATATTGAACATGCCAGGGCCCAGGAACTTTCACTCAGGATGGTTGTTTGCATAGTTTAAGATTCCCGATGGTTTGTAAATCCACTCATTCCTGACTACTGCTCAATTTTTCCCCACTTTATTTTTACGGAGACTTCGAACCCACTCTAGTCTGGTCCTTGGTATGTTCAATGTGGAGTCTACCTAATAAGAACAGAACCACAATGAATACCCATGCTGGCAATGTTGAACTATTCGGGGATTTACAGAAATATTCACCCCTTGTATCCTTGTGCTTCCAGAACTTCCACCGGGATAAGTAGTTTCGCTCCTTCATTCAGTTCCGGATTTGAGGTCTTTTCTCTATGCCACAGCTCAGAGATAGACCTCTGCTTTCTATACACGGTGCTTCTGGCTTGGAATCCATTGCATCCGACAAAGAGTTCAACACTTGTTCAACTGCTCATTGTGGGTTCCATTATTCTTCGAGACGAAATTGGAGTCTAAATAGATAGTCACCCAACACTTGTACTCGAAGGGGTGGCCGATTTGTGAGGTAGGGCCAGATGAGGATTCGCCAAAGGATATGTTCAAAAATGATGCCAGAGATGTATTGTGGCCAACATATGTTCTCCGGGGTATAAACAGAGAACAAGTGCAACAGAAGAATGAATACAACTAAATGCCGAGTACCCAGTATAACTTGGAACGAATAGGCCGATATTATCACCGTCTAGTCACCACCATATCCTGGATCCATGGTTCCGTTTCTATCCCATTTTCGAGACCAGCTTTTTGAGTTTGGGTTGTTCCCATTGAGTCTGACGTACATTGGGTAGTGGGGGTAGTCAATAACAAGGAAACCGAGTATTGGCATCGAGGGCCAACTGATGACTCGGGGATTGAATACAAATGTCACCTAGCTGGGAATCTTCCAACCCATTTGTATGATTTATATGCAGCACACTTCTGGTGGTGTCCTTCTGTCCAATCGTTCAACTGATTGTTACACTTTTAACCAAAGCCTCAAGGTTGTATAAATTGACCCTCAGAGATATGTGTGCCTTGTTAACTTTATCAAATGATTGAGTTCAGAGTACCGCAAAATACACATATAAAGCCCTATTCACGGGTCCTTAGGTTGAGCTTAGGCTTAAATCAGGTATGACTGACCAATGACTGACTTATATTTGGAGTATGTTTTTTTTTGTGTCTAAACAATGTATTAGTATCAGTAATGTCCACAGCAAACGATTGCGGGTCATAATTAAGCTTGTACAATGGGTAGGAGGCAGCGCGGCAGTGCCGCGTCAATTTACCCCCCATGCCGCAGCAGTGCCGCGGCAAAACTCCGCAAAACCCCGCATTTCCCCGCACGCGCGGCACTTTTACCCAGCCCAAATTGGTGGCTTAGAAGTCTTGGAAGAACATAAATAAGGAATTATCGACACAAGAGTTAATTGAATTCACATACCACATGCCATGCAAAAAGTGCAATTGGTGTACAGATGTCCAGCGTGATGTCAGGGGGATACTGAAGCTGCTGGCTATTGTCGTCCAGATCCAAGTCACTGACTGCAGTCAGACTCGATGGGACAAAGTGCCCAGTTGGAGTGTAAGGCACGTCTCCGTAATCAGCTGTGAGAACGTCCAGAGTAATGGTCGGTGGGGGAGTAGCATGAGGTGGGAGAGGCGGCAGGGAGTTGCGACGATAAAAGAGCTGCTGCAACTCAGGCAGAGTGAGATCTTCATGAGGGAGGGGATTCTCCTCTGGCATAGGTGATGGCGAGGGAGTGGAAGGCGCAAACACAACTGGAGTGGAAATAACCTGTTGCACCTGCTGCTCTGGTGCTGGTGAGGGCGAGGGCGAGGGAGTGGGAGATACAAGAACAACAGGCTCGGCAGGCATGGCAGGTGGAACAGTGATGGCACTGCAACGGTTTCTGCTGGCCTTCGGAATGGGATAAAGCTCAGCTCAGGCGCAAAATAACTGGTCGAGTTCTGGGAGCAGCAGTATATGGGGAGGGAGGGATTAGTGGAGGGTGAAAGAAAGAACATGAATAAGCAGCGCACAATCTGTACACGGTGCAGCGAGCTGGAGGGATGATGTGGCAGGGTCTTGGGTGTTCATAATAGGACCACCCAGGTCATGGTTTTCATGATTCCAGGGAAGCTGGAGATGAACCCCAGGATACGGGCTGAAAACTTCGAGCTGGGTACGAAGACGCTCTATAACGGCTCGCCGCTTCTGCACCTTGGTACCAATGATTCCCAAGGCCACAGTACGCGGATACAGAGCTGCGTGCTGGGCATTGAGGCGTGCAAGGGCTCCAAGTGAAGGTCCACTTCGAACACGACAACGACGTGGAACAGGGGAAGGCCTCTGAAGAGGGGATGACGAGGAAGCATTGGAAATGTGGGCCAAGCGTGTGCGGGTGTGTGAGCTGGGTGAGCTGGAAAGGGAACGAGTAAGAACCATGATGTTGGTGATGGATATGTAAAGATTTTGCACTCCATTTATATGCCTCAGTCAGTTGTCTGTGCATGGTGGGCGCCGCCGGAAATTCCACGCGCCATTGAGGACCTCATCAGTGCACCGTCGAGGACCGCACCAGTTGAAGCATATGCAACCAGTAAAGTCCACCTGGCCACAGGTGTCCCGAAAATCACATTATTGGTGTATCGGTATGTCTTAAACTCACATGGTGTCTTGCGGCTTCCCAGCCACCAGAAATTTGTGCCAAGTCTGACCTGCTGAAACTGCAATCAAAATCACAAAATTGTGTGAATGCTACGTGGCACACCAAGACTAGCTTGGATATGTTGAGGTTGATTTCTGAGTGCGCCTGCAATCAGGCAAAACATTCTTCATATGTTGGTGATTGTCAAGCACATGCATGGTTGCATCGTGACACGTTCGAGACCCTTGGGTCTGATGGAATGGACAGCAAAGCAGCGAGTCGATGGTACTGTGACAAGGTCACGGGATGTGACAGCTCGTGATTTGAGCACAACATAAGACGGTTTAATAGTGAAGGCACATCATGGTACAGTTTGAAACATGTCTACACAAGTCTTATACACCTATGGATGGTATCTAAATGATTTTCCTGCCTTACCTAGGTATCCCCCAATCTTTTTTTCAACTTCAATTTTGATGGCTGGAGCGAGAATTGAAACCCATGCGGAAGATCTGGAGTCACATTTGAAAGTACCCCCTGCACCCTCTTGATTAGTCTGTTCCTGGTTGCTTTTGTTCCTTTTCCCATCTGCTTGAAATTAAGGCATTTATTTTTCACATTGTCTCATTTTTCCTTGCAGTTTTGCGTCCCACGTTCAGACCAAGCACCTCAACAGCTATCTTCCAGAATACATCCAGAAATTGGATGCTGGAGTCTGAGGGAAGGAGCTCACAGTTTGGAAGCAAGCCACGGCCACAAAGGCTCTAGCCTCGTCACAATTTGCACCACTGGATACAACAAAAAATACCAGGGCAAAATGGTTTGAGGCAAATGATTTCTGCTAGTATCCTGTATTCTGACCTGAACACTATACAGCTTATTGTTCAAAAGTATACCAACTACCTACATCATGTATACCTCAAAGATCACCCAGATGTCCCATCTGCCTCGATGATTATCAAGGCCAATCCCTTGCTCAAGTTCACCTCTGTATTGACCGGACGTCAGCTGTTTACACGGGATATGCATGACGAGGTTTTAGCTGCTTCACAGCAGCGTGTCATTGATAGAGGCACCAATGAAGCGGCCGCCTATCAAAGTGTTTTGAAGGAAATGTGGGATTTGTGAAGTTTGGAGGAAAAAGCGGATTGGGAGGTCAAAGTAGAGAAAGAATGTGGTGATGTTGAAATGTCGGTTATCTTTGCACATTTATTCATCCAGTCTCATGCGTTTATTTTGTTTCCAGGAACCAGACGGAATTTCCGAAAAATCTTCACCAAGCATTGAAAGGCTTGTGCCAAGGTGGTGTTGTTGGCGATGCAGAAATGCTGCTGCTGTATGCATTTCATACACCAGGCACTGGCGACCTCATGGCTGGAACACACGTATTTATGTTCAATTCTTGTGATGTGATGTTAAACAAAATTAATAGCATTCATGGACACTCGCAATACAACAAGACCCATTTCGGTGGAGATAAATTGCAATCTACATTGGGCATGCTGTGGTCGAAATTTGTGGACATTGTGATTCCACGTGAGAAATCTTTCGAAGGTCTAACATCTTGACGCTCAACTCTGGTTCCCCTAGGTCCATTTGTAGAGGATTCTGACAATTCGGACTCTATGCTATCTGTCATGGTGGATGATAAAGGCGCCCTGATTTTTCCAACTATGGATTTCAGTGCCATTGCGCCAGAAAATCTCCGCCAGATTTTAAAGGAATATTTCGAGCGTTGCTGGAGTAAGCCAATAATTACTGCACCTTCGAATTGAAAGATAACTAGTATCTAGTGGACAGCTCTCGTCCGGTCGACACTCATTCAATTCCATGGGAGGAACTTACATCTGATCCTTCTAAATTCTACGACATCGAAAAGTTTGTTTTCCCCTCTCCCTTGAAGGATCCAGTTGCATATAGTGCAACGGAAATATTGCCCCTTGCAGACTTCCTCGCTGGTTCAACCCCCTTTATCTTTAAATCCAACAAGCCTAGCTCTCCAGAATTCTTGGAAGAGACACTGTTAAAGAAGCCAGTAGAATCATCACATGTGGAATCTACTCCTTTGATTATCAACACACCTTTGCCACCGCCGTCTGAATTGCCAAAGAAGAAGAGATCCAAGTGAGAATATGTTGTTTATTACTTTTTCTATCTTATATTGAGTTCATGCAGGAAAAATATTGAACAGGATGATCAGGCTGCAGCTGAAGATGTGCATCCCAAGAAGAAGCAGAAAAGGGCCCCAGCAAGTCCTTTTATGTTCATCTTGTCTGCATCACTAATCGGCTCCATACAGGAAAGTGGTTGAAAAGGAGGGATCAAACCCTGTCTGCCGCCGCTCATCTCATTCTTCGCAAGGTGCAAAGTTGGCTTCTGTTACGGAATCTGCACTTAAGACCACCACTGTCAAGTCGGGGCGTGGCTGGGTCATAGTCACTGAGGATGAGGAAGAAGCTTAGTCGTTGGAAAATCCAGTCAATGGTTATAATTTTTTTTAACTTTGATATTGACAACTTTGGTATTGACACGTGAGGCTCAGCTCATTGCTTTCATTGACTTGAAAGCAGTTCAACAGTTCAATGATTTTGTCAATCCGGGTTCTGGTTAAAAGTTGTGCAGTTGAACAGATGATCAACAGTGGTTGAACAGAACTTAAACACTGTTTAACGATCTTGTTGATCAGAATACATATTGTGCAATTGAACAGATGATTGACAGTGGGTGAACAGAACTTAAATACTGTTTAACAATCTTGTTGATCAGAATATATATAGTGCAATTGAACGGATGATCAACCATGGTTGAACAGAAGTCAAACACTGTTTAACGGATCTTGTGGATCAGAATATATACAGTGCAGTTGAACAGATGATCAACACTGTTTGAACACAACTTAGAGGTTACTAATGCAGATTCTTGTTAAACAGGATTTCGTTGAACAGGATTTAAGTATCGTTGAACAGACACCAAGGTTGAATGCTCTCAAGGATGATGAGTGCGCTTATACAAGCCGCTTGTCCATACTCCTCTCCGTATGTGATTACATCACTGAGGACATCCTTCATCAGTAGTTTGGTGAAGAGGTTATCTTGCTAATTATAACATCATTCAATTTGGGTGGTCCGAAGTTTAAGTTCGCCAACGGGAACCTTTTTGCCTTCGAATATCGCCCGTTAAACTGGAGTCCATTTAACCAAACACTGTTCAGACCCGATTGGAGCATCCCACTTAAGAACGGGCTGTTGAACATCCGCGCTTGACTGGGCGGATAAATAGTGTGTTCTCTTGATCGGAATGGAAAATGAACACTGTTTATCGTTTACACGTGCGTTGCTCAAACAAACCTAATAGGGTTACTGACCATCCGGCTTTCCAAATCACACGCTGCTTATATTGATCTTGTCCGTCTCTCTGAGTGTTCTCGCCTTCTTGGAATCCAGGCGAGTTTCCGCTGACACTGAGGGCAAAAGCCGGGGCACCTGGATTCCAGGTGCTTCCGACGCATGTGGTCCGCAGGTCCCATCAATGGGACAATGGTTCCTTTGTGAGAAGTGGACAAGGAAAAAAATATGATTTGGGTACATAGCACATCCCGAAATGGTTCATTTTAAGTACTTATTCAGTCCTTTCATCACTTAGTTCGGGTTGAAACATAATCAAAGAAAGGTTTGAATTGATGAGCAGCTGATGCTGACGAAGGTATGCCCCACGACGGCATGATCTGTGCTGTTCACCTGCTGCGGCCTTGTGATCGGGAGGCCGTACAAAGGTTTACAGCAGCTGAAATGCCTTGTTGTTTGATGCACACAATTTTTGGCACCATGTGGCTTCACCGGCTGATTGCCTTTGTCGGCATTCTGGTCCACACATCGGCTGTCTTTGACAGCATGCGACTGGACCATGTATTACTGCTATCTACTTGAAAGACAATTCTCAGTAACGCGAGGACCTTCTTGTCGGTGCAGCAGTATGACTGGCTCTTTCGACCTTGTATTGAAGAGCTGGATAAAGTTCCCGAGCTGAAGATTCTTCCCAAGATCCATAAGCTCCCCATTTCCGGATGCCCAATTGTTCCCACTTTTGGCACGCTGCTCGCAAATGCATCCGTTTGGGTTGACTACCATCTGAAACCGCTCCTTGATGATTTCCCGTGGATTCTCCGTGACTCGGAAACCTTCTGTCACGACATTCTCGAGGTTAAATTACCGCCTGGAGAAGACATCTGGTTAGTTACCGGAGATGTTGTGGCGATGTATCCCAATATCCCCATGGATGATGGTATAGCTCAAATCGCCAGCATTCTCGAACCTCCCTGATGCTGTTCACAACACTCAAGGTGGCCACAGGCTTGAAGGTCAGAGGACAGAAGGAGCTGATTGTTCTGCTCCTTTGCCTGGTTCTCAAGTACAACTTTGTCTGCTTCAGGAAGAGAACATTTCAGCAGGTTGTAGGTACGGCCATGGGCACATCTTGTGCGCCCATATATGCCAACCTCTTCCTTGCCTCGTACGAGGTTCCGGCGCTCGAAGAATTTAAGACGCGCCTCCTTTTCTATAAACGCTTCATTGATGATACATTTGCTATAGTCAAAGGAACGCATGAGGACGTCATACAATTCCAAGAGCGGTTCGGGTCGTTACACCCGAACATGAGGATGGAATGGACGGTGTCTCAGCATCACCTCCCGTTTCTGGATATCGAAGTCTCGCTGGGCCCGGACCCGCTGAGACCCTCGTTGTTTCGTAAACAGCTTGGAATATCCACCAACATTTTCCAAAAAGCACTTAATGCTTACCTCTATATTCCGTGGAATTCATGTCACTCCCCTGATTCCAAGCGTGCTTGGGTCAAGGGCAAGCTCATTCGCTATGTGCGAATCTGCTTCAAGGAGTCCGATTTTGCCGCCATTCGGCACGATTTCTGCAGCAGGCTCCGTGCACGTGGATATCCACCACACTGGCTCAAGAATGTCTTTGGGGAAATTGAGTACAGAACTGAGCGCCCAACAACGCTCAATCCTCGTGTGTCGAACGACGCAGTTGCAGGTGGTTCTGATCTCCACGTCCTCAAGTTAATCCATAATCCAGTTTGGGATGAGATTGATCTCACTCCAATCTGGCGCGATTTGGGCGACTCATGGAAAGAATTCGGGGAGGCATACCCTGAGTTCCGTTTCATGGCCTCGTATAACAAACCAACCGCGCTGGGCGACCGGTTGAATAAACACAACCGGGACACTTTTCGAGCAGCCTACGGGTAATTGGCATAGAACGTTTGTTTCTCTTTTTTTCTCATCCTTGCCTGCGCGATGCCTCCGCTCCCTCCGGGTCGCTTCTGCTCCCCTACGGTTCGCTCCGGCTTGCGCAGTCTGCGGATTCGAAAAAAATGCTTACAGAGAAATAAATTTCGTTCTTTTGTTGCTACATTCCGGGACAGCGGGCTTATAGCACAGGATGCTATGGGCATAATGCACCCAAGTGAACACTTACCGCTTGCAATTTCCGACCTTTGAACGGGTCTCAGCACTGCGTGGCGTTCCAAAATGGGAAAGTCCTGTCTTTTCTTCGTTGTTCAATAAATCTTGCGTCGGCCGAGTACTGGTGCCGAACGAGAGAGAACCTCGTCAGAGTGTAACACGTTGAATTAAAGGAGGGAAGCGCGTAGAGTCTAAGACTCCGCGACTCTATTCGACGGCCATTGACTGGTTTGGCGCCCGTGGCGCCGCCAAACAAAACCCTGCAGGTATACCTAGGGACACTGCCACCTGATGAGTCGTTAGACGAAACGTTGCAGCCTACGTTGTGGTCCCGCACCTTCTGCTTTCTTCCAGTACGCACCCGCTTCATCAGATACTCGTTCTCGCTCACCGCCAAGGTAGAGTAAAATTTCACTGTACTATGTGCCGTACTCTTCATCCGAATCAATCTCAATGGCACCGTCTTTTGGGACGCTGTCCTCATCACTTGGCATTTGCCAACTCCTCCATGAGTCTTTCCTCTTCCTCCATCGCCTGGGCCAAGGGCTTGCGCTTCCGGGGCTTCTCCACACCCAAACACATGCTGGTGTTCTGTCTCTCTCCCTGCCAGAAATACTCCTTCAGCGTGTTGTGCCATGCTCAGACGGTGTGGAGAGACTTCAGAGAGACAGAGAAAAGATGTTACATAATACTGAGGCATGTGGTACTATAAGGCCTTGGCAAGGGCTTGAAGCTCCGCCAAAAATCCAGAAGGCCTTAATTAAGTAGACTCGTAACCAGTCTGCTACGGAATCTTACCCGAGGCGAGCACGGGTGCCGTAGGCAGACTGGTACTTCTCGGAAATATCCAAAGGGCGGGGCCGGAGTTTGAAATTTAACTAACTTTTGAGTGACGCCGATGACGCAATGATCCGCCGATCACAGCTTCTCACTCAAACGCCCCCAAAAGCCGTTTCCAAAAATTGCAACTCACTGAGGCCTGACTGGAAATCTGAGTAGACAGAGTTCTGAGGATTGTTTTTCTTTATTTTTGGGTGATTTTAGCAGAAAAAACGGATGAGATTTGAGTTCAGGGTGAATTGATCGAGAATCAATCAGACTTCAATTTCAAACTCCGGCCCCGCCCTTTGGATATTTCCGAGAAGTACCAGTCTGCCTACGGCACCCGTGCTCGCCTCGGGTAAGATTCCGTAGCAGACTGGTTACGAGTCTATTAATTAAGGCCTTAACCCTTAAGGCGAACACGGGGAGGGTGTGGGCAAATATATGTGCTTGAGCACAGGCAGGGACAAAGTGGGTATTGGCGGGCAAGTGCGCCTGGAGGTGGTGCAGGTGGAAGCCGGGGAAGCCCGGCATGCCAGGGGTGGATGAGGTCCCAGCAATGTTCGTGTTGGAGCCAGGCTGCGCTTGGGCAAACACACTGAGGGTGACAAGAAATGTGTGCGGGTGCAGGAAGGGGTCTTTCGGGGTGACTAAGTAGGCTGCAAATTGGGGTGGAATATGGAGGTAGGCCCAAAGCCAGAGCGCGCAGACGACCGCCAAAGTACTCGCTGTATTAATTTAAACAAGTCGGCGAGCACGCACCTCGAGATTAACACACTGCTCCCCGACGTCCGTGACCCACGTTTCGAGACCCTCGAGCCCGTCGAGCGCACGCGGGTCCGTGGAACATGTCGTGTATGTAGTGAGAGTCGGGAGCATGGGTCTAAATCTAGGCTCACCGATTCGCCGGAATTGAAACTCCGCGCCTCCCTTCCGAATGTTTCCATCCCTGCACTCTCCGGCCATGCGCCCCGCCTCCGCCCTCCGTCTCCATCTCGCACAAGCTGCGTCCCTCCGCCTCCAAGGCGCAGCGCGTCTACCACCCGCCGCCCGCCGCTGTATGGCAACCGCCACCGCAGACCACGCACCGGCACACGCATCGTCCCCCGCTACGCCAAAAGCGACCGCAGCGATCCCGCTGAGCAACATCGAGGCGCAGTGGTCGATGCTGAGCAGCGACGAGAAGACGAGCGTCGCGGAGCAGCTCGAGGAGCTGCAGAAGCGCGACTGGAAGAGTCTGAGCGGGGACGAGAAGAAGGCGGGTGAGTGCTGTGACCTCTCTTTCTCAGTCTGCGCGGTGTCGTGCGTTCCTCGCTGTGCGTGGTGTCGAGCTCGGGAGACGCATAGATGCGTTGTTACAACATGGTTCCTTATCCGCGTACTGACGACACACTCGTAGCATACTACGTCGCGTTTGGCCCGCACGGGAAGCGCAAACCGATCCACGAAAAGGGTGACGGGTTCAAGATCTTCGCGGGCACGGCGGGCCTCTGCGGCATCGCCGTCGCCCTGTTCTATGCGATTCGTGGTGTCTGTACGTACTTTCTCCAGCCATTTGCTTGTTGTTGCTATACCTATTCGTCTACGCACCCACAGCGCCACCCCCGCCAAAGACGTTCGACAAGGAGTGGCAGGAGGCCATGAACGCCCGTGCGATCGAGCAAAAGATGAATCCCATCACTGGTGCGTCCATTTATTCCTTTCCGTAGGAGGACCTCTGTCCTCTCTTCTTTATCTCGGTTGTATACATTGCTGACGAACGATACTCTACCCAGGTATCTCCTCGGAAGGATACAAGGGCAAGGGCTTCGTCACCTCCAAGTAACCGTCCGTCCGTCGAGCACGTCCACCGCGTATGTTTGTCATATATGCGCGTGTGACAAGGCAAGCCAGACAGTCGGTTGCGACTGTGTATGGCAAGAACGGAGAACGGAGAGAAGAACGGTCATAGAGTACCCACCCGTCCGTATCCTTAATACCAACCCACACCCGCTGGATCGCAAAAGAAAGAGAAATTTATGGTTTTCTTGTTGTGAAGTGTGTGAGTATGAGGGGAGAACAGGACGAGGACGCGTTGTCAACTCTGAGCCTTAAGATCTTGCGTTGGGGTATCGTCGCGTCGCCCGTTTCGCGTGTCGAGCGGTCAATAATTTTGAATTAGTATAACGCATTACTTTAACGGGGAGCCGTAAACAGGCAGTTTTTGCTGGTTCTCACCACTCCATCCCGACTGTCTTCCCGCTCTCCACGCAGTCCCCAATGCTGACGCCCTTGACGCCAGCCCCAATAACCTCCATGCGTCCATCCCACCCCTTCTCCCTTAGCGCTTCCCTCAACTTCTGCATCCGCTCCAAATGCCCCGGCAGCGGCGTCGGTATGCAGTTCTTGTGGTGCCACGTCCGCGTCACCAGCGGCTCCGGCAGCGGCTTTCTGCGGTTGAGGTGGTACTGCAGGTGCGCGAGCACGACAGGCAGCGAGGTGTCTGGGGAACGGTGCGGGCCGCCCATCATCACTGTCACTTTGGTTATGCGTTCACCTGGGGTCAGCGAGTCCTGGCCGGGGAGGGCGGTACTGTCGAAGGTGACGCCGAGGATGCCCGCGTCGTCCGCGGGGTAGTCGTCTGCTGGGCGGCAGACGAGGTAGCCGAAGCCTGGGGGGTAAATCTTGGCGGAGGGGAAGACAAGGTTGATGGCGGTGACGGAGGAGAATGGGTTGGTGGTTAGGTACGGGAGGGGATGTGATTCCGGGATTATTTTGTTGAGCACGGGGAGAGGGAGGGCAGAGACGATGTGAGAGGGCTTGATGGGGTTCGTTCGGTTTG
Organism: Mycena crocata; assembly: GCA_029281795.1. Lineage (NCBI taxonomy): Eukaryota > Fungi > Basidiomycota > Agaricomycetes > Agaricales > Mycenaceae > Mycena > Mycena crocata. Next base: position 173,707 of record JARJCP010000096.1, on the reverse strand, counting down.
TGGTGATCTGGGAAGAGGATTAACGTCGCAGTGTGCAAAGAAGGAGCAAGCTTACCTCGAATCCATTCTCGTCGTCGTCGAATCGCACAGCAGTGATCTCGGCGTCGTTGATAATGCGAATATTGGGGTTCTTTCGTATTGACTGCGACAGCGCGTCTGCGAGCGTGCCCATGCCATTCCGGAACGAGAACACGGACACCCCGTCCATGAGCTTCATGACGTCCCCCATTTCGTACCGTTTGCGCTCCTCCTCCGCCTTCTGCCGCTCAGCCAACTTGTCGCGTCGAGAGCGGGTGAGCAGGCCCCACAAGATACGCCCGTTACCCTTCTCCTCCAGCTCCCAGAGTTTGGGGAACGCCGCGCGGACGCTCAGTAAGCGCGAGTCGGCTGCATATATCCCGTGGACGAGCGCGCTGCCCAAGACGCGCGCGGTCATCGGGTGCCCGCGCCGGCACATGAAGCTGTCGAGGCTCTCATCTAACACGCCCTCGGGTCGATTCCACCCCCGAATAAGTTCAAACGATACGCCCGGGGTTATGAAAAAGCGGAGCTCGTTCCAGAGATAGGAGAGCCCGAAGCTAGGGATCTGGTAGATTCCTGGCGTCCCCGGAACGTGCAGGAAGCGCTTCTTGGCTGCAGGAGACGATTTTTGTGTGGTGATGACCGAGTCGGAGAGACCAAGGAGGTGGATCTACAGTACCTGAGTCTCTTCAGCTCGCGGTTGGATGGATGGAGACGTCACCCACCAGCTCCAACACCGAATTTGCGTGTGGGAGGAGGGTGCGGGGTCCGCCCTCCAGGACTACCGAGCCACGGCCGCCCGGAAGGTGGACGCGTTCACTGCTCGAGGCCCAGCCGCCCAAGCGCTTGTTCTTGTCAATGAGGGTGATGGTAGATGTTGGGAAGCGGCGGGATAGATGGAAGGCGGAGGAGAGGCCGCTGAGGCCACCTCCGAGAATTGCAATGTGCTTGGGCGGCAACATTGGGTCTTGTGTTAGCAATGGACGTCAGCGCCAAACAACACGCCTCTTGAGTCTTGCCTCAGATGGCACCCGATTCTCTTTCCCTCGACCGTATTCTGACCGAGATCACGACCACAAACAACCTTGCTGCCCTGAACCATACCCTCAAAAATGGCCTTCCCAAAGAGTCGAGGGAAACGATCCTCTCAAGTCCTTTAGCAAGTGGGCAAGATCCCTTGACGGTACTAGACCTCCGACAAAACACCTTGGGTGTTCTGTATATCTTGTGAGCAGAAGAAGAACGCTGTCGACGGTCCCTGACTAGCGCGAAGGTCCGCCCGCCTCAATACCACAAATGCGTCCGTACCTCCATCCTTGGTCCTCGATTTTTGCGAGACATTCGTGCCCGACCAAGCGCGCTATGCTCCAGACCGAGGTAACATGCACTTCTAAATACATTCCTTGCTTGATGGTCAATCTGCAGTAACTATGCTTGCAAAGGGTATTGAGCGCTGTGCTCACCAGCAAAACAATGTTCGTTGCCACTTTGACCTGTGGTCCTTTTTCTGATTTTTTGCTGCAGCCATCCTGGGCTGTTGTTCCTTTATACAATCTGCTCTCACGTTACCCGCCAAACCTTTCGTATCTAACCACCGTTCACCACATATTCCTTCATGTAGGCATAGTCTGCCAAGTATCTGCGAGATGCTCACAATTCTCAGGCGTGTCTTAAAGCTAACCAACCCACTGCCGCTCTTCCGATCCTCAGCCATCCAATAGCCAATATCTCGCTCGCGGTCTCCGATCTCAGCTACAACGACAATCTCATATACCACTACCTGGGCGGCGTCATTCTTGCGGTGCTTAAAAAGTGGACAGATGCGGAGGAATATTTCGAGATCTGCGTCACAGCGCCCGGGGCAGTACCTGCTGCGCTGCAGCTCGAGGCACTGAAGAAGCTCCGTTTGGTGCAGCTGATCTCGCGAGGGGAGGTCGGTGTCGTTTTTTTTGTTTGCTGAGTTGAACCATCTGAACACGACCAGGTTTTACCCCTCCCTAAATACGCCCACGCAGCGCTTCCCCGTATCCTCAAGAACTCTGTTTACTCTGAGCTCATCAACGCCTACCCGCAGAATACGGAACGGCTATACGCAATTCTGGACAAGGAGAAGCAGACGTTTTCCTCGGTTCGCGCATTTTGCAGCTCAGTCGACCTTTACTCAGTGTCATCAACAGGACAAAAATCTGGGTCTCGTGATGCAAGTCGTCGACCGCGCTCCGCGGTGGACGCTTAAGAAGCTCACTGCGACATATGTGACTCTCGGACTGGGAGATATCGCGCGTGCTGTGGGGATTCAGAGTGAGGACGACGTGCGGGCGCTCATATTGAGCATGGTACGTGGCTTTGACCTCACATATCCACCATTCGCTGACAATGACACACAGATCGAAACCGGGGACATCTCTGCACAAATCTCGGCGTCGGGTACCGTCACATTCTCCGACCCCCCGCCGCAATTCTCGAGAGAAGAGGTCGAAGCAGTCCTCCGCAACGCGCAGCAACAGAGCGGCCTACTGGAGGTGCTTGAAATGGAGATGGCGCGCAGCAAAGAATTCATCAGCAAGGTATTTATTTCATTCCTATGTATTGCGCATCATGACTGACTCTCCTTGAGGCTGTCAAGAACCAAGACAGCTCGTGGGCACCCAGTGCAGAGGAAGATATGTACGGAATGGCTGCTGGGTGGGCAGATGAGAGCATGTTCGGCTAGCGCGATGGCAAATGTATTTTTTTCTAGACGGTGTAACACGAAATAATCAAGTCTGTCTGCAATCCGTCTGCGCAAAGTGAAGTAGAGCGATCGGTGGTGTGCTATATTTCCGAATTGTTTCCGATGCTGTCGCGTGAAACGGATAGTGACATTTAGATAGTTATTTGGATAGTTAGGAGCGACGCGTGGTGTGCTTGGGTTTTTCATTTGCCGCCATTCACAACGGTCGAGACATGCATAGATTATTACCTCAGAATACAATTCCCAGACGTCAATCTACCCTACTTGCCGACGAAGTAGCAAAGGTTGCACGCGCACAAAGTCTCAGGTCACGATGCCGGAGTTCATAAGCATAGTGCATACGCCAGATGACATTTTTGTGTGTAGAGCAAAATGGACATAACGAAACGTGAACTCCTACTTGAGGGGGATGCTGGGAAGAGGATCAGACTCGAAACAAAAAAAATAGCTTGACAGGACTTACAACCGCGAGGCTGGGAAGGAAGAAACAAGTTGTCAGTGAATGCTGCATTGCGACATCTAAATACTCACAGTGCGTTGCACCAATCTAAAAGTCTGGGTGAGCACAGATTAGGCAAGAATACACCGGGCGGACGTACACCAGGGCGACCGTGCTTGACGGGCCGGTAAGAGCAGGAGAACTCCCCGAGGTAGTGGCCAGTCATCTCGGGCTTGATCTCAACATTGTTAAAGACCTGGGCGCGTACTTGGTGAATTCCAACTCAATGACTTGTAGGTATCCGACGCACCTTTCCGTTGTAGATGCCGACGACGCTGCCAATCATCTCGGGCACAACAATCATGTCGCGGAGGTGGGTCTTGACGACCGCGGGCTTCTCATTCGGAGGCGCCTCCTTCTTTGCTTTCCGGAGCTTTTTGATGAGGCCCATGGGACGGCGCTTGAGGCCGCGCTGGAACCGACGACGAGCGCGAGCGTGAACGAGCTACCGAGACATGAGTTTCGCGCGGCGGAACACTCGAAAAAGACAAACTTCAACGAACTATGGATGGAATATGAGCGATTATTTTGCATACAAAGTAAGAATACACACGTCCTCATTGCTCAGATCAAGGAGCTTCTCGAGCTCAATACCACGGTAGGAGAATGTGCGGAAGGTTCTCTTCTTCTTGAGCTCGGCGGCTACGGAGGGGTCGGTAACACTGGCGTCGGCCATCTTGAGGTGTGGTGGCGGAAGAACTGGCTTTTTTGATTGAGTAAGCAGGGATACAGTTGCACGTGACCCAACCGACCCCTTTGAGCCCCGAATTTTGGCAACTCTTTTCTCTCTTCAACTCTTCGGATAGAATCCACAGGTCTTCCCTTTGCGGATTAAAGGTACTTCGCCCACCCAGCCTGCTCGCACTCATTCTCTGCAGTGATTTGTGGCTACCGTAACCCCATCTAACCCATTCACCACTTTACAAACTTGAAAAGTAACGTCGCTACCGCCTGCTCGAACAAAAGTCTCATTTTTGACCCAGATGCGTTATCTTGCTGCATACCTCCTCCTCCAAATCGGAGGCAACGCCTCTCCCTCTGCTGCGGACGTCAAGGCTGTCATCAGCACCGTCGGCATCGAGACTGACGATGCCCGTCTTCAAAAGCTCATCTCCGAGCTCAAAGACAAATCCATCGACGAGGTCCGCTGCAGTACCCGGTGTCCCATGGCACTTACTCATCATACTCCATTCTATTCAGCTGATCGCCGAGGGTTCTGGCAAGCTGGCCTCTGTACGTGCTACGTCTTTTTCTATCCGTGGTATAGTTTTTTTACACATTCTTTGTAGGTTCCTTCCGGTGGAGGAGGGGGTGGAGCTGCCGCTTCTTCCGGCGGTGCCGCACCTGCTGCTGCCGCTGCAGAGGAGAAGAAGGAGGAGAAGGAGGAAGAAAAGGTTTGTTTTATTTGTCGTCTCGTCCACACCTCTCATTAGATCTGTAGGAGGAATCGGACGACGACATGGGTTTCGGTCTCTTCGACTGAGCGAAACGAAACGATTGACGCAGGGCTATGTAATGAATACACTTTGCTTGACCCGTCTTCCTTGTGTGAAACATCTTTTTTGAGTCAGTCATCGACAACGAGGAGGGCCGACTGCGTCGGCACAGACCTTGCTTGATCGCATCTGTGTGCTTGGGCTGATTCAGATATTAGATACTTGAACCAAGCAGTGCACATACTTATATCAACGTGTTTTATTAGTCCTTCCTACTTACTATGACTCCAACCCACTTGAACTATCCTTGAGTCAATTTCAAGTACTTATGTGTTTTCAATAACTCAAACCGTAAGCACACAGACCTCGACAATTGGACTTGACTCACGCTTTTTTGGACTACGTGCGGACTTTGAGTCAACGACGGTCTTTTGGGGCTCAGTCAAAAATGCACCAACCATTGAATGTTCAATTATGGCGTGCGAGTTGAACTCTACGCCTCATTTTGGGTTCCCTTTGCTAAAACATTTGATTTCTCCACCCCTAAGTTCAAACTGTTCAATTTCGCGCTCCCATAGTTCATTATGACTGTTTTGACTCGGTTGCCTCACAAAACGCGACTTTGGGCTTCAAAACGCGACTTTCAGCCAATGCTCGGGGATCTCGGGCCAGTTGTAGAAACTGGTTTTCTGGGTCGAAGTCCTCTTTCGTGTTCAATACCGTTCCGATTGCTTCTTAGGCGCAGTTATCCACTACGATTTTCTTTTCTCCCGTGTAACCTCACATTTCCCCTCTTTGACTCTGTGACACTGTCTTTCGACATTTTTTTTTTTTTGGCCGTGCCCAAATGGAACAGTCACTATTCAAGCTTTCTGCAATTAGTTGTACCTGCGATAAGGGGGAAGGGGCAAGGCCAGGAACGCACTCGTCTCGCTCTCGAGTCCTGGGCAGTCGGTGATTTCGGATTGATTTCCGATCAAAAAATGAGTGATCATCAGTGCAGCAATTATGACCCCGGAAGAGACCTTGACAAGCAAGGTAACATCTGCGATCATGCTTCCGAACTTGGAAATGGATAAATTTCGCAATACATATTAGAATACACTCTTTAGCTTTGCGTTGCCTTTGTGGCCAGTCGTACACCTTCTTGAACAGCCACTGCCTGCAAGGACCTTGAGGATCTCTCTGTAGACTGGACCACATTAAACTCACCTCTTCCACCCATGGCAACTGGAAAAACTCGCTCCTCTTCAACTCTTCCTGTCTTATGGTGAGCCCGTCCGTCGGGCCGCTGCCAAGTACCGTCTCCAGGTCGCGGGATTGTGACTCGAGCCACGTCTGTATAAACTGGGCGGGATCACGCGCGAACGACTGGAGAAATGTGCGCTTCAAATGCGAGTTGTGCAGGGACTGCGCGAGAGTTGCGATCTACACAGTGTAAATTTAGCAGTTTCTCGTGGCCCATCAAAAACACTGCCCACCTCGTCGTCGAGTTTACTAAGAGTCTGCGTGCTTTCCTTGTTCGCCTGTACCATGACTGCCATCCGGCTCTTCAGCGACGCGTCTTCCGTTTTGAGTTCCACATCCCAAGCCATGGGCCGTTCGGGGGCAGGGATCGTAGGGTTGATCATGTAGTGCAAGATAATCGGTTCGGGCGTTGCCAGACAACGGTTCACTATCTCGGGCAATTTCGCAAATTGTATGCTTTCCCCGTTGAATATCTGTGTGGGCAAAGGTGATTCACGGATCGCTTGACGTTCGATAATCTAGACGTACAGGCCGCAGTTTTTCGTCAGCGCGCACCAAGCGCCGGTCCACCTTGTCCTGCAGGCCTTGGATTTTGATGTAATTCCACAAAGCCTGGATTACGCCAATTCGACTCTCCTCCTTGATACCCAGGATATTTCCTGACGAGGTGTGTTAGCAAATCAAACACAAGACAGATTTCACGACGCACCAAGCTCCGGAATGACTCTAAATTGCTCGGGATAGTGCTCTAGATACATGATCAATCGAACCTTGGTCGGCGCATCGCCCTTGCGTCGGATGGTAAACCCGTCGAGTGGTGGGTTATGTGGGCCCGTCGTACGCGGCCACTGCGCATACATGATCATGAGCGAGGTTTCGTAAATGTTATTCGAACCTTAACGTACCTCGACAATGTTGCCGTCGGGATAGAGAGTCGCGTCGCGGTCCAGCTCCACGACCATCCGCTTGATGAACGTCGAAAACTTTCGCACTGTGGCCCTGTCTTTCGTCCGCTGGTTCGGAAGCTTGGGCGCAAACGTCAGCGGCGAAGGCGCGCCTGCGCTCATCGACATACCTCGAGCAGCCGTCCCTCAATTTTCAGCGCCCATGCAGGGATCCCCTCTCCTGTTTCGAAATTCGGGGCGTCATTGAGATCCGGTGTCGTCTGCCAGGACTGGCTCGAGACAGTATGGCTCATGAATATTCGTAGCATTCGCGTCGTCTAGTGACGTGTCAAGCGGTGGCCAGGGTGCTCAAGCAGTCTCCTCACCATCGGGGTCCTGACGAGCGCGTCCTGTATCTCGGCCTTTTTGCGTGTCATGGTCCAGTCGAGCTTCCGCTCCATTTCGAGCAGGTCCTGGTACATCTGGGAATCCTGCGCGAAATCTGGATTTTGGAGAATGGCATTGGGAAGAGACTTGTCCGTAATCTTGCGTTTCCTGCGAGAAATAAGAACAGGAACAGCGGCGGCGCCAAGCAGCAAGCATACTTCGCGGCTTTGGGACCATCCATCGTGGTTGGGTTGATTGATTCTCAGGCGGTAGCACAACACATGCAAGCAAGTAAGGATTGAATGATAAGATATGGATGTCCGAAAGCAGTACTGATAGTGAGGGTATACGAGACGATATATGCAGTGCGAACCAAGGTCCGGGCTCCAGTCGACAGGGCATGTAAGGCCAGTCGACGCGCGGAGCAAGCAAGCCATTAAGATGCATGCCGAGGGACGCCAGGTGCGCCAACCATCACGTTGCATACCCCACTGGCCCCTCATAATCTCCTCTCCGTCCACCCTGGTTCTGCGATCGGGTCCGCGCTGAATATACAGGCGTCCCACCTTCATCGCTGTTCCCTGGCGAGTCTCGATACGGGGTCGTCGGAGCACCCGTGTTCATCATGTCATCCCTGAACGGAGACAGTTCGTCCCGGAAGGGTGAATCCTGGGGTTGCTGGTATGCTTGAGGCTGCGGTTGTCGGTATTCATTATTATTAGAGTAACCTCCGTATGGGTGGTTGGCGGCGGCCGTTTTTTCTTGAAGACGATCACGATCATTATTGTCTTGTGCAGCAAGGGCGGCGGTGGCTGCTGAGGCATCACCGATACCAGCGCGGGTTCCCCAGCCAGTCTAGACATTACGATTAGCTCAAAAGACCAGGCAGCTACGTCCGCATGTACCTCGTGTAGCGTACAAAGTGCATAAAGTTTCATTATGGCAAAGTAGTATCCGAAGAGGATGAAGGCGGGGACATGGATTACGTCTTGAGGGCGATGCCACAGATGAGGCAGGAGTTTGGCTGTCCGGGTAGCGAAAAGCCATACAACATATGACGCAAGGATATTCCTGTAGGGCGCAGTCAGGGGGGAGATGGCGTGCACAGAGCGAAAATCTAAACTGACCACCAAGGCAGGTGATAACCTCCCTGATCGACGGGGGTGAAACTCTTGGCGATTAGCCGGGCGACAAAGACCGGGCCAAGTAGTAGTGTGAACGGGTTGAAGAGCTTGTCCACCTGGGGGCGCATTAGCAGGGAACGAATCCAGTAGAAAGGTGCACGCACCATCGAGTAAGCTACGTAGGGATGTGCCGTCCAAATGTGCCTCTCCATGAAAAGACTGCGCAGGTCGGATCTCCACGTATTCCGCGTCCACCGCAAAACTTGCTTGAGGAAACGCCAGTTTGGTTTCATGGTACTGAGAAGCTCAGCCTCTTTGCAGCACTGCACATATGTGCTCCATCCGTGGGCAACCATCCAGCGGGTGAGGAACTTGTCGTCGCCCGAGTTGAGCTGGTATTTGCCGAGCCAGAAATCGTGGGTGAAGCCATGAAGGAACTCGGGGTCCTTAAGGATGATGGTGCGGTAGGCAGCGGTGCGGCCAGAGAGACAGGGCAGACCGCCGTCGATATGGGTGGAGCAGGAGATCTCGATGTTCCGGATGGTGAGGCGGAAGGCAGCAAGGACCTCCCAGACGGTCATGCTGTTGCCGACGGGCTGTACACGTTGGCTGGTGCCCACGCCGCCAACCTTTTGGTCCTCGAAGCATGCGAGGACGGAGGGAAGGAGGGTGGGGGGCCAGATGGCGTCGTCGTCTGCAAAGAAGATGATGTCGGTGGTTGTGTTCTTGATGCCGTGGCTCATCTGGAGCCGCTTGTTGGCGAACGGGACGGTGAGAACGCGTATGCGCTGGGGGTCGACGGCGTCAGCGAGGCCTTGGAGTTCCTTGAGCATTTTTTCTTCAGTGATGATGAGGATCTCCTTTGGCTGGCCGACGAGCCAACTGCGGGCAGCTTCCTTGAACTCCTCGCCGGCATCTATGGTTGGGACGATGATTGTGACATCTTCGGAGGCAACGTAGGTTGGGTTTTCGGGTAATGGCACTGGGCGGTATGTGAAGGATGCGGCGATACGGATTAGATACCAGAGGTAGCGGTAGAAGCTAGAGAAGGTGAGCTACGAGCGAGGAAAGCAACGGAGAAAGGTACCCAATGACGCCAAAAGGGACGACTGGACGACGGATGAGCTGGAAACGGTTGGGGGAGCAGGGCAGGACTCACAAACAGGGAAAAGATCGGAAGTGAGGTACAACATAGTCGCCTGGCGGGGGGTATACCGTGCCCGCCGCACAGCGAGCTGGAGGAGAAGGAAAGTAAGAGGATATTGGCGGGGTTTGAATTTTGCGTGACCGACGGCTGTGGGTAACACTGATTTCGCTGAAACGGCCAGCCGCCGGTAACCACCTGCCTAACCGCTCAACTTGGCAAATGCGTTTATTAATGCAGTACATATGCTCTATGAACCTTCGTAAAAATTATTCCAAACCAGCAATAATGAATCCGCGCAGGATATCACTGACCGGCGGTCCCTGGCCGTGCAACGTCACAGTTGTTGTATATTTGCTTTCTCGGAGGTCCGAGTAATATGGGATTATTGCACGGCCAGTTCCAACCGCGACAACTGCGGAGAGGGCATACAAGCGTACAGTTGTGGACAAACAAAGCCCACAAATAACCTGTAGCCTGATCCAGAATTATTTTGGCCTCAAAAATTTCTGTTTCAGGATGGCATTGACCCAACGAGTCCAAAAAACACACTCCGAAGTTTTTCCCACGACAAACAAGCGGGCGCCAAATTTTTGGCAAGGACCAAAAAATCCAAATTGTGATCGGAGGCGTTTGGCAAAAAACCGATTTTTTACACTGCCACATTACATCAGCCATCAGGCATTTTCTGAACATATATACAGTCAAAGATTATTATTTTGTGTGACATCGGCTCGATAAATTCGTGAGATTTTTACAGATTCAGAAGCGCCGCGATGAGCTGCGTCGATTGCGCTATTTCTCATAATTTTCCCACGCTTTTTAAGCGGGCGCCAAAATTTTGACCGGCCCGGAACACTAAATGATCATTTGCGGCCCATCGGCTCGACAGAATTACTTAATTTTTGTATGGCTGGACAGCCCTCGATGAGATCTATCGATTGGCACACTCAGTTCGGCTAAAAAATTACGACATTTTTTTGGTGGGCTTTGTTTGTCCACAACTGTAGTAGACAGCATATTTACTTTGGTGAATATATTTAGTACTTCCTGGTGCTTGTGAGTCAGATATTACAGTGTCAGTGCTCAAAGGTGCGCGTACAAGCGTACGTTCCTCGAGGCGACCACCACGGTTGATACACTTCCTTCCTTGCTTCCGCGGGTTTGTTCCGAAAATGAGCGAAAAAGATTAATAACGGCATTATCCACCGCCAATTTCAGCCGTTCTCGCCCGCGCACAACGCGCATCAAACAGGCGGAACTCTTTGCACCAACTGAGTATTTGACGATGTAAACTGGATTACCGCCGGGCCTTCGGATGACTTTGCAGGCGGTAGTTGTGCAAGAAGCTATATGTGGCCTGATACTTTGTCTCTGTTTGGCTAGAGCATGGCCAGCCTCATCGCAATCCTCGACCTCAAGGGCAAGCCGCTCATCCAGCGGTCATACCGAGACGATGTCCCCCCATCCTACGTCGAGCGCTTTCTCCCCCTCATCCTCGATATTGAGGAGGAGGGCCAGCAAGTCACCCCCTGCTTCTCCAGTCAGGGCATAAACTACATGCACATCCGCCATTCAAATCTCTACCTCCTCGCCCTCTCAAAGCGCAACTCCAATGCCGCCGAGACCATCCTCTTTCTTCACCGCCTCACCCAGGTCCTCGTCGAATACTTCAAGGAGCTCGAGGAGGAGAGCATCAGAGACAATTTTGTCATCATCTACGAGCTTATGGACGAGATGATGGACTTTGGCTACCCGCAGACGACCGAGAGCAAGATTCTCCAAGAGTCCGCGCGTCCATTTGCTGTGTTTGAATATCCCTGACGCGTCGTCGCCAGATACATCACCCAAGAGTCCCACAAACTCGAGATCCAGGTCCGTCCGCCGCCGGCAATAACAAACGCCGTCTCGTGGCGGACAGAAGGCATTCGTTACCGGAAGAACGAGGTCTTTCTCGACGTCATCGAGAGCGTCAATCTCCTGGTCAACGCAAAGGGCGATGTTGTCCGCTCCGAGATCCTTGGCGCCGTGAAGATGAAGTGCTACCTCTCCGGCATGCCCGAGCTCCGGCTAGGCCTCAACGACAAGGTCATGTTCGAAAGCACCGGTCGCAGTACGCACGCGACCCCGTCCACTTTTATGCCCGACTCACCCGTTTCTCCTTCCAGCGGCCCGAGGTAAGGCCATCGAGATGGAGGACGTCAAATTCCACCAGTGCGTGCGCCTCTCGCGGTTCGAAAACGACCGCACCATCTCCTTCATCCCGCCCGACGGCGAGTTTGAGCTCATGTCCTACCGCCTCTCGACCCCCGTCAAGCCTTTGATCTGGGTCGAGGCCGCCGTGGAGAGCCACAAGGGCAGCCGCGTCGAGTATATGGTCAAAGTTATTGCCCAGTTCAAACGGAGAAGCACGGCCAATAACGTCGAGATATACGTTCCTGTACCGGATGATGCTGACAGCCCGAAATTTCGTGTACGTGTCCTTGTTCTTTCCCCCTTTTTATCAAGCTGACTAGCCTCCATAGGCCTCTACCGGCAGCGTTCAATACGCCCCCGATAAAAGCGCGTTTGTGTGGAAGATAAAACAGCTGGCAGGCGGCAAGGAGTTTTTGATGCGCGCACACTTTGGTCTCCCGAGCGTGAAGAACGAGCAAGACGTCGAGAAGCGCGCACCAATAACGGTAAAATACGAGATACCCTACTTTACGGTCTCTGGGATACAGGTCCGGTACCTGAAGATAGTCGAGAAGAGCGGATATCAAGCTCTGCCGTGGGTGCGGTACATCACCCAGAACGGCGATGACTACAGGTATCTCAGTTCTCCCTTCTTTCTTCATTTTCATTCTGACATGTACTTCACAGCCTGCGGACAGCACATGAGAAAGGGAGTGCGCCTATTAGACAGAGTACTTAGAATCTGATGTATAATAAAGGATGATTTGCATTGAGCGTGTGGTTAAGCCGAAGGCGTCGAAATACAAGAAGCAATGAGATAGATAGTAATAAATAGGTTGACAGCACCAGGCGCTAGATCTCGTCTGGACTTCTCTCCAAAACCCAGATAGCTTTGCGGTCAGATAAATCGTCACACAAGACCTTTCGTGCGTTCAGCGCATTCAACGTCCGAACCCGATGTGGCCCAGATTCTTCGGCATTATCTAAAATAATGATGCCCCTCTGCAGCGATGCACTGGGAGGTTGCGAGTCCTCTGGCTCCCATCCACATGCGACAAACAGCGATTCGAGGGAATGCACAATTCTCTCCGGTGGAATCACTGCCTTCCATCGCCGACGTGATATGTCGTTCTGTGCGGCAACAAAGACAATCGAGTTTGCAAGGACATCCGTTATGGATTCTTGTTTCGCAGGCGGTATGCGTATTCTCGTCGGCTGCGCAATAAAGGGAGATCTGACGGGGCTAGGGTAAAGTGTCGATTGGCGCAACTTGACTGGCCGGGATGGGGAAGTACGAGGAGTTGTTGGCGAACTGGGAAGTGTGGAAACCGCCGCCAAGTCCGCGGAAATGAGCAGCTTTATTGGTTCAATCGATGGCCGGATTGGTTGTGCTCGGTGGGCAACTGGTGAGCTGGGAGATCGAGAGGTTCCCAGATTGGTCCTGGACCCCAACGGCCGAGGCAGCGAACGGACAACATTCGACGTGGGCTGGCTCCTCAGAACACGAGAATCAAAGGCCGTCCAACCCCGTTTTCTGGCAAGTTTGCGATCTGAAGCAAGCAGCCTTTCCTCCCACTCGTCTGCCTTCGCCTTTCTCTTCAGCGTTCCGGTGACCCCGGGCGACACTGACTTGCCCCACAAACGGTTGTTCCAGTCGTCTATGTCCTTGTAGGACCTTTCTCTGCCCACAACATCCCTCGCAACCTTGTGAAGATTTTGCAGATTGATGGCGTCCCGCCAGCTGCGTTCACTCGCTCGGAAGATCTTGGTGAGGCGCGGGAAACGCAATTCGTAGTGCCTGCTTCTTGGACTCTTCGTAAACCCTGCACCAAACAATTCGCCCAGAAGTGGTTCGTGCAGAAGCATGGTGGGAGGGACCAAACCGGGCAGCATACTGTACGTGTACGGTAAAGCGGACGGCTAACCCAGAATCAATCGACATTTCACCGAAAGACATCTACAACTCACTGGAGCGGATGGATTGTATGGGGTATAATCCGAACTCTTAAGCAGAAAATTTAGTTCCTCGAGCTGCTCGCGGCTTAGGCCATACGCCGCAGTGAAATATATATGAAAATGGGGACGAGAACTGGGCTGTAAACCATAATGAGTATATCACCATCGACCTCAAATATATGGGGATATGCTTACATTACGCTCCAGTTCTTCAGCATTGTGTAACCCGCCGAGATAAAAAGTGGTGTACGTGTTAGGCGCGACTGGGTCGATGTATGAGTGTCCTCGCAAGAGCTAAAATAAAAATAAAACCCACCACGCAGCTCTCGACCTCTTTCTTTCTCCCAGGAAGCACCCAGCACAAGCAAATCGACACAATCGCCATAGCCAGGAATATAATCCTTCTTGAGCTTCACCCAAGGAAAGCGCCTATCGTTGTATCCTGCTTCGCCCGCCTTGAGCACGAGCCCTTCTTCGGCATATGCAAGACATTCCCCGAACACTCGGTGTAGGCTCTCCTTATTCTCGTTGGTGTTGAAATTTAAAGCGATCGGTTTTCTGTCGGCCAAGATCGCTCGATTCGCAATAGGCTTAATGATAGATTCGAGGATAGATCGTCTGGAGGAATAGGGAACAGATAGAAGAGATGTGGAGTTGAGCAATAGTATGTCGAAGAAAACGAGGCCAAGATGACGATCATCGGAAAAATCAGTCATAAGTGAAGCCTGTGAATAACTGAGGGGAAAGAAAGTTAGATATGTTTCGGTGAAGCGCGTGAGAACTAACGCTTCAATGGCTACAGTCGGTCTGTCCACCGCACGCGCGCTGTGAGCAGTGTTCTCTATCAAAGTGCGGATTCTCCAATACTCTGCGAGTCGAGACCGGTCAGTTTCAAGATACCAGTGCGTCCTACAAACATACCGTCGATTTTTTCTCCATGCCAAGCCACCATTTCCGCATCAAGTATGATATTCGTTTTGACGGGACTTGAAAACGAGGCGCTGCGTACCGTATCCGACTCCTGCGGCAGACCGAGAGCCTCACGGATGACGCTGTGAATGGCATGTCGATCCCATGTAGAGTCGCGCTTGCTTTTACTGAATATAGTAATGCGGGAGCGATTGTCGGCAAGTATTTCAACGTGGATTTGGGTCCGTTCACCGTCGTATTTTGTCTCTGCCCAGATTTCCTGTGAATGTCGAAGGATTTCAAGGGCATGCAGACACCCTCTGCCTTTCTCGGATTTCGGGATCTAAGAAGGCTCGGTATGGCAAAGATTAGGCGCAGAGAATTTAGGTACCTCGACCGGGGTCGCCATCCGAGGCATATCAGCGTCGGTGATACCTGCTTCAAAAGCGAATGATGCGTCGTCCAGCCCTGAACGAACGCGGTAAATGCCGAGCATCTGCCGACTTGGGTCCCAAGCCTTCATGGCGTCCTCCTGTATGGATCAATGAGACAGGGAATAAATTACAGTCAATAGCAGAATTACCTTGGATAGCTGGGTAATGGCTACAGAGTTGAACGACTTGAGCGCCACGGTATAGTGGGTGTCCGTGAGAGGGTACAGCAGCGGACGCAAGTCCTTGAGGATGATTTGAGTCAGAAACGCCGCGTCCAGAGGTGCTAGCGAGCGAAAGAGCGTCCGTATAACCATGGAGCTTTTACGTCGGGTGGCATGGGGATGTTTTGTCCGCACAGAAGTGTGAGAGTAGCCCGAATGTGACGCCAGTTCATCCAACAGACGGTCAATGTCTGCGATGCTGAACGGACTGATATAATCGGCAGCATACTGGTGTGCGTTGATTAGATCTTTCGGGGGAAACAAATGATTTGAGATTACCGATGAACTTTTATTCATAATTTTCAAGACCTGATCGCCCAAGCACCCAGAGGAACCATCGGTTCCCCATTTACGAAGAGGTTCGGCGGAGACCCCGAAGCAGTCAGCAAGAGTAGACGCTAGCCTAGTCTCCTTCATGTCGTATTTACGCCTCGCGTCCTCCTCGGGAAACAGCAGCCTGAATACGGTGGCAGTGGTGCCCTCGGGAAGCGGTGCAAACTCGCTGCGGAGACGAGCAATCCATTTCCCGAAGATGGCAAGAGCGGGATACGCAATGTGTTTGTCGCGTTTGACGCCCGCTTTACGAGGGCGACTATGAAGGGATATTTCGCGGAGGAGGGATACAAAACTATCAAGTCGATTGGCAAAGCGTTTACGAATATTGCTCAGCGACGAACAAGGAGAACGGCACGCCCTGTGGCACTGCCTGGGGAGTTGTGGACATAACAAACAAATGAGACGCGATTCCAGTCGATGGGAGGCGCTACATAGAATACAGGATGAGGAGGTGCAAGTCGCGTGTGCGTGACTACTACGTGACTCCGACACACATCATCACGTGGTGGCACAACGTGGGTATTCCGTCCGTAAATACAAAGCAAGCAAGGAACGTATATAAGAAATGCTCCACCAAATAAATGCCCAGGGAAAAGAAAGTAAACGAGAGGATGGACATGCTACGGCAGTCGGAAGAGCGGGAAAGCAGCGAAAAAATTAGGCATATTACCCGAAGGACGTGAGTGAGATATGTAAAAGATGGAGATGAGAATACATAAATCTGTCAAGGGCGCGCATTAGCTTGGGGACAGCAGAGAATAAGAGGACGTGCAAGTCAGAATTATTGGTAATCCTTTTCGTTCATAATCATCCTCTCGCCTCGCATCCCGTCCGTGTCAACGCCGTGCAGGTCCATACTGCTGCCGTTGATGGCAACGCCGTTCTCCATTCGGAGGTCGTTGGCGGGTGTTCCTGGTCGTGATGAAGCCATCCCGGAAGACGTTCCAGTCGAAATGTCTTGCCCTTGTCCAGGAGCAAAGTACGTCCGACGGTGCATTTTCTTGAAATCATAAGACGTAAATCTAGCGGATGGTCAAGTCAGGACCATTCAGCGAGGCATGCTATAGACGTACTGTTCTTCCATTTGCCGCATCTCTGGAGAAAAATTCTCCTGATTGGCTTTACGGGTCTTGGCTTTGAGCGGGTTGTCCTCTAAAAGGAGTTCCTCCAGCTCGTGTGAGGCGTCGAAATTTGCCTTCTTGGCCTGGCGCTACGTTCAGATCGGACAGAAAACTTGACTGCTCGAACGTACATCGGGAACGAACGGGGGCGTCTGTTCCTTTGATTCCAGTGTATCCCAATCGATAGTCTGAAACCATGGATGCCGTCGCAGTTCCTGAAAGCCCTCGCCACCTGGCTTGCAGCCAAAACGTCTGGCCGGATCACGGTCCAAGAGCTGGTAGATAATTAGTTTGTCTTGCAGGGCATATGTCAAGAAAATCTTACCCCTTTCAGGACCTGCATGCCTGGCCGGCTGCACTTCTTTTCCGCATCTTCCGGCCATTTGAGAGGGTCCTTCGTTATGCTATATGTGAGGTCGCTATTTGTTCGCCCGCGGAACGGTCGACGGCCAAATATAAGTTCGTAGGCACAGACGCCGAGTGACCACCAATCGATGTTATAACTATAACCTCGCTTGGTCAAGATTCTGCGTTGTTGTCTTGAGCGAAAGTAATGGGCGAGGGGAAAAGACCCACTCTGGTGCCATGTATGCCATTGACCCCGCGACGCCCATTAATCTCCTCTCCGAGAATTTGAGGCCGATGTTGAAATCCGTTAAATGGGCATTTCCCCGCTCGTCCAGAAGGATATTATCGGGCTTAAGGTCCCTGCAGGCGAGTAAGGGATACTGCAAGCAGGATGCACGAACAAGGCCGCCCACCGATGCATAATATTGTTATCATGGAGAAACTGCACGGCAGAGGACAGTTGGGCAACGTAGAACCGTACGACTTCCTCGTCCAAGGAACCGAGCCGTTCTAGATGGACTAGGGGTGCGTGTCACAACTCGTGGAGCCAAATGAGACCACAAGGGGACTCACAGCGAAGGTCGCCGCCGAGCATGAGATCCAGCACAAAGAAACAGTTTTCATCGTCCTGGAACGCATAGCGCAGATTGACAATAAAAGGGTGGTCGATCTGGAGGTAGGGATGAATCAGGCACGCCGGATTTCGAGTGCCGAGAGGCACACCTCTTCCAGCAGCCGCCGCTCTTGGATGACATTGGGGACTGCCTTCATCTTGACGCATTTTGCCTTGTTGATGTACTTGAGAGCATAGAGCTCGCGAGTCTGTTTGTGCTGGACCACACGGACCTGTAGCCGGGATACGGTGAGCGGCATGGCGACTGCGAGGCCAGCGTAGCGCGTACCTTTCCAAAAGCGCCCTTGCCGACACAGCGCAAGAGTACAAAGTGGAAAAGCGTGACGTCTCCGTCAAAGTCGACCGGCTTGAAACGCAATGAGATAAATAGGGAGAAGAGTGACAGGATTGCTGACCGTGGGCCTGCAGCAGACACCCCCCATAATGAACGTAAATTTCGTGGATGGTGGGCAGATTGGGCGGGCGGACTCCCTGGAAGACGAGTGCTGCCCTGGCACTGGCAGGGGGAAGAGGAGGAATAGGGAGGCAGGGGCCGCTGATATTAACAAGCACAAACAGCATGCTGATTGAATGATTTGCTGATCGTCTGACCTCTCCCCATGTCTCACTTTATTCGCCCGCTTGTTCTTTCTGGGCCATCTGGGGTGGGCAAGAGCACGCTGCTCCAGCGTCTCTTTGCAGAGTTTCCCGACAAGTTTGGCTTTGGCGTCTCGCGTCAGTCCCGCGGCATCCACATCGGTTTCCGCTGACACGTCTCAGACACTACCCGCGCACCGCGTCCAGGTGAAAGCCATGGAAAACAGTACTTCTTTGTCCAGCCCCAGGACTTCAAGGACTCGATTGCAGCTGGCGCTTTCATTGAGCACGCCGAGTTCTCCGGAAATTTCTATGGCACAAGCTTCGAGACCGTCCGCACCGTCCAGGACCAGGGCCGTCGCTGCATCCTCGACATCGAGGCCCAGGTATGTCCCGCCGACGACTCCTCGCCTTCCGTCCCAGATCTTGCGCCGTAGGGTGTGCGCCAGATCAAGGCCTCCAGCTTGGATCCCATCTACCTCTTCATCTCTCCTCCGTCCTTGTCTGCCCTTCGCACTCGTCTCCAAGGTCGCGGCACCGAAACAGACGCATCGGTCCAGAAACGCCTTGCTACCGCCCTCAAGGAGATTCAATACGCCAAGGAACCCAATGTGCACGACTTGGTCATCGTCAACGACGATCTCGACAGGGCATACGAGCTGTTCAAGAAGGTGGCGTTGGGAGAAGAAATCCAGACCGACGCCCTCCCCCCTCTCGATGATTAGATAGCATCCCTGTTGCAACAACTAGAAGAAAAAATACAATTGGGTACAATACACTAAGTAATTATTATTCAATAATCATCGCGGTGAATGAATGTCGTCCAGGATGTCCTCGACCGTCCGAGAATCATTTAGCAGGTCATCAATGACCTTGGACCAATCAACCCCCTCCCCGTTCCCTACGGGCACCGCCTTCTTCTTGGAGACCTTCTTCTTGCCGCCTCCACCTATGCCGCCGACAAACTTCTTGCCCGATTCAAGCTGCGCCAGATGCTTTACCTCGCCGAAATCAGACGCTGCCTGCGCCTGCAGAAAACTCGCCCCCTTTGCGCGGTGAACAAGACAGTCCGACTCTGTGTACCCGTCCAGCGTGCCCTCAAAAGGTTCGTCAACCGTTTTCGGCATGGAACTCCCGTCCGCGAGCAGAGATCCATTGGTCCGCTCCAAAACCGCCTCAATATTTAAGCTCTCTCCAGGCGGGATAGGATTTGGCTGCGAAGGCGTCACACATGGCATGTCGACTTCCTTGCGAAGTACACGATCCACGTCCACGGCAGAAAAGAACGCGACGCCCTGTGGTAAGTCGTCCATGCCGAGCTTGTAAGCGAACATGCTGCGCGTCCAGACGTTCGCAACCTGCAATGCCAAAGCTGCCCGGTAGCGATCTGCATCCGAGACGAGGTAACGCAGTTCGTCATGGACAGAGATGAGATACCTGGCGTCGATGCTGTACTTGCGAATGAGATAGTCCATCGATACGATGAGAAGGTGCAGGTAATCAACGCCCGACGACTGTACAACCCAGTTGATCCGCGAGGGCATGTAATCCGAGCCAAAGTCGGACGGCAGATACTCCTTGGATAGCGCATAGGTGACGCCACAGCCAAGCGCAGGCGTCTGAGGTTTATCGCTGACCGCAATCTCCTCCAGCTTGTTAAACAGAAAGCTTTCTGTTCCGCCAAACCAGAACTTTCTATCGAAAATATCTGTCCGATGAGTGTTCTTGCCCTTGGTCGACGCATACAAATTCGTGGCGAGCTTCTGCGCCTCCTCCTGCAGCATCCCCGCACTGTTCTGGAGGAGAAGGAGGATGGCGTGCCTCATCCCGGCACCGTAAATCCTGGAATAATTGAAAACCTTGGCTTGATCTCTAGAAATGCCCAATATGCTGGCGGTCTTCGAATGGAGATCCGTGCCAGCCGCTTTGGTACCTTCCAGCGTCATCCAACCTATGGCAGTAGCTCCATGCAGCCCAAATTGAGCATCACCCATGCAGCTTGAGATCCACAGTTCCTCAGAGTCTACATCAGCACCCACGATGGCGTATCCCGGCGGAGCCCGGACCATTGCCTTGAGCTCTGAACCAACGCGGTTTTTCTTCGCGTTGCTAGCCGTTAGCCAAGTCTTCTCGATTGCGCGGCGTGTAACCGTTCCCATGGTGATGACCTGGGGCAGGATAATTCCCCACTTTTTGTTCTCGCGGTCGTCAGTAAATCCAAGATCGCGGTGCGCCGCTTGGTCCTGCCAAACGACGTTCTGGTTGAGAATACGATCCCTCGCGCTGATCCAATAGCTGCACATCGCATTCATATCCAAAGCCTCCATGGCCTCTGTTCCCGGGCTTTTCAACGTTCCGTCCTTTGAATATTTCATGAACGTTTTCCCAAGTGGACTTCCGACATTGGCCTTCTCGCCATCCTTGTGCGGGAGCTTGTAAAATATGTAGCCGCCGCGAAGACTTGCTTCCGCTAAAGCGTCGTCTGCAGGATCGTAGAAACTGAGCGGGGTTGATCGTGTGGCGAAAGACGCGGATGAAGGGACACGGAACATCCACCCATGTTCACGTGAATGGAATAGTGGCCAATTCAGCCACGAGAGCTTCAGCAGGAGGGGCGCAATCCTGTTTCGAACCGTGATGTCAAGAGTTCCTGGAGGCATGTCCTTTTTAGGCTTGGTTGCGTCCCAGTACCACTTTGGCCATAGGACAGGCGGCGGCTTTACAGGTGCAATTTTTTTGGCACGTTTCGGTTTCGGAGGAGCAAGATCGGGATCGTCTACGAGACTCCAATCGAGTTTTCCAAGCCAACTGTCTTCCATTACGTTTGCCGGCTGAGTTTGCCACTCAGAATAGACCCGATCCGCGAGCGCGTTGACCTTCTTGCCGATTTTTCCACCTCTTTCTCCCTGTGATATGAGGATCGCCAGATCGACATCGCACGAGTCCATTCTGCCGCTATCGAAGGACTTAAGGGCATGTTTTGCGCAAAGAATGGTGCTGCACTTGAGGCTTTTAGCGGTGTCGAAGCGGGTGACCGAGTCATCTGTAGATGATAGGTAATGCCAATTATCTTTCGAGGACCACCTTATCGGTTGGCCGCCATAAGAAAGTTTCAACAGTAGTGGCAGAATCCTTTGGACGGAGTGGGCTGAAAGCGGGTCATTTCGGAGACTGGAGTACCACTTTGGAAACCCAGAAGACGAAGTAGAGGGGGGTTCATGGGTCACCTAAACCAAGTCAAAAAAAAAAAAAAAAAGCAAGTCGAGGCAGGGAAATTCAAGTACCACTGAATCAGTATCTGGGAGAAAGACGCCTCGAGACTTGCCAGCTACTTTGGGTGTCCAATCAAGCTGACTCAACCAGACGTCATCTTTCCATCTCTCTTCTTGCGGATTATTCAAGAAAAGGGACATGGCTTGGGTTGCCAATTCCGCCAAACGGGTCTTTACTGCATTCTCGAGACTTAAATAGACTCCTTCCGCTTGCTCTAGATAATGTTCCCAGCCCTCGTCAACACAAAGGAAGCTACTTCCCATGCTCAGTATCCCTGCAAAACTCACGGGATGGGGACATTGAGCGAGAAAAGCTGGAAGAACTTTGGCAAATATCGCATGCGTTGCCTGGACGTCGGACGCGCAGTAAGAGAGGTAGTCGGGCAGAGAGGCGACGATGGCGGAGGGTGGAAGCTTCATGAAATCATCCCGTGTGGACTTTGGGGAGTTGAGTGTGACATGATGTAAGGCAGCGACGTCGGCGAGGGAGTTGACGGAAGTGAGCGACTCCCAGGACTTTGTACCACCGTCATCTTCTTCACCGTCTGGAGCGATTTCGAGATCTCGAGGAAGGGTGGAAGAGGAAGGTTGTGAAACCAGGCTGTCCTCGATCCTGTCCTTCAATTTGCCTAGTTCTTCCTTTCGATCGGTGGTTTTTTCGGACTTCCATCTCGTTGTGACCTCTTGGAGCATCTCTCCAAGCGCCATGCGCGCCTCCTCCTCTCTTTCCTTCTCTGCTTGTCTGTCTTTCCTCCATTTCATCCACGCAGGCCGTTGATTGCTGCTGATGCCTTGAACTGCAACATGCAAAGCCATCGTATCCAACCACCGGTTCTTGGTGCCGCCGAGATGATACTCCTCTTTAGCCCGTCCTCTATCGTACGAAACGTTGTGGCCCACTATAATGCGGGGGACTGAAGGGTCTCCCAGTGGAATCAGTTGAACAGGATCCTCCGATTCCCCAAGCAACCAAGGAGATACCCAAGCGTACCACGCGGATGGGGACGCAGCGCATGCCATGATAGCATACGGGTGGTATTTTGGAAGCGTCTCAACATCGAATGTGAGTAGTTCCTCAGGAGAACCGTCCTCCTTCCGTGGGTAGTCAATTGCTTCACTGTAGCTGGACCCGTCGGACATGTGATGATATTTAGTCCAGCCACTCTGGTGAATGTTCCATTCGGTTCCGTCCGGAATTGGGGGCAGATCCTGCCCAGAAAACAAGCGGGCAAGACCAAGATATGGTTCAGAGAGGGAGGAACCGATGCGATGAAAATGTTCCAAGAGGTTGTTACCCTGGAGCGGGGGGAGGGTGAAAGACGTATCAGGAAGGGTGGATCCTTGGGAGGGGTCAAGCCCGTGCTGGTCGAGGTGTTGCAATGCAATGTTGATGTACGATTTTCCCGGCGCCGGAAAGGATACATTTCTAAAGATCTGCGCGTGCAGGGGGCGGGAGAGCATTTGCACACCCAATTCATTTCTTTTAACTTGAAAACGATTACTCTACCTACGCGCAGATACGCAGCAAGTTACGCACTGTAATCCTTCCTTGAGCTTGTAGACGCGTCGGGTTGGACTCTGCGTGCAACTGGAGACTGCGTCGCTGATGGAGATTTTTTCTGCAGCTGCGATGGTGGTTGGGCTCTAATTGCATGCAAAGAACGAGTTCCAGAGGCAGGAATGGTTCTGGAGGCTCCCAGCATCCGGAAACCATTATATTTCATGGACTCGGGAAGTGAGAGGAGGTGCTTGGTGGTGTTATTTCCCGAAGCCCATAACGCGTCCTTTGCTTCTCTCCAAATTATGTCTATGCAAATTTTCGGGCAGGAGGCATGTAGCGTCCTCACTCTCTGTATGCCGTTGCCTAACGGATATCCAGGCTACCGAAGAAAAGGCCGAAAATGCGCGACTTTCGTCATTTATCGGCGCTACCGCCCTCGGAGACCTAGTCAAGTCCACCCTCGGTCCCAAAGGGATGAATAAAATCCTCCAGTCTGCATCTACTGGCGACATCAGTGTCACCAACGATGGTGCGACGATTCTCAAGGGAATCCAGCTTGATAACGCTGCCGCAAAGATTTTGGTCAACATCAGTAAAGTCCAGGACGACGAGGTCGGCGACGGCACGACCAGTGTAACAGTTCTTGCGGCAGAACTTCTCCGGGAGGCCGAGAAGTTGATCGCACAAAAGATTCATCCTCAAACTATCGTTGAAGGGTATCGGATCGCGAGTTTGGCCGCGCTCAAGGCGCTCGAGAACGCAGCTGTAGATAACTTGTGCGCGTCTTGCACAAATTTGACGTTCTATCACTAAAGCGTATACCTTCAGCTCAGATCCCAACGTCTTCAGACAAGATTTATTCAACATTGCCCGAACAACTTTGTCATCCAAGGTTTTATCGCAGGATAAAGAGTATTTCGCGAACCTGGCCGTTGACGCGGTCCTTCGGTTAAAGGTGAGACTATGCACTTCAGATGCTGTCGCCCATCACCTAAACGTGCTGCTCTGCTGCTCTGCTGCTCAGGGATCAACCGACCTGGAGCATATCCAGGTCATAAAAAAAGTTGGCGGCAAACTGACCGACTCGTATCTCTCTGAAGGTACTTGGATCTTGTTCCCTTTACATCTTGTTTCGTAACTCATAATCTCCAAGGTTTTATTCTCGACAAAACCATCGCGGTCAACTCCCCAAAACGGATGGAAAATGTCAAAATTCTCATTGCTAATACATGTGCGTTTTTATACATCTACAGTGCCGGTGAGCACTGACTCTTGTCAGCCATGGACACGGACAAGATCAAGATCTTCGGCGCCCGCGTCAAAGTCGATGGCACAGGGAAACTCGCGGAACTTGAGCGCGCAGAGCGGGTACTTATTGGGCTTACAAACGATCCTGCGTTGCTGCTGATTCACGACTTTGCCAGGAAAAAATGAAAGCCAAAGTGGACGCGATCGCAGCACATGGGATCAACTGCTTTGTCAATCGGCAGTTAATATACAACTATCCCGAGTCACTGTTGGCGGAGAAGGGTATCATGACCATCGAGCACGCTGACTTTGAGGGTGTCGAGCGGCTGTCCCTCGTCACTGGCGGTGAGATCGCCAGCACATTTGACCGGCCAGATTTGGTCAATCTCGGGCAATGCGAGTTGATTGAGGAAATTATGATCGGCGAGGACAAGGTATGAATGGTGCTGCCGTTTCATGGCATCGTTACTGACTCGAATTCTGCTCTCTAGCTGATCAAGTTCTCCGGCGTCGCAGCTGGAGAAGCGTGCACTGTGGTCCTGCGTGGCTCGACCAACCAGATGGTGGACGAGGCTGAGCGGTCACTACACGATGCATTGTCGGTATTGTCGCAGACGGTCAAGGAGACACGGACTGTACTTGGGGGCGGGTGCTCCGAGATGCTCATGAGCTGCGCTGTTGATGAGGAGGTGCGGAAGGTCAAGGGGAAGAAGGCAATCGCATGCGAGGCGTTTGGACGCGCGCTGCGGCAAATACCCACGATACTAGCGGACAATGCTGGTTATGATTCGTCAGATCTGGTGTCGCGGCTCAGGGCAGCACACTATGAGGGGCAAGCCGACGCTGGCCTTGGTAAGCTTTTATTCACCATGGCTTGTTGCCGATCTGATTTATCTGGTCCCAGACATGGATTTAGGTACCATCGGCTCGATGAAGAAATTGGGAATAACAGAGAGTTATAAATTGAAACGGCAAGTTGTACTGAGCGCCAGCGAGGCTGCAGAGATGATCATTCGGTTAGTTGTATCTTCTCAAACAGTAACTCTTCTGACACTTCCCGCAGTGTTGATGATATTCTACGAGCATCTCCCCGGCGGCGTGAGGCGGTCTGAGGGACCCTACATCGGACGTTGCTAGATAGTTTCCCAGCAAAAAGTCGAAAGAAATTTTACATGTAGAATATTGTTTGGAATTCGGCTCGTCAAGTCCCGGCTTACGTCACACACTTAATCCTCTTTACACCATGCACGCTACTCTCCGCGTCCTGGCGGCGCGTGTGCACCAGCCTCTCATCAAGTTTCCTGGAAAGCGCTCGTGGCCCTCTAGTGCGCGCAAACTTCTTCGGCTTGAAGTGTGCTAATTCAGCCAGGCCCCGCCACACCTCACGCACACCCAGCTGCTCCGCCTGAATTCCGAAAGCGGTTCTCTGAGTTGGCAGCAGCGGCTCCATCGACCAGTGGGAAGACCAACGTGGTTTCAGAATTTTGGGAGGCGCCGGAACGATTCTGGCGGCCGCGCGGGAGAGAGTTGGAAGAGAGCGAAATTGACGCAGTTCTGGTATGTCAAGTGTCTTTGGGCGAGAGACACGCGTGGCTGACTCTCCCATAGAGCGGTGGGGCTTCATTACGATGAACCATGCAGAGTAAATGGGAATACAGCGACAGCATTTTATTGAATCAATCCTTTTCTGCGTATGCCAACAAATGGTGCTCGATCTCCACCTCTCCCATGACGCGCCATATTCCGCGCGTCTTGACGTCCTCCTCCTCGCCTTCCGACACAATGCCTATCTCGAGTTCGGCAGCTTTGTAGTCCGTCGCGTGAACGGTCGACATGGCCTCGATTGCCATCTGACGATCGTAAGGTCATGGTCGAAATGAAAATGTAATCCGCAACGCACCTCGATAACCGCAGACCTGCTAAGACCCTTGCCCGCCTTTGCTGCGTCGTCCGCACCCCTCCCCGAATCGAGTTTCTTCCATTTCTTTTCGAGGTGGTTCATCGCCTCTTGCTGCTTTTGCCCTGCCGCCGTTGCGTGGAAGCCAACGAAGAAGCCAGCAGGGTCGAGCTTGAAGCACTGTGGTCCAAACTCGGCATCGATTCCGATGAGTATCATCGCTGTGGAATGTTTGAGGTTAAAGGTAGTGCGAGAAAGGCGCGGGCATACATATTCCAAGAGGCCGCATTGCGGCTCTCTGGGTGTACACCTGGTTGATGTTGGCCATACGTCGGGCGAGGGTGTCCGATGTTATTTCATATCCGTACTTGTACCGAAAGTCGGCAGCCTCTGACCGTGCGCGGGTCACCTGCGCGCGCGCATCGGCTGCAACACACTCAGTTACGCAGAAGATAAAGCCGGACAAGGCACGGAGGACGCACCGATCAGTCCCGTCATTACACATCCAATTGTCGGGGTGATGCTGAAGAGATGGGTGACGGTTGACGCGTCAAGCAATTTGTCCTATGTGGGTGTGGGGATGAGGTGGAAGACACGGGAGATGGGCGTACGGGAACTTTCCGCTGCGTGATCACGACAGAGGTATCCTTTCCACGGACGGCGATGGCGGTATGGCCTGAACCAGAGATGGCTTTGAAGGCATATTCTGCAATGCACCGTTGGCTGGACGAATAATTCTGGTAGAATGGGCAAAGACGGACCAACTTGGTACAACCGCCCTTCGGGGGAGAATACAGTGAGGTATCTGAAATGGAGTGAGATTATCACAGTGTTGGAAATGAAGATAGCAGGTACCTGTCGTAGGATGTTCGCGACATGGTGAAAGCAGAGAGCGAGACGCGTAAGTGGTGTGCCACGTGACGACATCGAATCTGCTCAAAACGGCGACCAGGACACATTCACTGAACGGAGAGCGGACTATTTTCTTTTCACCTGTCTACGACGCTCAGTGCTGGTCGTAGTGGGGCAGACAACCAATATCTCCAATCTCAAAAAGGAATGAACAACTTTCGAAACAAATCTTGAAGTTATAGCCAACTCGCAGCGTCTCAAGGGGAGGTATACACGTTCATATGTTACTTTTGAATAATTTCAAAGTTATCGGTCACATATTCTTCTTGCCCGACTTCTTACTCTCCACGAAAAGAACGCGTCGTTGCACTGGTAAAAGTGAGCACAAGTTGGAAGATGTCGCGGGGGAAAGACACCCACCTGTTGGGTCATATTTCACCGCAGACAGTTTGGGTCCCATCCGGACTCGGGTGCGGGTGTAAAAGTATCCAGTTTGGGCGGTGGATATGAGGCGCACGATGACGGTTCTGGACAATGATACAATGTTCCGGACAGGAAGCTAGGAGAAGGCCGGAAGGCGTACCTTGCTTTCGCTTTCGCCATATCCGCGGGTCACTGAGGTCCGTAGCACGGGACACCAGGCGCTGTACCGCGCAGAACGAGAATAGTTATGGGAGAGGACGAGGGCGTTGAAAGCAAACAGTGACAACCTCACCTCTTATTCCGTCTTGTACGTGTCATTCCCTCAGTCTCCCCGCGTCTGTGGACTGACGACTAGTCTGCCACAGCGAGCAGAAGAAGATGATCTCCCATGCAACATTATACAGCATTGCCAACTCTCTCGGCGTCCTCGCGATGCTCACTGTTGTGGGCTATCACATCGTCGCTGTAAACGCAAAATACATCGCAAAAGAAACGAAATAATCGTTTGGGCTCGTCGAGTGTGTGTGCATCTCTGCTTTGGACCTGCCCCTTCTCATATGGCAGTTTCAGTTGCTTGCCTTCGGGTCACCACATTCACTCAATAAATTATAAATGTTTCGTCTCTTGCCTCGCTTAAAATTTGTACCATATGAGAAATCCATACGTTCACTGAGAGCGGGACTGCCATGATCCTTGTTCAAGTTGCAATTAAGAGAGTAGCATTCGCGGTTGGACGCGGTGTTTAGCTGCTGGACACTGAAGTAAACAAACGCCACGTTTAGACTTACTTCATGATACAACGACTATTATTTCTTTGGACTCTGCTGCTGGGCGTCGCAGTCTCCAATGCTCTTCATTTCTATCTCGACGCGAACGAAAAACGATGCTTCATTGAAGAGCTGCCATCCGACACCGTTGTAGAAGGTTTGTGCTGGCCAAGATTTCTTTGCGGTATTAGTCAACGGGTATTCCAGGTCATTACCGCGCTCTTGAATGGTCGGAGAAGGACCAGATATATGCAGAGGATCCGGGTCTGGGCATTTGGGTCGAAGTCGACGTGCGTCTGCCCTCTTCTCCTTGAGGGGCTCGGACTCATTTTAACCCAGGAACTGGACAGCGGCCACAACGTCGTCAAGACCAAAGGGCCGAGCGATGGCCGCTTCACATTCACGTCCCATGAAGCAGGCGACCATTCCATCTGCCTCTCCACAAACTATACCTCGTGGTTCTCCAGCACGCACATTCGACTATACCTGGACGTGGTCGTTGGCTCCACCAAGCCCGACGCTGAACACGACCGTTCCCATGTTTCTGAACTTGCGGCAAAGGTCCGCGACTTGAACCAGAAGTTGGAGGACATACATCGGGAACAGATGTACCAACGACAGAGAGAGGCGGATTACCGAAATCTCAGCGAGTCTACAAATTCGCGGGCGGTGTGGTACAGCTTGGCGCAAATTATTGTTCTCATTGCTACCTGCACCTGGCAGCTGAGGCATCTAAGGGTTCGTCTCAGAATCTACTCTAGTTCGTCTTGGCTAAACATCTATCTTTGTTCAGCGGTTCTTTGAAGATCGTAAGATGCGGTAACGCGCGTGTGTATGGGACAATATATTTGCTCTTTCGTTGGCTCCTTCATTGTCCACTTTCGATTTTCAGCAACACTTTCTTCCCGTATTGCCCGAGGGACATCTTTGACATGATGTCCCTGATCTTGTGCCCTGCAACTTCATCCGAATCTTGAGCACT
Organism: Mycena crocata; assembly: GCA_029281795.1. Classification (NCBI taxonomy): domain Eukaryota; kingdom Fungi; phylum Basidiomycota; class Agaricomycetes; order Agaricales; family Mycenaceae; genus Mycena; species Mycena crocata. The sequence continues at coordinate 144,578 of JARJCP010000096.1, read as the reverse complement.
AATTGTCAGTATCTCATGTTCCGGCGCTTTGAGCTGAAAGTCCCTGCTCGTAAACTGTGTTTTGAATCGCAATAATCGGCTTACTTTGCCTTGTGCAACTAAATCAACCAGTGTCGTCATAACATTTTCCTTATCCTCTCTCGTGTGCGTCTTGTACCACCGACTTTGCCAGAATCCAGCCGTTGTAAGGTTCTTGAAGATAAACAATGACGTTGGAAGCGAGAGGGGTTCCTTCGACATTGCTCCATACGATACGAGGTACGCGTCCTCTCCAAGTAGTCTTGCCATCGAAGTGGTGTCCTTGCCGCTCACGCAATTGAGACCCAGCCGGATTCCCTGTTGTTCAAGACGATGAAGACGGCAATTCAACGAAACAAGCAGATATACCTTGCCGGCAGTCCAGTCTTTGATAATTGTTTTCGTGAGAGTGCGGTCAGCCAGATCGTCATATGTCAGGACTTCTGTACCACCCAAAGCTTTCAGCTTCTTGACCAAATCGTCAAGGTCTGGTCTAGTAGATGGTAGTGCTCAGGCTCCAAGAATGTGCTCGCAAAAATACAAACGTACCTCTTCCTGACCAAATTGAGAGTTTTTAAACCGCGCGAAGCTGCGATTTGCATCGCAGCTTGACCCACGGCACTGTTTGCTCCATTCTGTACAACCCATTCCCCTTGGTCGAGTGACACGAAATCATTGAGCATGTTGTAAGCTGTGGGTGGATTGACCTGTCCTAAAAGTTGTAAACCAATGCCGCTGTAGCGGCGGCACCAACCGTCATGGTGGCCCCGTGGGCTTCAGTTAGTCCTTCTACCCGTGGCAGCTTGAGCACATCGTGGGGGCCTACGTTCCGGCTCGTGGACCATGTCCCAGCCTGTGGCTTGGTCATAACGACCCAATCGCCGCCAGAAAGTCCGGAAACATCGCTGCCCACTTGGGTGACTTCGGCAAGACCCTCGTAAGTGAATTGAGATGAAGTGGGTTCATTGGTGATGGATCTTAGCTACCTCGTTGCCGCCGACAAATACAGGCTCCCGACCCTCGACCAGCGGTGTGAGGGATGGCTTTGCTGGGTACACGCCCTGTATCACATTTATATCCGCAGGATTTATTGGAGCAAGCAGAAATCTGATATTCAGCGTCTTTGGAGGCGGCGGAGGTAAAGATTTGTATGTTAGAGCGCTGAGAACTTGACTCGGGTCGCCATTCTGGTTGTAGACGATAGCGCGGTTTGCACGAATTGCGGAAGCACGGAAAGCCATCCGGACTTATGACGTAATCATCAACGCCCTATTTGGACGAAGGCGGTTGTTGTCCCTGGTTTGGCAGGGGCTTCCATTCATCTTTCCATGAATCGAAATACAATAATTCTCATTCTCATTTTCAAAGCGCGCTGGACACATACGCAGAGGATCAATGCTTCCACTGGAGAATGGGGGCTCAAGATTTGCGGCGTTCCCGCATGTGATTGACGGGTTTTGGTGCGATTTTGCGCAAATATTTATTTTCCAACCCCCCCGAGTCCGAATCTCGACTACAACGCGCTCGCACCCGTAATTATGTCTACCAGCTCGTTTGTTATAGCAGCTACGAACTAATTAGAGCCACATTCGTGTACGGGAAACTGAACGAATTACCTTGTCTACCACGGTTGTATTGCATCTGGAGGGAGCTGATCATGTCCCTCGCGTTTTTGGAGGCGTTGTCCATGGCGTTGCGGCTGATACGAATGAGCATGTAGTCGGAATATTTGCTGGACTATTTACCGAGCACTGATCTCGCAAGCATGAGCCTCCACCAGTGCAGCATAAATGGCGTTGGCCAGCGAGAACTCGGCCAGGTCCTTGGTGAAATCGTCTTCCATCTCATACGCCTTGAATCCCTCTACACATGGCTGAATGTGGTGCAGTTGAAGAACAACAAACGCGACTTACCGCTCTCCTTCAGACCTGCTTCACCTCGGACCTCAATGGAAGCAGGTTCGTAACTGATTGCAGACACGAATTTGTTGTAGACAATGATGACGGAATCGTACGGAATTCCACTCTTGATAATCAAGTCGGCGACACCAGCAGCATCGGCGAAGGTCGGTACGTCCCTACCAATTTGGTTGAACGTCAACCGCATGTTGGCAGACATGGTACGGAGAAGCTGAGCCTTGGCCTTGTCTCCGACGACCATGATGGGAGACGCGCCGTCGACGTCCACCGGCTTGGACTCTTCATTGAGGAGGGGAGACTCGTTTGAACCGGCAAAGGCACGGCGAGTAGCTTTGCTGACAGAAGAGTGAATACCACCACAAAGTCCCTTGTCGGAGGATATGACAAGGAACAGCTTGTTTGAGGCGGAGGAAGCCGAGGTGGAATGGGCGAAAACCTCTGTTCGTCGTTTGTGAAGAACTGGAGATTTTCAAAATTAAGCCAACGCACCGGAGTTTGCAATTCCATACTGCTTGCCAGCAGCCATGGCGCGCTGAGCCTTTGCCAACTTCGTGCTCGCTGTTCACGCTCTGCTAAGTGTGATTTCTCAAGGCTGAAGAAAATACACCGACCAACGATTTTCATCGACTGAGTAATCTTCTCGATGTTCTTCACCGACTTGAGGCGAAGCTCGATTTCACGGAGGGTGGCCATGTTGCGTGCATTTCCGGGGCCCGCTCCGGAAAGGACTGAAGGCGCGCGACTCAGCGTTCGGCGAACGAGCATGACGGTCGAATCTGGGTCTGATACAAATATCCCACAACTTCTGATCGCAAGTCCGACCCGTAACCGACTCTAATCGCCAAAATGCCGTCCAACCTAGGCTCGTTTCAGCCTCTCTACTTGTACCGGGCGTGATTTTCTGAAGGCAATCGTTCAGAATCACTATACTGTAGAGAGTCCAACCATCCATTCGATATCTCCTGCGGCTACTTTATAGTACATTGAACGGTCCAATTACACTGGGGTCTGCAGCAGACAGCAGGGCCTGCAGCTGTGGTCCACTTCTCCCTCTCATGTCCTTCAGTTGATTGCGTAGGTATTCCTCTGGATCTCGCACATAAGACACCGGGTCTGCCTCTGCGGTCTCGGAGGCCGCAAGTCGTGAATAGGCCGCCTGATAACCCGCTGTTTGTTCTTCTTGGTCGACGTCAGTGATACCGATGGAAGCTGTATCATCGCCCGTTTTCGATGTAGTTGTCGCGCCGGCAAGATATTGACTTCTGAATAGTTGCACGAGAGACGTGAACGCGGAAGGCCTGAATGGTGTTTGCCTGTCAAGAATAATCACCGCACAATAATTTCTTACCATATTTGGACGTTTGGCTCCTGCAGCATATTTCTGCTCTGTGTCAGCAAACGTGTGAAGCCAACAATGGCCAGCTTTCGGTCCTTTTGTGGCATTAATGGAAGTTGTGGGACAACAAAGTTGGTGAGAATCTGGGACCACAAGCTAGGGGCAGCAAAATCAAATACGTTCCCAGAGGTGAAGGTCGGACTAACCGTGGCTGGATCTCGTCAATGGTGTTGATAACATAATCCGGTCCCAAACCCTCGATATCAAGGGCCATGCAAAACAGGAGGAATTTTGCGAAGAGATACACAAACTTATCGGTCTTGCTTGACTGCATTCTTGTCAGCAGGGTCATGACTACGGTTTTGAAGTACTGTCGCAGATCCGCCCTGCCGAATCATCAACTTTGCATTCTGACTTTCAAACTGTTAACACTCACGGACGAACAAACATGACAACTCCCTGCAGCAACTCGAAGCCCCACACATCATTCAACTTGCTGGGAATCAACCGCTGCTGGACCACAGCAAGCACATTGGCTATTTGACCGGACGCCATCATTTGAATGCTATCGCGAGCGAGGAAGGCCTTGAGCAACTTGACCAATCCCGGGATGCTCCCTTTTTGTTGCCACGAGGCGGGGGTGAACAACAAGGGCAGCAATGGCCGGTATTGTGCAGGTACATCGCCGCTATGAAGAGATAGCATCTGGGCGAGCAGTTGGAAGACATAGGGAATATATTCTGCCGCTCTGATAAGTCTGGCTATCGGTTATCCTGTCACGACTACGTACGTTCGATATCCTGTTGTATGATGATCGTAAATGGCCCAAATAGCGCGTTTTCAAAAGTTGGCAAGGTGGCGGGCGTCCCCTCCACGACGAATCTTGGATAATTTCAGCGGTCTGCCCTGCCACATTCAAGAAGGGACATACCTTATTAGCCCAGAGATGCTCTCGAATATATATTGGTCGAAGAGGGGGTTGCTTGGGTTCTTCGAAATGACCCCCAAAATTCCAACGAGTCGGCCAAGGGTTTGCTCATATCCAGGGGTCAGTGTTTGTCGGGCGGTAAGAATAACGCGCATTGCAGCTGGTAGGAGTATGAGCCAGAGGAAAAATTCAAGTAAAAAGCTCAAACATTTCATGAGATGATCATTTTCGGCCACCTTCTCCGCTGTCCCTGCGCTTTCTATTTTAGATAGCAGTGTAGCTAGTAAACTTGGGGCAATATCGTGGATATCTGCTTGCGCGAATCTAACATTCGGAGTTGAATAAAAATAATAAAAAATTGTACAGCACGTACAAATTAGCGTTATCCCGTCGAATGCTCAAAATTCTGTCAATCGTAATCGCTGCGTACGTATACGTGACATAGTTTTGTGAAGCGAGATGCCGGACCAGTAGTGGCAGTACAGATAGCAATTGGGGTTTTGTGAGCTGAACCAACTTTAGTCTCTTGTTGAACACGAAAGAATAAATATTTGCCTGATTTCTGAAGCTCAACAAGAAACGGATAGCATCAACTTGTAAGATTGGATGAACTGAGCCCTCTTGTGCGTTCAGATCGTCAAATACGTGGTTGGAGAAAAACTGGACAACATCAACGAGGGCGTTGGTTGACGTCACCCCGTGCTACTAAACTCTCAGTGATTCAATCCTAGGTATACCATGAGAAGGACGTACTTGAGAAGTGGAGCCTCGCGTGGCAACAGCCATCATCAGATACACCGCACCATCCTTGTTCTTCCAGGCCTCGCCCTCGACCCGGTCCTGAGCGGTAGCACTTGTATACTGTGCCAACCCCATCTGAACCCACTTTTCGACCTCTGCGGTTGCTTCCCTTTCGAAGCCACTGCCTACTAGTGCCTTGAGGACATCTGCGGCCGCTTGTCTACGAGTTCGGCCGTCTGCTCCTCCACTAGCCAGACCGGCAGAGGAAGATGAGGCGGAATCGAAAAGAGATAATCGAATGAACTCTAGAGGGTCGTCTGTGAACATCTCCTCATCGGACACCCTGAACAGGACATTAGGTACGATAATCGATTGAATGATAGTGGAGAGCGTCGCCCCAGAGAACAGAGATGTGTAATGGTTTGACCGAATGGTAGCCGACAGGAAGCGCAGTGACTGCGAGACAAGCTGGAAAGACAAGATCAGTAACTAGCCTTACTGAACGAGAAAAGAACTTGCCCCGTCATCCGCGAGACCTGGCATGTTGTTGTTGCCAATCATGTTCCATACTCCCTGCATAAAAGATTCAATCGCGCCGGATTGTTGTAGCTGCTCTGGATAAAGTTGAAGAAAGAGCTTGAACAGTGCGTCAACAAAAAAGCAGAATCAATCCATGAGTTTATTTTACCTCTGCAACCTGCAAAATTCCAGTTTTGACCTGAGACGGCAAGGAAGGAGTTGTCTCATCGGGCTATTGGAGTCTTTGAGATACCGAACAACAAATATGAAAGCCGGACTTACATCTACACTCAGTCCGGCCGGATTCCAGGCGAGGAACTTCTGGAACCATCCTTCGGGGGGACTGAAGAACTCCGCGTGTGCGTCCTCTATTGCTGGAGGTAGGTCTTGACATGTAAGATCGTAAAATATCTCCATTAAAAGGGCCATGGTCTGCGCTTGGGCAGCGTATTCGCCAGTAGCGGATGAGGTATCCAGCGCCGGGGGAGGTGTCAGAAGAAGTCCAGCCGTGTGCCTGAATAGGCCCAGGAAAGGCTCCATAAATTTCGACAACACCAGATTGATTTCATTGAACAGAGTATCGGAACGGACATGGGCACGCCACTGGGAAAAAATGGAGTGCGAGGTCTGAAGAATTGCGATGTTCGTAGCAGATGATGTGGGAGAAAGGGAGGTGGTCAAATGCTGTAAAGATACATGAATACCTTTGAAACAACAAACACAACATGGGACTGACATCGATGAGATCCGGCCACTTGGCAGGAAAATCCAGCTCCGCAATGAGAGAAATACTCTCAGCAGTTTGAGCCCGGACGGCTTTATCACCTGGGTTGGTCGAAAGCGCCAACATGGCAGGCACAAGCTCTGCGCGAAGAGATACCTTGTCCGTTTCTGAAGAGGGTTGACATCCTAGGAAGCAAATAAGACGGATGCGCTGAGAGAGCAGTCAGGTGCACGATCACCTCTTCCCACCGAAGCTTGGCTATGTTCTTCAGAAAGACGCTCCCTGCCAGTCTGACTGCACGGTCCTTGGAGGCATCCAAAATGAGACGGAGTAGATGGGAAAGGAAGCCTTCCTGGAGGCTGAGGGCATTGAGATTCTGCTCCGCCGACTTCCTGGTTGCGGGGTTCAACGAGGCGAGGAGCAGGGAGGAAAGGTCGGACATGTCAAAGAGGAAGAAAGCGAGACGCGTTGTTTGCGGCAGCCTTGGGTGCCAAACATCGTAACTCACCGCCTGCTACCATGATCCTCCTCGAACCCCACAATGTTATCATTCAGACAACCCTGGCCGAGAAGATAATAAAGTACTAGCTTTCCCTGTGGTTAATTCGATCTAACCGCCGACTTTCAGGCCATCGTCTGTCGATGTCCAGTTCGTCGATTATGACGGTGTGCGCTTCCATCTATCGACTCCAGAGCGCAAAACCGCTCTTCTTCTCTCGATGCATATCCGCTGCTGGGACGAGCTGGTTATGTATGGTGCCATGGACGTTCTCAAGCGTGAATATGGATCGCTTCTTCAGCCGCAGTCCGAGCCGGAGTACAACGTCAGCTTGGCTATTGATCTGGACCAACTTCCCACCAGCAATGGTGCGTGATAATATTCAGCATGGACTTCCCAGGTGCTTAAATACGCGTCTAGAGGACCGCGAGTCCTTCATAATGTCTATCGCCCTCTTCAAGCGTAACGCCCTCGCAGCACCATTCGAACTTGGCTTCACGTCTCAGAAAGGCCTGGAGTCTGCTGGTACAGGCACGGGTGACTTGATGCAGATCCACTACCGAGATGAAGAGGCAATATATATCCAAGCCTCGAACGATCGTGTTACCGTGATCTTCTCCACCGTCTTTCGGGACGAGACCGATCGGATCTATGGAAAGGTCTTCTTGCAGGTGTGTTCTTTCATCTGTTTCAATATCTCTCGTGACCTCCACTGGTTCAGGAATTCGTAGATGCCCGTCGGCAGCCCTCCATTCAAAATGCACCGCAAGTTCTTTATTCCAACCGCGAACCTCCCTTAGAAATCCGCCATCTACCCAACCTTCGAAACACGGAGGACACGGGCTACGTCACATTTGTACTGTTTCCTCGACACTTCACCAACCCGGCCACTGCATCTGCCACCATCTCGCACATCCAGCTCTTCAGAGATTACTTGCATTATCACATCAAGTGTTCAAAGGCGTACATGCATTCACGGATGAGACACCGTGTCGCGGAGTTCCAGAAAGTGCTCAATCGGGCGAAGACAGAGGTCGCAACCGTTGAGAAGAAGACAGTCTCGTACGAACACCTCTCTTGAATCATTTGAGAGAAAACTGACTTTTTTTCCAGTGGAAGAACTCTGGTTTCTCGTTAGATAGTGTATGTGTGTATATATAATTGACAGGAACTGATGTAAGTTGGCAAGGCCAGTGGATGGACAACATGTACATGAAAGACGGAACATATTGACTCAACTCTGCCGATTGTTTCCAAACGCTAGCGGGACAACAACTGATTGTGTATGAATCGAAAATTCGTCATCTCTGAATGCGAGGATGGTGCTTTCAGGCTTCGTGGGCAGGTCCGCGAGGTCTTGTAACAATTAATTGTAGTTAGGATTCACGCCTTTGTCAAAATCGCCTGCTCGCATGGAACCCACACATATGAAGAGAGAAAATAAACCATGCATTCATAAGATCACCTAAAGGTTGCACCTCCATGTGTTTACATAAGAGCGTGTTTTGCCTCCAATCCCTCACTGCACTGCTCATTTATGAGCGCAGCAGCCCCCTCCTTTGTGTGCGAAGGGCACCGTGCTCTTCTCGTTGAACGGCGCACTGTATCAGGTCCTTCGCAGGCTGGTTCCCAGTGGCCATTCTCGAGAGCACATCCAGCTCAGAGCCCAAGTTGGCTTTGGACGATGTCGGTCTCGCTGGCCTTGATCGATTTCAGCGTCGTCAGAACGTGCAGGTCTTTGTTTCTTTCACGTCGTCATGCTCTGAGCAGAAGCGACAGTCTTGTGGATTCCACTGCCTATCTCGCCGCAAAGACAGTGGGTAGACTGGAGGACGGCGAGAGGGTACCCTTGAGAGAAAGATAAACCGGCTAACGGCATCCGCGGAAGGCATCATCCAATTCAATCTCCGCTTCAAAACGTGTGCAAAGCATGGTCACGTTATCGCGATAGGGGTTGAACAGCACAATTGCAGTAGGTTCGGATCAAGCCCGCCGATCATTGTTTGTTGATGCGAACAGCGTTTGGGTGCAAACAACCGGAGGGGCTTGGGCCAAGATGCTCGAAATGGGGGGGACGTTTGTCGCGCTCTACTACTCGACAATGACACCGATTGATATGCCTTTGCTGATGAAAGTTGTTCATTGGAAGCCAACTTAGACTTTGTACTTTTCAAAATTATAAAATCTGACGAGATGACTTTCCTGAGAAGCACTGAAGTTGTCGTTTTTCAAAATTTTGTATTCCACTTTTTCCTTGGTTTCAATGGGTGCAGTGTCGATATAAAACAACCTGAATACCTGGCATTCTCCGGAATAGTCAAATAAATTGATCTATAGCAATGCCTTAATATTCACTGTGTAGCTGCGAGTGCAGAAAAAAGAAATACCAAAAATGATGGCCGACTTTGCTCGACATCCCTCAGTCACGGTGTGACAGTTTAAGGCAGAGTCACATCGTGACCTTCTGATCAAGCACGAAACACCGTCATTGAAAGGTATTAAGGAGCAGGAAAAAAATTCTGAAGGGACAGAAACATAGTGAAATACCTTCCTCACTGCGCTGTGGCTTTAGCTGCTCAAAAAATACCTTCCAAGATCATCAATATCATTAACCTCACTAAACAATGATGGCAGTCAAAATGGCCTAAAATATAACAACTACGAGTGGGAATATGGAGAGCGCTAGAGCACTGTAAACCCATGCATATTAGTTAGCACTTCACTCAAGCATATGTTTGTGCCGAGTGATATGAGGTCAGAAAATGTGCTTGAACATCCCGGCTATTTTGATCACTTTGTTCCAAGCCTCTCTCCGAGATTGTCCGGCTCGCCGGACCGGAGACAGGCTTGCTCCGAACCTACAGTTGTGGACAAACAAAGCCCACCAAAAAAATGTCGTAATTTTTTAGCCGAACTGAGTGTGCCAATCGATAGATCTCATCGAGGGCTGTCCAGCCATACAAAAATTAAGTAATTCTGTCGAGCCGATGGGCCGCAAATGATCATTTAGTGTTCCGGGCCGGTCAAAATTTTGGCGCCCGCTTAAAAAGCGTGGGAAAATTATGAGAAATAGCGCAATCGACGCAGCTCATCGCGGCGCTTCTGAATCTGTAAAAATCTCACGAATTTATCGAGCCGATGTCACACAAAATAATAATCTTTGACTGTATATATGTTCAGAAAATGCCTGATGGCTGATGTAATGTGGCAGTGTAAAAAATCGGTTTTTTGCCAAACGCCTCCGATCACAATTTGGATTTTTTGGTCCTTGCCAAAAATTTGGCGCCCGCTTGTTTGTCGTGGGAAAAACTTCGGAGTGTGTTTTTTGGACTCGTTGGGTCAATGCCATCCTGAAACAGAAATTTTTGAGGCCAAAATAATTCTGGATCAGGCTACAGGTTATTTGTGGGCTTTGTTTGTCCACAACTGTACAATTGCAGCACAACGCGTTGCAGGGCCGATCGAAAGCGGTAGTCGTCTATCGGCTAATCCGACTTATCTCTTTTAAAACATCTTACGTGCCAAAATGTCTCTGAATCTTGAAGACATCCAGCAGGTATGCCGCCAGACACGCATACACCCTTAGAACTCAAATTCCTAGACGGTGATCTACATTCCGTACGATGGAGACGGTATTGCTTTCCCTCAATCAGTGACACGCTTCAATTCAAAGCCAACTTGCAGAATCTGATACTGAACTCACACTGCCCTCGTCGCACCTTAAAAACGATCTTGAGAATGGTCCGCAGCTACGACTCGACGCGTACAAGGCTGCTTGGACGCGCTGTTTTGACCGAATGAAGGTGTGCCACTTTACTTCTTTGGATGGATGTGGTTCTCATTCCGCCTTAGTTCATCATCGCAGAGCTATACAGCCCTGTCGTTTCGCAAGTGAGAGATTGCCTCAGCACTATCCATTCAAATGTACTACCTGGGCTGCCATTCCCTGAGCTGCCTGTTATCACCGTTACCGGTGGGATAAAGTTGCTGTTGCTCCCTCCACTTTGTTATTTACAGTCACGCAGATCTTTCTGGTGGCGCGATTTTCCTGGATCATCTCAGCAAGCTTCTTGAGCCTGTAGCAGAAGATGACGATGAAGTACCCACTGTAGTGAACCACCTTTATGCTACCGATTGCATCAATCTCACTTTGACGATGAAAAATCTCATCGGTGGTTTCGTTGAAAGAGATACTGGTTTGTCGTCTATAGCACTTCTCGCGATATAAAGCTGACATCCCCCAGATGCTCCAAGACGAAGACCAGCTGCTTCGCTGGCGCCGTACGATCTCGGAGTACTTCAAGCCTGGTTCGATGCGGCTGATGGTGCGTCATCCGTCCTTTTCATGAGTAAATACCAGCTTAGGACATGTAGCTCCGCATCCCAATCTGGTCGTACTCCTCCACGACTTTGAACAATTCGACGCTAAAGTAATACAGGATGTGTTCTATATTTGCAGGTAATGTCGATTCGCCAATAAAATATGAACCCAATCAAATAGTTTTTCTCCTAGTTTGCATGTCTCGCGCCTTCCACTTACATTTATCCTGTCGCTCTCCACTCCCTCCCCAGCGTCGTACCTACAGGCCTCGCTCACCCGTTCCACCCTGGCTCTCATTAGGCTATATCATTTCGCGGTACCTTCTGGACCGGAAGTCTTGGATCTTGTCCTCGTCAAAGTGCTGTCTTCCCGCTCTCTCCCTTACTTGACATTAACGATGCCACTCGTAGACGTTCTTTGATCCCTCATTCGAACTCTTTCTCCTTCCGGGCCCAGCCCTCTTGGAGTTCATTGAAGATCATTATGCCACGCACACTTCATCTTTAGATGTGCTATTAACTGTTCTCCAGGTCTGCTTCACGCATTTCAGCCTCCTTTGTTTCTCATCTAGCACAAAGGTCGCCCACTTGAAGCATTTCACCACTAACGTTTTCTCGTTGCTATCGAGTGCTACTCCGCGCATTTCCCCGCGTCCGAGACCGCAGGAACTTCTTTTCCTGGAAACCCTTCTAGTGCAGCTCACATCAGGAACGTCGGCAAAGGGGAAGAAAAATACGGACGACTGGCGCGCGCGCATGGCCTCGCCAACCATCTTGCTACAAGCTGTAGACACCGCCCGAGAAGCCTTCTCGCGACACGCGCGCCGGACAAAACTGGGATTCAACCTCTTGAACATCGTCGTTGTGTTCCTCCGCGAGAGGGGCTTGAAATACAAGTTACTCGAGCAGTGGAAGGGCCCAGTCGCCATGAGCAAGACCCTGGACGGAAACGGCGTGGCTGGTTTGGCTGATCTATTGAAGTACGTTTGCTGTTGTCTTGCTATCCATGCTCATTGTCGCGAAGAAAACACTCCACCGTGGAACTGAACGAGCTATTGGGAGAGTTGCATGCCTATCTTTACGGCCTGCCGGAGGGAATCCGTATAGCCGAAACCGCAGCGCGGGCCAATATATTAAATCTCAAAAATTCATCTTCGGCGAGTCCCGCCGAAATCGGCGGATCGCTGGAAAGCTACCTCGAGCGAGTTTATTTAATCTCTAGTCTATTATTCGACTTACACCTCACAGGGATTTGCTGCAACCGCTGGAGGATTCGACGCCGCTTTGGAACGTGTGGTATACTGGTCTTGCACTGTTCCCGTCTGAGGTTCTCATTCTATCTTCTTCTCGTTCGCAAGTTGAAAGGGTTTATCATCTAGTTGATCAACCCGGCGCTTCGCCCGTCTGTAATCTCTGGGATGTCTTTCCCGCAGTCATACACTGGGCAAGAGGGCGCGGAGGGCGAAGAAAACGAGGAATATCTGAAGGAACTTCCCGATACGAGTATCCTTTTTAAGGGCTACACCAAGGCGGGCAAAATGATCAACGTTTACGATTGGTTCGACAACTTTCGCATGGTACTCGAGGGCCAGCGGGAGAGCGAATTGGCCAAAACTGCCAAAGGCAAAGCAAAGGGAAAAGGCAAAAAGGTTGAACAGGGCGATTCGGACGACGACGAGAAATGGAAACTCAGCGTACAGGCGCGTTTCATACGGTCCCTGCATGAGCTCGATTATCTGGGCTTCATCAAGCACACGAGTAGGGCGGAGGTGGACGCAAAGGGGAATATGTGCTGAGGACGGTTCTCGGTGTACTCGAATGAAGTAGGAGCGTCGTCTGGACCGCATGCGACCTTTAGATTCAGCAACATGCAGGCCGTATCTGTCTTTGAAGTGATATGATTGAATTAAGATGGCTGACGGTTTTCTATAGGAAAAAGCTCAATCCGGGGACATCCGCATTAGATCTAGTGTGTGTTTGTATGTACATGTTCAAAAGTCCTTCATTCCAGTTGTTTACTAGAACGAAGTCATCTCCGACCGGAATGGCCTCGGCATTCGACCCTCGCTGGGGAAGAACGAGCCCGCATTGCCTAAATCAGGTGCAAACCCTTGACGGCCGGCAGGCGGGGGTCCTTGAGGGAGTAACACAGGCTGCACAGGCAGAGTGTATCGGACGTCGAGGTCCTCCAGGATGGTCTTCAAGTTTCGCATGAACGCCGTCCGCCGGCCCCACCGACCACCCCAATCCTGCCAGTTCGATTTGTGCTCCATCGCCACAATGAGCTGGATCGAGTTCTGGTACTCCATTTTGTCGATATTGAGCGCGCAGTTGGACCACTCGCGCGTGTTTGCAGCGATATACGCGTTCATGCGGACACGCAGCTCTTCGAGAACCTCGAGAGGAGTATTGTACGCCACCATCAGCTTGGTTGTTTCCCACCTACGAACGATGAGCTGGGCCTCAAAAAAAAGACGAAAAACGAACATGGAAGAGCTGCGACGTAGATTGTGGATTAATTTGGAGTTGGCCAACAGGGAATTGGGAGCAATGATCTCCTGCCCGTCGACCCTGCGGAATGTCGTCGAGAACAGTCCAAACTCGCGCACCATCAGGGGCTGCATACTGAATAAGTGCCATTCGGCAGACAATCAGAGCGACTTACCTGGTCGTCAATCATTACCAAGTCTCCAATATCAAAAACGTGTGTGCTGAATGTTTAAATCAATATGGCCCAAAAAGCAAACAGCGCCGCGACATACCTGAATATGAAGATCAACTACGAAACAATGATATTAATTGAAAATCGCAAAATCAGACAGCCCACTCGACGCACCGAGTTGAACAAAGTGGCCGCCGAATTTCCAAAGATGAAGGAAAATCCAAGGATGATGGTGGCCAGAGGCACCAGGGAGGTCAGTGTGTCGGATCTGTTGAAAATAAGGAGGCAGACGAAGATGATGAGGATCAGTGCGACTGCAATGAGCACGCCGTCGAGTTTTGCGAGCGCGGAGCCGACATCCTGGCGCGGTATGAAATTATGCAACACCGATGTAACATACACTATACCTTGAGACTGGCTGTGAGTGCTTTGCGCTCGCGATAGATTCGCGAAACAGCTTCGCGCATTTCCCTGACGGATGAATGTGAATGGACATTCTGTTTTCGCTAGGTCTCAGAAAGAGAGTTACTTCTTGGTAATATCGCCGTTTCCATCTTTATCAAACAAGCCAAATGCCTCAGTCTGCGGCAAAAGTTAGCCTTGTTGACGATACGATAGTAAACGGCGCACAGCTTCGGTGGTGGAATGGAAATAAGGGTGGAAATCTAAACAAAAATTCCAATTGGTATCGCAGAATTATAAGGGCCATGCACAGACATGCCTTCGACAATGAGATGCGAGCGTGGTGGATACACGTCGCTGAGAGCGCCGAAAAGCTTCCGGGCAAGCTTACGGGCGGACGACAAGCCTCCGATTTCGCCCTCACGGTTGAACCGCGAATTCTTGAGCGCGACCTGTCCAATCGCACCACCGACTTGATCTACGATGATGCTGGCCATTGCCTTGCGTCGCTTCTGCTTCCGGGACGAATCAGCGTGGGGGGCCTTGCTAGAACTCGGCTTTTCTTGCGTCTCGGTCTCCCTGAGATGAATGTGCGAAAAGTCCACAGAACCGGTGGGCGTTTTGCGCCCACGCTTCGCGTAGGGGCCTTTTTTCTGGGGCGCGGGTTGTGCGTTGGAGAGACGGTCGAGCGCCTTGAGACCAAGCTTCAAGACCATAAGTTCTTTTGAACTAAAAACCGCGATAAATAGAACAAACCTGATTCTCTGCGAGACGGTCTGCGAGAGCCTTTTGGTGGAAATTGATGGCGACGAAGCGCAGGAACAATTTTTCGACAAACTTTGACGCCGCGTCAACGATCTCTGTATAAAGTGATTGCAGGCAGATGCTCACCAAGATGACAGCACAGGAGAAGAGAGCCTGTATGCATGGTCGGTGGAAGGGGAACAGGGGGGGGAAATCGGCAACTCACCTGCATGACGCGGTTTATTATAACCCAGTAACTGCCCGGAGGGTGGTAGACCGCGCGGATGACCGATAGGCTAATCCAGGCCCAAGAAACATCCAGGACGAGCTTGAGCCAGCCTTTGACGGCCAATGTGAGCTCTAGCTGGATCTTAAGCCGCTCCACTTGGCCACCAAAGAGGACAATGACCGCGACAATGAAGCGGGTGATATTGTCTACGAGGATGGACGTAAGGCAGCCCGCCGCCCAGATAATGGCGAACCAGAGCGACCAGGCATGTACTTGCGGCCGAGCGATATTTGATTTAAAGCGTAACTCGAAGACGAGCAACGGGGTGAGGAGAATGGCGGTGCCTATCACGCCCGCGAGCAGCGTGCGGATAGGCCGCGCGAGCTTCATAAACGCCAGCCATACTGCGCGGCCACGCCTTGCTTTGTGAACTTTGTCGGGGTTCTTAGCCCGTTTAGCATCCTCGTCGTCCTCGTCCCAATCGAACTCGTCGGACGAGTCGGTGGACGAGTCCGAGTCGGACAGGTTCTGAGCAGGGAGCTGCTCGGGGTGCTCGTCGAGCTGGGGTGCAAGGTCGCGCTCCTTGATGGGGGCGGAAGACATAATTTGGCGCTTAATGCAAAAATTTCATAATAAGGCTACAGAACACCGGTACGCTAAAAAACTAATCCGCGGCAAGCTCCATCTTGATCTTTGCAATAGCAAGAGCGGGGTTCAGCCCCTTGGGACATGTCCGGGAGCCTGAATTTCCGTCAGCTTGGTTGGCCACGGAGAATGGAATAGGGAAAGCTCCGTACAGTTGAAAATTGTGTGGCAGCGGTACAGACTCATTTCATTTTGCAACACCTCCTTTCGCTCCGCCGTGTGCGAGTCCTATGCAAGTGTGAATAAAAGGCTGCAAATATGAACTCTCCGCACGTACCCGAGAGTCTGCAATCCACCGGTACGCCTGCATCAACGTCGCGGGCCCCAGATACTCATCCTGGTTCCACCAGTAACTGGGACAGCTGGTCGAGCAGCATGCACATAGAATGCATTCGTACATGCCATCCAGCTTCTTGCGGTCCTCCGGGCTCTGCAAAAACTCCTTTCCATCCGCCGGGGGTTCGGGGTTCTGTAGATAGGGCTTGATCGACTTGTATTGCTTGTAGAAAAGGGTGAGGTCGGGGACGAGGTCCTTGACAACATACACTGCAAGGCAAGCGGTTGGTTGGTCGGAAGGAGTGCCGCAAGCGAAATAACATACTGTGAGGCAGCGGATATATCTTGGTGTCTTTCCCTTCCTTCCTGTCGATCCGGCAGAGGCACGCAAGGGTGTTCTGGCCGTCAATGTTCATTGCACACGAGCCGCAGATGCCCTCCCGGCAGGACCTGCGAAATGTGAGGGTCGGGTCGATCTCGTTCTTTATTTTGATAAGTGCGTCGAGAATCTGGACAAATGGAATGAGCAATTGGGCCGCAGAATGCGCCAGACTGCGCACCATGGGCCCGGTCTGGTTGAGGTCGATGGTGTACGACTGCAGAGTGGGTTTCTTTGCGGGTTCATCCGGATTCCAGCGGTATATCTTGAACTCTTTATTGAGAGCGGGTTTCTGTGCGACGGGGGTGGCGAGGCAGCGTGCTGCGGAGGAAGAGAAGTGACGGGAGAGTCGGGCGACGGGAGGACGGGCGAACTGTAACATGGTGGAAGGAGGAGGTGGGCGGGATGTGGCAGTCGCGTCAAGTCGGGAGCGCAGAATCCGAATCCGACCAGCCAATAGCCGTCCGTCTGTTTCACGCTCACGTGCAAAAAAACTAACACATGCAATTTTGCGACGGTCCTCCTACTCCGCTATACGACTACTACCTAGCGCGTCCAAGCTGCTCACAAACCCAGTTAAATTCAATACCGGCATGGCTCCCCACCGCGGCAGCGTCGCCCCGGGCAGTTCCAGCAACAACCGCGACTCGCTCAGCTGCATCAGCGGCAGCCGGAACACCTCCTGTTTTTCCTTCGGCTGGGACCCCTTGACGTGCGAGCCCACCTCCAGATGGTTCGTCGACAGCGACACAAAGTCCGCATAGTTCGGGTACAGCATCACGTACCCCCGCAGATACACCATCTCGATAAAGTACTTCTTCCACGACTTGGTCCAGTGGTTCGACCGCACATCAGGCACCACAATCCGCTCTATCTCCATCGTCGACTCCGACAAACGCGCCGCAAGATAGTCGTGGAACTCCCGCCAGTGCTCCGGGAAGTACACCGCGCCCCAGCTGCACGGGATCTGGGAAAGATAAGGCGTTGTCGGTTTGGTAATGTTGTGGCGAACAAAAAGATTGCGTGGGTCGAACGCCTTGCGTCCGTCGGGATGAAGCTCGATGTTCTTTTGCTGGTATAAGCTGATGCCGAAAAGTGGGCCAGTCTCGTTCCTGTCCTCTCCGTATCTCCGGCAACGTGAGAGTGAGGTAGGGAGCCAGAAAATCCAGACTGACCTGTATCGGAGAATGCCCATCTTGATCCACGCGTAAAAGAGGGGGGAGAGCTCGACGTCGTCTTCCAAAAGCAGCCCATAGCTATCGTTTGAGTGCGGATACCACGACTCGACTACGGCAGGAAGCAATCCTCCATGAATGACCCGACGGTGTGCAAAGACGCTGCCGTGCTTCCACTCATACTCGCCAACGATTCGGATGGTTTCAAGATCGGACGATTGCTCCATATTCAGCCGGAGACTGACCGAGTCGCCAAAGAAGCGACCTCGGGAAAGCGAAGACAAAAGTCGCGCCAGAGATCGAGGTCGATCCTGGGTAATAATGCTAATGTCGACCTTTGGAACATTCCAATCTACCGTTGTTCAAAGTCAGACCAAAAAACTCGCGTTGAACAACATAGCGTACTTGTCCACTCTGCCAGTGAAAGCGAGCCCATCCAGTCCACATGCCTTAGATCTTCACGCGGAATACGGACAAAAGTTGTGCGTTGGCTCTTGATGGACTGCATCGCAGGCTCGTCCACGGTGAAAACAACGTCGACGAAGCCTTCCACTCGGTCCAGCCAGTCGTATATCATAGCATAGACTCGCCGTTCGGTTTTGGTTTCAGAAAGCGTGTCGTATTGTGGACGGCAGTTGGAGGACGTTCCCTTCACACTTGAGGCGGGGCGTTCATCAGAGTACAGAAGGATTTTGACCGCATGTTCAGCGTCATACAGCCTGCACACGAGTTGCAGAATGAGGTGCAAGTCCTCGAGGGTCGGGAGCAGAAAGATGAACAGTCCATGGAGGGAGTTCGTTTGAGCAGGGGATTCTCTTGCGCCGTGCTGATTAGCGACACCGCGTTGACAGACGCCACTGCACCAGTTCGTATCCGGGTCACCGAAACTTCGCACCACGCCACCCAGTCCGTCTTTGCGAGATTGTGCGACGGCATGACCAAGATCAGACCAGTTATCGTGAGATTCGCGAACAACCGAGCTGGGAAAGACAAATGGAGGGAGCAGATACGATGCTGGACGCACTGTGGCCGTCGGAAGTGCACATGAGTAGTTGCCTGAGGACTCGATAACACCTCTTGGACCAAATGGAAGCTCTGAAGCCACGGGACAGATAAGCATCTTGCGCGTTCGGTCACTGAGACCACTGAACCCGCCGTCATCCAGCAGCAGTACCCACTTTGTTGACACCTGAGAAGCCGCGTGCAAGACGGCGGCGGTTGGATCACTCTCGCTGCGCCAGGGATGCAGGGAAATGTCCGAGTAGTTAACGTTGTCTGGTGCAGAGCGGACGGCTTGACGAATGGCGGTGCGGGACTGTATTAACAAGAACTCCGGGCAGACGACAAGTACCTTCGATACGCAGTTGGGTAATGCAAGGAAGGCAGAAAGAGTGTTCTGGAGGATTGGAAGTGAGGTCGTAGTAACAGGGAAAATGGCTGTCAGCGAGCCAGGTTCAACTGGCGTGAGTTGTAGAAAAACGCTTGAAAAGTTGGTAAGATCCTCATCCGAAAATGAGAGTTGAGGACTGGGTGCCTCTGCAGGAACTTGCTGCGCCGGGATGGAAAGAAAAACGCAGAGCGCGAAGAGAAATGTAAGCAGACAGCGTGGCATGCACTTTTTCGTTCTGAACACTGGCATTGTTCTGGGAAGAGAGGTTTGAGGCCTCTTGATGCAAACAGACACAAAGCTGAGTTATCAGATAACGATGCGCAGGTCAAAGCGGAAAATCCAATCACATGAGGTACGTATTAATTGTAAAGTGAAACTCGATGAAAGCAAAGACAACAAATAATTTAAGCTCTGGTACTATATATATTGTGTAAATCATGTAGTAGGTTAGAGACACAGCGCTGTCGTTGTGTAGCCACACTGAAAGAACCAAAAAGATCCGGCTCCAAAGAAACTGTTCACAGTCTATGGGGGAAGCATTAGTCTGTTCTAATAGCGGCCTCTGAAGGAATTGTCAGACTCATGGTCCGGAGAGGATGCGCGTGAATACGTACTGAAGAACTCGTATGAGAGCCAGCATATAGCGCTGCTGGGCATGATTGTGAGCACCCGGGGCGTCAGGCCCCTGCCGTAGCCCTTGAGCCCATCCTTGGCCCAGATAACACGCAGGGCATCCATCATCCCGCGGACTTTGCGGATTTCTGGATCATGGGAGGTCCCTCTTGTCTGTAAGATGGTTTTGGCGACGTCTAGCGGCGTTGTCACGGCGGCGGCGATGGCACCAGCCACTCCGCCAGCCACGATGTGGGTAAACGGCGAATACTCGTGCCGCGGGTTCATTACGCGCTTGACTTGCTCGTACACCGAAAATTGAATGGCGTTGAACGGTATCGAAATGGCCAGAGTCGTTGGGTACGACACGTAGAAGGCCCCAACACCCTCAGTCCGGAGAACGACTCGGGCGCAGGTGAGAACCGAACGGAATTCAGATTTATGCACCTGCATTCGCTGCTTGATGACTATAAGTAAACACGCGTGCTCACTTGTGGGCGATAAAATCAATATGTAGCACATTGTACGCACCATCGAATGGGTTCATCAGCGCGTCGCTGGCAATTGTTGCTGATGCGCCGGCCAATGCTGGTGTTTATGAGTTTCAAAAAAATCGCGTGCGAATTGGCAATGAACGTACAAGTCGCGAGCCACTGCTGACCGCCTCTGTTTCCGCCAGCCAGCTCTTTCACCGCTTCCAAGGTTCCAAAATGAACTGCATGGGCGGGTCCCGCACCAAGTATGACCGACGAAACGCCGCGCCAGAGCGCGCGCATCCCTTCAGTTGACGAAATACGAGTGAAAGCGTTTCCCACTCCGCTGTAGACGGCCACGGGGGACGCAGAAAAAACTTGCATCCGTGTCTGATTAGGCGAGAACATAAATATAAGGCCGAAATGTGATAGTTTGAGAACGGACTTTGATACTATCGACAGGGTACATGACCGCATGCTCCGAAATACCCGCCTATGCGCGGACATAAGCCGCCATAGAGAAAAACGTGAAAGGACGCGATTCACCAGTGCTCCGGCGAGCATGTTAACCTATACAGCGTTATTATTACGTTGACGCCAAAGAAAAAGGAGCGTTCTGACCATTGTGCTTGCATTCGGAGGCAGCGCCTCGTAATCGGGTTCCTCAGCCATGATTTTCGAGTCGCGTCTATGTCAGTACTAGTGGCGCGAAAGTTTGGAGAAAAAGCCAGATGCAGACACGGCAGAGAAAAGAGCGGAAGCCAAGGGAAAATGCGTAGGTCCGCAAGCTTCACAAGCTTCACACTCTTCGGCCGCTTCAAAGCGATGTGAACTACGGAGTGCAATCGAAATATCCGCAAACAAAGGAAATCTCAGGACCCAATTACCGTGCCGCCACTTGGCTGCCACAGCGTGTGCGAGGAGATTTCATGGTTTCTACAGCTCGAAGAAGAAGAAGGTTGCTTTATACAACCCGCAGAAATGGAGAGTTTTTCCACCAAGGGCCGCGACTTGCCCAGGCCCAGCTTGGATTTGAATTCATCAATTATTTAAAATGTGTATTTTCTCCCGGCAAGACGTCTTACGCGTCACGTAAACACCAAACGGCAGTCCCAATGCCGATGCGAAAAAACGGCTGCTTTGCTGTTGTCGAATTGTAGCCCTAAGGATGTGTGGGTATACTGCGGTTGTTCCGGGTTGCTGCCGGGTGCCGAGCCCAAAACTAACCGGAAGGAAAGGATTAAAGAGCCCGCGTAACGGCATTTGTGAAATCCGGATGATAAAAATACATAGCATGTAGTTCAAGTACAATAAAAAAGTTCCTGCTCAAACATTTAGTTTATAACAATAAGCATGGACTGGTACGAACCGCTCTCAGCCTCTACCAGCAAGGGACAAGCTGCCTCTTCCATTCATACCCATATTCATGGCCAGATTTCCGTTGTTATTATTACCCAGAGCCCCAAGCAAGAGATCTCGACAACACCTCAGGCGTTCCCTACGTTGCACGAACCAAGTTCCCGCATCGCACGGAGCCGCAAGAGGCACGGCGATGACACCCTTCCCAGTTGCATCCCTCACAGCCTGCACAAGTTCGTCCATTTCTGCCTCAGAGTCAATATCGTCTAGGTTCTCCATGGCCTCATCTCCGACGGCCATTCGAACGGCAGCTGCAGCAGAGGCTTTCTTCCCGCCTTTCTTGGGGCCTGGGATTCCCTGCTTCTTGATTGTGGACGGATCGACACCGAGAGCAACGGCGTGTTCCTCGGCCAGCTTCTTCTTTTCCAACTTTTCCTTCTCCCTCTTCTCCTTCTTCTCCGCTTTCGTCTCTCTCTTGACTGGCTCGACGAAGTTTGGGTTGTGGGCACGCTGCCAGTCGATCAATAGATCGTCGTACTTTCTAGATCGACCTTCAACAGCGCGTTTGGCGCCCATGGAATGAGATTTGCAAGTGAGGGAACGCGAGCATGGCAAGTTCTTGTCGTTGATGACGCCGCATTGTTGGTCGTAATCAACGGGACCCTTCATTCGGCCCTTGGTCACTTTGGTCGTCGGCTTGGATTTCTTCTTGGGCGGCAGAGAGGGATCAGAAGGTGACGGCGAGGCTTTGCGCTTCTTTGAGCCTTTCTTTGGGTCTAGAATATATGCATGGGAAACAGAGTGACACGGAGTATTTCGGCCTCACCTTCTATCTCGAGCCCTGGCTTGCCTTTGCCAGCCTTCTTCCCTGAACGTATGGTGGCACAGGTTACTAGGACGGAGCCGATTAGGCGGGCACACGCCAAAAAATAGACGAGAAAGAACCTGCGTGTTCTGCCATGAAACTACGGAGGATTGGTTTGTCGCATTCTTTACATTTGACGAGACCAATATCAGAAGTGGACGTCAGTGGCTGAGAACCAAAAAGCTTCATATCACGAGCCGAGAGCCATGACGTTGGCGGTGAAGGTAACGAAGCAGGGTCCGCAGGAGGCGACGGTGGTAAAAGGTCATCCCAAGAGAAGGGTGCCGTTGGTTCAGACGGTTTGAGTTTGGGAGGCATTTGGTTAAGCGCAAGGATGTGGGGTCACGAGACTCGCACAATGATTGGCGAAGAGTCGGAACAGTGCACGACGATACGCGACTTCACTCAGAGTCAAGACTCCAATAATTTCACGCAGATGATGCAAACGGTATATTTCTCAGAATGCTATAGTACAGACATGCTAGAACAGGGGATCGTGTCCCATAAAATCACATATAGAACTCAGGCTTGCGCGAGTTGATCCCATATTCTGAAAGTGCAGAACTCAGGTCGTCCATGGTCAGTGTGGTGCGCGTCTTGTCCTGACATACGTCCCAGATAAAACAAAACTCGCCCCAGGAAAGGAGTTGACGAACCTTGGCAGAGCCGGGACCAGCAAAGGGCTGGTTTGCACGCGCGCGGCCACCTGCAGCATTCGTACGGATACGAGCGTGCTGGTACGCGTCGGCAGCGATATCTGAGACAAACTTCTGCGCGGCAAGAGAAAGAAGGCGTTTTCTAGACGAAAATGAGTGGCAGGCAAAGAAAGACATGAAGCTGGCAGCGTACAAGCGAACGTCTTCGCACTCGAATCCTACTCGTTGAAGATAGTAGTCTGTGACTTCATTTGGAATCTAGAACCTGATTAGCAAGAGAAAAAATGCGTATATACACGACGAACTAATGGTTCATAGTCATCCAGCATCAACATGAATTCCGCGAGGGTCCGGTCTTTTCTAGCCTCCTCAGCAGCCTGACGGGACTGAGGCTGGGTTGCAGCAGAAGTACTTTCAGGTCCCTGGGCGGAAGAGATAGGATATGCTGCCTGCTGCGACATAGCGATCCAACGAAGTCGTTAGAGATTGAGTGAATAGTACAGAGCTGAAGGCCAAAAGCCATTAGAATCCCAGATCTGCAAGTGGGCCCTCGGATGACCACTAACCAACGCTGAATCGAATAACAATTTCGGGCGTTGAAGAACGTTGAAGAAGAGTCGAGACGGTGAAAGCTTTCGAGTGTTACTTAGTCAGCCTGTCAATCAGGCGGAGTTTGAATTTGAATAAGCGTCACCCATAAAAGGAAGCTGTCGTAAGGTAGTCGGTCACTTTTTCCTCAACCACCACATCCATCTCTTGTGAGTTCTTCCTTCTTTTTGAGCCTGGATACAACTTCCCTGTTCCATGTGTATGATGTTTGAGGCATTTGGCTTTACGCAGGAGCGCACCCTGCACTGCAGAAACTTATCTCAGCTACCTTCGGGCGGGGCTGCTTTGGCAGTACTCGACCCGCTATCTCTGACCCTTTTTCTCCCACTCACTCCTTTTATCTCTACTGACGTTTCATCTATGTCAGGAGTTGTGAAGCTCGAAGTTTTGAGTTGAGCACGGCGCGACGTGAGTTTCGTTCTCTCACTTTGTGTTTTCCCTACCTTCTACCACCACGTATGATGTTTGAGGCATTTGGCTTTACGCAGGAGCGCACCCTGCACTGCAGAAACTTATCTCAGCTACCTTCGGGCGGGGCTGCTTTGGTAGTACTCGACCCGCTATCTCTGACTTTTTTTTTTCACCTACAACTACTCCGTATGTTTTGGAACATCACTGACTTCATTCATTGCCCAGGCTTACATGTTGTTCTGTAGTTGTACAGAGTGTGTAACAAGTGTGTACATAGAATTTCATAAATTTAATTGCTATTCTCGTTCATGTTCTCTCCACTGCCACCGCATACAACTTAGTGTTTCTCTTTTAGCAGGCAGCTCTTTTGCGGGCCGTGGAATCTTTTCCGAGACGGGTTCGCTCCCCCCGCCCTATCCAGCGGCCGGAGCGGATCACCTGAGGAACGCGAATCCTTCAAGACATTGCCATGCGCCGGTCTCGCTTCTATGACAGCCTGCTATATTGTTTTTGAAAAAATCGAAACAACATAGATAGGTATTCGCGTGACTCGGATTGCTACACGCCTAGACGATCGAAAGCCGGGAACCAGGTGGCCGATCAGTCTCTGGTTTCCAGCCGTCAACCGTTGGCTTCCAAACGCCAAGCAGAATACTGCTGAAGCAGGTTGGTCCCCTGGTTTTCCAATGGAGGCCCAGTGGGCGGGAATTTAAAATAAATGTCAGTAATAAGATTCGAACGACGGACCAAATAAAGACGGCCAAAATTGACACTACGCATGATACGAAGTATGCTAAGCAGCTGTTGTAGGAGAAGGCTTCCCCGCTCACCATCATGCTGCTGGCCCATATTTTCAGAGAAGTGCTGCAAGTAATTGAATAAATGTGCCCACACGCAGGCCTTTTCAAAATTCAGCACACAGAACTATGAGTCGGACTGACGTATCCTGGGCTGGGGAGATAGATATTTTCCCAGAGACATACTGTATACTCGAGTCAACTCAAAGTCAAACCACCTAAAGGTTTGTTTAGGACACTACTAGGACACTTGACTTCGACTCAGCTTCGACTCTCTTTGACTTGTCATTTATCTGACTTGCATCACACCATCAATCATGATTTCCGACCCTCGGATCACCCGCCCATGGGTACCAGGTTGCAGACCGCTGGTTGCCAGCATTCCCACCACTGCTACATCTATTCTGCTTGAAACAAGGATCCCAGCGGGATTTTTGTGGGTACATCACATTACGGCCAGTGGATATCAGTGATATCATAATCCAGCTGGTTACTGGCTTTCGATCGTCTAGCCGTGTATCCGGGACCCGTCACTTGGGCAAGTCCGCATCCGCCGTCCTTATGTCCATCGATCTCCGTGCGACTCGAGGTCGAAACTGCTGCGTATGCACTGCAGCCACGAGTAAAAAGCCTGCAGTTTCTCATGTTGACAACGACATCTCAACTTCCCCAGAACATCGACTCAACTACATCTGGCACTCCGCAGTACCAACCCACATCACACAATGTCCGCGGCATCTACATCCACCACTTCTTTCGCATCGAACACCACCGTCTCCTCGCGCGCACCCCTCGAGGCCTGAGGGTTCTCCTGCCGTGCAGCCGAAAGACTTCCAAATCGCATTTGTGACTCTTTGATCGACGTACGGTTTCGGCAGCTATGCACCCAGTCCCCCGCCGAAAACCAAGACAATAGCCACCGCGGCGAGTTCCGCGTCCTCCCTCATGTCCGATACGACGGTCTCCTCTTGTGCACCGCTTGCACCGAGAAGACTTCCAGGCCGCATTAGCGACCGCATTAGCAGACCTGCAATCGACGTACGGGTTTAATGGTACACCCCTCCCGCCCCCTAGTCCCATCCAGGGTCCTAAGCAGGACCAGAATACCGGTTCCCTTTTTTCTAAAGTCATCCGCTCATCCGCGCCGAAAGCGCAGGCCAGCGTCCTCGTTCCCCTTCCACTTCTTCACACCAAGTCAAGGTTCGCCATATCCCCCGCCCGTCTCCGCATATGACCGCATTGACGGTAAGTTGCTTTCTCTTGCGTCACCCCTACTTTGCAGCGCTATCGCACTCGTGTTCGAATGCTGTTGAAGAAGTCGCAGCTAGTCGCAGTTGATAGCAAACGAGAACAGTACACCAACACTAATCTCTACTCCCCCATTCCCGAAGCCTAGTGTTGCCGCGGAGTGATGTGAGTCGATGCGGTGTGGCCAACTCGTATCAACTCGATTTGTCGAGTTGATGCGAGTTACGCATCGAGTTGATTCGAGTTGGGCCTCCCATCACTCCCACGCTACCCAATTTAGATGGACATGGTCGAAAAGCCTACAACCAGAGCGAGTAAGAGGATTTGAGTGAGCTGAAGGGTGTCCAGTCATCACAAGCACATATCCTTCTGTTAGAAATAATTGTAAAACTTTTCTTTGTATAACAATGCATGTTATGCCGTCCTAAACCTCAGTTACTGGCTGTATACTTCAATATGACAGCTAAATATTGAAAAACCTGTTGACGATAGATCAGTAGCCCGTGTTAAAATTTTGGAGAGGCTTTTGAATTGTTTTCCGGGGTGCTATACGCCGCATCCTTTCTCAAGTGCATTGTGTGATGGCTGTGGCTGTGAGGTCAGACTTGCACGTGTCATTTTTCTGGCGGATGGGAAAGTGATGGCACCAACTCGCTTCACACCGGTGTGTAACTCGACAGGTCGAGTCGATGCGAGTTCATCAACTCAATGGCCGATCCGAGTTACAAATCGATGTCACCTCACACCGACGGCAACACTACCGAAGCCCAACGGGCGTTCATCGTATACCTAACTTACTTCCTCTCATAGTAATACTACCTTGCAAACATTCTAATTATTATAAACGTCACTACAATAGATCTGCGCTATTTGTCTCACCAGACAGCCGTTGTAATGTCCTAGAGATGCGCTCTGGTGAAGATGGCGTTGAAAATGGAGAGGGCAGTAGCCTCGGGTTGTTCTTGCACGGCCTGGACCAGGTTCAGTCCTCTTAGTCTGCCTACATGTAGATGTGATCGATAAGGCGTACCAAGTGGCCAGTATGCGGAATAACCGAAACAGATGCGACGATTCTCCCGGCAGAAACGTCGCAGATAGCACTCCTCGCCTTCGGAGACCTGGGACAAATGAGTATGTCCCACTGCTCAAGAACAAAGGCCACACACACGAACTCCGCTGATTCTGCGAATAAGATATGGACTGGCATTCGGGCGCAAACCTTGTGGAACTCCTGACCAGCGAGAACGTGGGGCTCGTGGGTGTACAGTTTGGACTCTTGTATCGTAGAACACTTCGGCGTCAACATCTCGCATCCGTCAAAGAGTACTTTTTTGAAGCCATGGCGCTACAAAAGGAAATGAAACAAAATTCAAATTGCCAGCTTCGCGCCCACCAGGTGAATATCAAAAATGCGAGGGTCCCAGGTCTTCCACGGATGCCGCCTCTTCATCCACAAAGACAATTCCTCCACATCCTTCCATTTACCACGACGCTCCGCGACAGCCTTAACTCGAGCTTTCCCCAATTCAATTAAATCTTGGTGATCCGGAAACGCGATCATGACTGGTTCTATCAACACAAGAGCTTTAAGAGGCATGTTGGGAGATAGTGTGCATGCAAGAACCCTATTACATCGTTCTATGTATCAGGGAAATGTTCATAGAGGAAAACCATACCAGGCGCTAGTGCTGGAGGAATGTCCCACAGCAACACATCGATCACCACGGATGGGACCATTTTCGACAAACCAATGTAAGAGAAACGCGTAGTCTTCAATTCCTGCTGAATTATGAGAATGGCAGCCTGAACGATGAATAGGGACCACGGACCCATGGAGTTGTGCGTTGTCAAGATATTTGCATTGAGAGTGGCGGATTCGCCATGGCTCTGGCAGTCCAAAGCCCAGGCTTCGCATATACCGCGCTGGGCGAGATTGAGAAGTTGATCCACAGTTATTTCCCATTGCTCCTTATCTTAGCACGGAGTATAATAGTTTGGTTGGTTCTGGAGTTAAATGGCCTTACGAGCGCTGGTGCAGTGTGCAAACAGAAACGAGCATGCCTCTGCGCTGGGAGTACTATTAGCTGAGAAACAGGTTGGCTGCGAACTGCAGTCCCGTGGGGAGTTTGAAAATGAATCTCTCGCAGATCATGGCACGGAGAGAGGGCGTTTGATTGTTGGAACCAGGAAGACCTTTGAAGGCCGTCGAGACTCGAACTGAACCTGATCTCTGATAAGACGGGGTTGCCTCGTTCGGAAACGCCAAGAAAACGTGCTGTGTTTGCAAACTCAGGTTCGGATCGACAGGCTAGAGGTTTGAGACGAGGTATCCACAACATGTCTGAGACGGTCAAATATCAGCTTTTTTTTCGCACCTCAAAATTTCAAAAAAAAAAAAGCTCCGATATTTGGTCTGACTAAAGTAGTCTGAGTTCAAGCTTGCCGATCTGGAATTGGCTGGAATTGAACCGAGTCAGAGTCAGAGTTACGTCACTGTCGGGCCGCATATAGCGTGCCGGGAGGCCGACGACAGCACAATTAAACATCGCACAACAAGACGCTCGGCCTTTTCAAATCTTATTAATAAGAAATTCGGTTCTGGTCTTGGCTCCATAAGCTACCCTTCGCTCACGCCATTTCTCCTCGCATTGTGCAATGGCTCAATGTCGTGATGCCGAAGGATTCGCGCCCGTGTCGCGTCTTCGCGACTTTGATCTCACTTATTGTTTTGAGGAAGGAATCCTGCTATCCAGTTTTCTCGGGGCCCTGCTCATTGCGAGCGTCGTGAGCTCTCTGTATCTTTGCCTTGAAACTGTGAAAGCGCGGTCTGTGAAGAGTCGGCTGATCTTAGCAGGGAAACTTGTGGGTCGCTCCGCTTGTTATATTTCGTGTCCTGACACACCAAAAGGCGCTACTTACCTTGGCGTTCGCATCCAGTCTTGCCGCCCTCTCCATCATTCTATTCGCCGCAGAAGATGCCGGAAGAATCTCTGTCCCAGTTACAGAATACTATATTCTAGAGCCCGTGGCCCTCTTAGGATCAATTCTTCTCACATATTTCAATCACACTCGACAGAGGACAAGCTCCACGATGATTCTATTATTCTGGTTCATCCATACGTTATTGTGCACAAGTTGCATGTTCTGAAATGATATTCTACAGGCCTCTGTACGCGACTTCCCTGGCCATTTGGGCCCGCTCCTTCCTTATGAGAGACGACTATTCGCGCCTGCTACTAGAACTCAAGGGCGGAGTAGCATTGTTAGGACTTGCATCGTTCTCCTTGGAGTGTTTTGGGCCCGAGATTGGGCTGCCTCGTGATGAAAAATCCGACCTCGAGAGCCCAGTAACTACTGCGGTAAACCCGAAAGCCTTGCAACCCATTTCGAAACTGATTCAGTCTTTCTTATCCCACAGAATATATTCAGTAGATGGGTATGTGTAATCAACTTCGCCGCTCAGGTTGTCTAACGGATACTGCATTTCATTCTAGTCATTCTCATGGATGACTTCTCTTATGGCCAAGGGAGCTTCCAAGTTCATTACCGAAGAGGACCTTCCCTCTTTGGTCCCAAGTGACGAATCAGAGAATCTCGGGAATAAGCTAGAAAAATATCTGATGAAACATGGAGTCTGGACCTCTCTCTTCCTGGCGTACGGCGGCCCCTTCGTGATGGCTATTTTCCTGAAGATCATACAAGTAAGCCTAAAACGAAGTTTTTCCAAACTGTGGTTTTCAGCTCGCATTAGGATTGTTTAGCTTTCTCACAACCGCAACTTCTCCGCTGGCTGCTAGCCTACATATCCCGCTACCAGAGCGCCCGTTTTCAGGAGAGTGGTTCAAAGCCTAATCCTTTAGAAGGCTTTTCAGCCGCTGTTATCATGTTCGTTGCCTCTGTAATACAGACTATCTTGTTGAACCAGGTTCGTCTTTGCCATCTATCTCTTAGCCATCCTTCCAACGTCCGTCTAGTATTTCCAACGCACCTTCGAAACAGGGTTAGTTATGTATAGCCGTACGATTGACCCAGCAACTGATATAAGTCTCAGAATGCGTGTTCGCGCAGGTCTTGTGACAGCCATCTTTTCCAAAGCGTTGATCTTGTCGAACGATGAGCGTGGCCGTTCGTCCGGCGACATCGTCAATCTTATGGGGGTAGATGCGATCCGGATGCAGGATTTATGTACCTACGCCATCATTGCCATATCTGGACCGTTTCAGGTGCGCCTTTCCGTCCAGTATGCATGTAAATGGCTTGACGTTGGTTAAGATAATCTTGGCGTTTATTAGCCTGTACAACCTCCTCGGGTGGGCGTCGTTCGTCGGGGTCGCAGTCATGGTTTTGTCGCTTCCCCTTAGCACATGTAAGTTAATTGTTATTTTTTTAGCATTCGGAATTCTAATCCGCATTAGTCATTGCTCGGGTTTTGAAGGGTATGCAAGAACAACAAATGAAAAACAGAGATCAGCGGACCCGTTTGATGACCGAACTCCTCTCCAACATCAAAAGGTAATTTACTCGCGCAGCCTTCCCTACATTACTCACCCTTTTCTCAGCATCAAACTTTATGCGTGGGAGTCTGCTTTCATTCGAAAAATATTTGAGGTCAGAAATGACAAGGAGTTGCGAATGCTGAAGAAGATAGGATTATTGAATGTTCGTAATTTCCCTTCTCTTTGCGCCTCCATTAATGGCTTTCCGCAGTCCTTCAATATGACATTATGGAGTGGAATACCACTGCTAGTTGCCTTTTCATCTTTCGCAACGGCGGCGTCGACTTCGTCAAAACCTCTAACCTCAGACGTCATCTTCCCCTCCATCTCGCTCTTCATGCTCCTTCAATTTCCTCTCGCTATGTTTGCACAGGTTATCAGTAACATCATCGAAGCCCTCGTATCAGTCAAACGGCTGTCGGCCTTCTTCGAAGCTACAGAACTGCAGCCAGACGCCCGGGAAGTTATTCAGAAGCCTGATTTACAACTAGGGGATGAGGTTTGCAATATCGTCAAGTTTTCAATGATAAATGTTGATAGTAACTCATCAGGTTCTGAGCATTACAGATGCTGATTTCCGATGGGCGTCCACAGATGTTGTACCCACTTTGGAAAACATCAATCTGACGGTGCGCAAGGGAGAACTTACTGCTCTTATTGGCAGAGTGGGTTCTGGAAAGACGAGCCTCTTATCCGCGATCATTGGTGATATGTCACGAAGCGAGGGCAAGGTTACATTATATGGTAATATTTCATATGCACCCCAAAATCCTTGGTCCGTAGCATTCTGGTTTATGGGCAGGCTCTGTTTGACTGGTTACAGGATCATGTCGGCCACTGTTCGTGACAACATTACGTTCAACCACCTAGTGAGACCTATTCGTCTTTGTATCTCCGGGATCTAAACATTTTGCTCAAAAAGTACGACGAAACCTTCTATCAAAGTGTACTTGAAGGTACGGATCTTTTTTTTTGGATGGGGCACAACTTCACTATTTAAAATTCTCGTAGCTTGTGCCCTTGGACCAGATATCGCCTTGCTTCCCCAAGGCGATTTAACGGAAGTGGGAGAGAAGGGTTCGATTTTGTGTAATATTCGTTTTCTCATTCGCCTAATCATGCGCCAGGCATTACCCTCAGCGGCGGGCAGAGGGCTCGCATCAGTTTGGCTAGAGTATTTGACCTTATGATTCTCGTCTTATAACCGTCTGACTTTATCCCAGGCTGTTTATGCTCGGGCCGATCTTGTTCTTCTCGACGATTGTTTAGCTGCTGTCGATAGCCACGTCGCTCGTCACGTCTTTGGTCTGTTCCTTTTCCGCTAATCACTGTATGTGCTCATCTCTCTCCTTCACAAGATCACGTGATTGGACCGAACGGAATTTTAGCAAGCCAAGCTCGAATTCTGGTCACCAATAGCATCGCGTTTGTGAAACAATTCGACCAGGTGGCTTTCATAAGCCGGGGCATCATTCGCGAATGCGGCTCATACCAGTCCCTGATGGAAAACCCAGACGGCGATCTGAGTAAACTTGTGTTCGTATTTTGTTAGTTGTATCGATACGTCTCAAGCTCACTTCTTTCCAGTCGTGGTCACAGCACTAGCTCCTCGGGAAGTTCGACCCCCTTCATCACCAGCGGCAGCGCCACCCCGAATGAGGAACTTACTGACGACAAGACCACCGAATATGTTGGAACACTTTCGGAAAAGCTGCGCCCTCGCACTAGTTATCCGAAAGCAGTTCTTGCCCCTCCAAAGCCTGTGCGTGCCGCCAATTCGGCAGGATTGAGCCAAGAGCACAAGGAACAAGGCCGAGTCAAAAAACGGGTATATACCCAGTATATCGAAGCCGCCAGCAAAGCCGGCTTCGTCATATACTTGCTGGCTGCTTCTGCACAGCAGGTCATGACACTTTTGGGCAATTTGGCGCTTCGGAGTTGGGGCGAGCACAACCGCGAAATGGGCGATAACTCGGGGATGTTCAAATACCTGCTGATTTATGGTCTATTTTCTCTGAGTACTACTCTGCTTGGAGGCCTAGCCAATGTAGTCATGTGGATTTTATGTTCATTGCGGAGCTCAAAACGCTTGCATGATTCGGTGAGTTCTCCGTTCTTTGAGATAACCAAGAAGGAACATTGACCCCTCGTGAAGATGCTAAACTCTCTCATGAACGCACCTCTCAGTCTGTCCCTTTTCGTTTTCTTGGTGTCGTGAGTCCTCAATGCTCCGCTGCGCAGGCTTTTTCGAGTTGACCCCTACCGGGCGGTATGTTTTCCTCTGCTATGTGTAATGCATCTCATTTTATTCCGCTTTCAGCACCCTGAACCTCTTTTCTCGCGACAGTAAGCAGAGTGGTTTCCTTTGGAACAACTTTCTCACCTTTTTGCTGCAGTCTACGTTGTCGACCAACTGCTTGCCCGTTTCATCCAGAATCTTTTCCGAACAGGGCTAGTCTGCCTTTCGATTTTCATCGTCATTGGGGCCAGTTTCCCGCTCTTCTTGGTCTCAATCATCCCTCTAGGTTGGTTCTACCTCAGGGTGATGAAGTACGTAATCTGTTTAATGTCAGCATCATTGTTCATATCAAACCAGATATTATCTCGCTACATCGCGAGAGCTCAAACGGCTGGACGCTGTCTCGAAGAGCCCGATTTTTGCGTGGTTCGCTGAGAGTCTGGCTGGTGTGTCAACGTATGCCGTTCCGTCGCAGCTCTACTCCGATAATTGACCTCTCGGACCAGGATTCGGTCTTTCGCGCAGCAACCTATCTTCATCAAAGCTAGTGAGGAAACACCCTAATACTCATACTGTTTGTTAATCCGATATTAGATCAGCGGCATATTGACCGCAATCAAATTGCTTATTTACCCAGTATTTCCGTCAATCGATGGCTTAGCGTTCGATTAGAAATTGTAGGCGCATTGATAATTTTGGTCGTCGCTGTCCTCGCTATGGTTGCATTGATTACGACCGGGGTGGATGCCGGTTTAGTCGGACTTGTGCTGTCAGTGGCTTGTTGCAGAAATGACTTGACATTGAGCTCTTTTCTCCAGGTCTTACGCTATGAACGCCACATCTAGCTTCAACTGGGCCGTCAGATCAGCCAGCGATGTGGAGCAAAACATAGTGAGCGTCGAACGTATCTTGCATCAAATCGACGTGCCGCCGGAAAAGCCGCAATATATTCCTGAAGCCAAACCGAGCGACAACTGGCCTTCGGCTGGACGTATCGAATTCAAGTAAGTGCTGGCCGTTGTTTTTCTCCTCTCACTGATTTCTCGAGAAAGAAACTACTCGACTCGTTATCGGCCGGAACTTGATCTAGTTTTGAACAAGATATCCTTGGATATCGTGAGTGGATCCCGTCGCCCGAAAATTCCGTCTGACGGAGGCTCTCTCAGAAACCCAAAGAAAAGTTGGGTGTTTGTGGAAGAACTGGAGCCGTAAGTATCTGTTGCTTTGCGTCTGAAATGCTCTTAACATTTGGCAAGGGCAAATCCTCCCTTCTTCTCGCCCTTTTCCGGATCATCGAGGGAGTTGAGGGCTCTATCCTGATCGATGGCGTAGACATACAAAACATCGGCCTCCATGACTGCGAGTCCATTCTTGAATGAAACCCCCCGGCACCGCTAAAATGACTTTAGTGCGCAGCTCGATATCGATCGTCCCGCAAATGCCGGATTTGTTTGAAGGGACGTTGCGTGAAAACATCGACCCTATTGGGCAGCACGACGATGTGGACATCTGGGTCGCGCTGGGCCAGGCACACTTGAAAGAGTATGTAGAAAGTCTGCCCGAGGGGCTGGATGCACCGGTGCGGGAGGGCGGCCAGAGCCTTTCGTCAGGCCAGCGGCAGTTGCTGTGCTTTGCGCGGGCGCTTTTGCGGAAGGTTTGTGTGATCGAAACCCGTGTTTGCCCGCTTCCCCTCATCATTGTTTTTATTTTTTGCTCACAGTCGAAGATTCTCGTGTTGGATGAGGCGACGTCGGCCGTCGATCTTGACACAGACAAGGCGATCCAGGAAATCATCCAGGGGCCGGCGTTCGCGGACGTAACGATCCTCACCATAGCGCACCGGTGAGGCTCAATTCATTCAAGCAGCTCGCGTACAGCACTGAACATGGTATACAGGTTGAACACCATCATCGGCGGCTCACGGATCCTTGTGATGGACGGTGGGAAGGTCGCCGAGTTTGACACGCCGCAGAACTTGCTCGCGAACAAGGCGTCTATATTCTATTCCCTCGCGACGGAGGCGGGGCTCACCTAGAAGTAGGAGGATGAAGGGAAACAAAAGGCGGAGGCAGGATGTATTCTTGACACATGATAATAGACGCTGAGATGCTGATTGGATGGCACAAGGATGGTCAGCTCCTGGCCCCACAGGGTGTTCCCTCAAGATTCAAGCAGATTTACATATACATTTGCTACTCGTTGGAAGAACCAGCGATCTAACTGCGGTAGTCTCCGTTGATTCTCACGTAGTCCTGGATGGAGGTGAGTGCAATGAATCGATGAGGAGGGGAGACGCACATAGCTGAAGTCGCACGTCCAATACGTGGCCTCTGCGGTGCCGATGCCGCCGAGGTCGACGCAGATGCCAAAGTCCTCCATCGTGAGAATTTCTTTTGCGCGGGTCTCGTCCACCGTTTCGGGCTCGCCGTTCACGAGGACGGGGAGCGGCGCGGTGTTGTCGGAGGGAAAGAAGGTCACACTGACCTTGTTGGGGTCAAGAGAGTGGACGAAAACGGAGCCCGTTGCGGCGAGGACACGGCCCCAGCTGAGAATGGGCAGTTGAATGGATGCAGAAATCAAGGGACCAGCTGGACGCACTTGGCATCCTCGCCGTATAGGGCGGTCTTGACGAGCGCGGAGGTCGACACGCGCGACGCGATGCGGTGCGCGTCTTCATAAGTGGGTGCTCCCTTGACGTTGACGGTAACAAACTTGGTCGCGCCTTCGCCGTCACGCACAACCAGCTGGGCAAGCTCGGTGGCGAACTTCGTTAGTTCAGTCTTGAAGATCTCGTACGCCTCCCGATCTGTCTCTTCGTCGATCTCGACTACCTTGCCATTGTTAGACGGGGCCGCGGCGCCGTTGGCAAGAACGAGGATCGTGTCGTTGGTGGACATGTCGCCGTCGACGCTGATTGAGTTGAAGCTCCGCGAAACGGCGTGCGTGAGGGCGCTCTGGAGGCTGCGCGGTGACACGGCTGCATCGGTGAGGATGGTCGCTAGCAGCGTCGCGTGAAGCGCGGCGGGGAACGCAGTGTTTGCGGGGCCCATGTCCGGGTGAATCATCCCCGCCCCCTTATCCATCCCGGCCATGCGGAACTCGACGCCATTAATCGTGAACGTGCGCGCGCGCAGCTTCGGGAACGTGTCGGTGGTCATGAACGCCATCGCTGCGCGCTCCCAGGCGGAAAAGTCGGACGCGAGGGTGCGCGCGGGGGTGGCCTCCAACTGAATGGCCGCGACGATTTTCGAGATGGGCAACGTCTGGCCAATCACCCCGGTGGACATGACCAGGGTGTGGTTTTCGGCCGTGAATGTAGACGGCGGCAGCAGGGCATCGGTCTCACGGACCATGGCCCAGGCATCGTCCAAACCCTGACGGCCTTTGTGTGGGGTGAGTTGAAGTAACACAAAAAAGCGGAGAACCTGCCTGTGACGGCGTTGGCGCAGCCGCTATTCACGACGACAGCGCGCGCCCTGCCTTGGTTGCGGGCGAGGATCTGGTCCGAAACGACGACAGGTGCTGCCTTGAACGCGTTGCGCGTAAAACAGGCCGCCGCAGACGCGGGGTGGTCGGCGGTAGACACGATAAGCGCGACGTCGAGGGCACCTGCCTTCTTCTTCACGCCTGCATGGATGCCTGTGAGCAAATAGCCTGTTGGGAACGACGAGGTTGGGATCTGCTTGTGGAGATGGGCCTTGGACGGGGTCGGCTTGACGGTCAGCGTCGACGCGAGACGCTTGACGAGGCGGGACATGGTCGGGAAACAACCCTGCTGCTGGCTGATTTAGACAGCCTCAATATCCGTCGTGAGTCAGGCATTTTTGCGAATGAAGGAGAAAAGATTGCATACGTGACTGAGTGTAACCCTAACCTTACGGAGAAACACCGGAATCGCTGTCTGTGTTCTCCGTCCATGGCATCCAGAATTGCTATTAGCTCGCTGCGAGCAGCAGGTGTGTTTATTCACAATTTCATATGCTCTATCTAAGCCATACAGCCCGGCCGCGAGCGGTCGCTGCCCTCCCCCAGGCACTCAATGCGTAGGTCTCGTCAACGCCGATAAAATGATACGGCTCACAGGTGCATCCAGCCGCTCAATGTCTTCCAACCCGCCACCCCCTTCAGAGCGCGCCTCTGAAATTATTAACAAGCTCCCCTCCTCGCCGAACCTCATCACCAAGGCCGGAACCGCGGTTTTGGGTACCGGTGTGGTGGCGGCGGCCATTTCCTCCGAGCTGTACGTTATCAGCGACGAGACCGTTCTCCTCGTCGGCTCCATGATTTTCCTCACCCTCGTTGCCCGGGTGCGTCGTTTATTTTCTGTTTCAAACTCGCCCAACTTATTTTATTTATTCTATTTTTATCAGGCCATTCGCCAGCCCTACAGTGACTGGGCGGACGCGCAGGTCGCACGCATCAAGGGCGTGCTCGATACCGCGCGCACGGACCATACCCAGGCCGTTA
This sequence comes from Mycena crocata, assembly GCA_029281795.1. Taxonomy (NCBI): domain Eukaryota; kingdom Fungi; phylum Basidiomycota; class Agaricomycetes; order Agaricales; family Mycenaceae; genus Mycena; species Mycena crocata. The sequence continues at coordinate 107,440 of JARJCP010000096.1, read as the reverse complement.
AGGAACGCATTGACAACGTCGCGCAGATGAAGGACGTCGTTGCCCTTACCAAGGGCCTTTTTGCGCTCTCCAAGGTTCGTTATCATTCTTCACCTTCTGTCCACACAAACTCACCCCCCCTCCCAGGAGACCGCCGTCCTCGAGTCGCAGGCCTTTGTGCAGAAGCAGAAAACCGCCATCACGGCGGAGATCAAAGGCGTCCTCGACAGCTGGGTGCGCTACGAGCAGCAGATGAAGGAGAGCGAGCAGGCGGAGCTCACCAAGACGGTCATTGACAAAGTCCTTGCGACCATGAAGGATGAGAAGACGCAGAAGGAGATCCTCATGGGCGCCGTCGCGGAGATTGAACGTGAGTACTCGCATTTCGTTCGTCGTTCGCATTCGCATTCCTCCATATTCGGTTTTTGCATCCGCTTTCGTTTCCTTTCCTCTATTTCGAAGGGCCGTATGCTGACTGGTCTCCCCAGTGCTCGTAAAGAACAAGGCTATCTAGTTTTGTAGATCGCCAAGGAAATAGAAGAGCTGCTGTTTATCGCTGCGTTCTGACGCGTCTCGTCGCTGCTTTTTTTCGAATACTGTAGTAAAACCGAGATTACAGGTACTCCGAAGGAAGCAAGTAAGTGAATTGTGAATCTTCACCGGCAGTGACTCGGTTCTTCTTGTCTCAAGCGTGATTTTTGGGGAAACCCTGAATTCGACGCGGATTTTCTACGCATCAGAACCTGTGAGCGCGGAATGAAGAGGAGATCGAGGGTTCACTCGTGTAGAAAAATTGCGAGGTCAGCGTTAGAGGCAGAAGCATTCATCTCCATAAACAAAATTTTTGACGAAGGAAAGACTCACTTTTGCAATTGTCATCTACGCCCCACTCCTAAAGCCTCAGCTGCATAAGACTCCGGTTAAGAGAGTACTCTACAGTAGAGACGTCTCCAGCCTTGGCCCACATTGAGTCGACTACGATTGGGTTTCGAAAAATAAAAGGCAATCTGCCAGTGGCTGGGAGCTATGACGACTGTCCGTAAGAGGCTCTCTGAGGCGGCGTGCATCGACTGGGTGACAGTGAAGGTGCTTGAGTTGCAATTGGAATGCAGTGAAAAGTCGCAGCCATTCAATGGGAGAAAGAAAATGTATTGCCCAGATACACAGCTGAAATAAGGCTAGTGCAGCATAAGAAAGGACCTGGGGACAAGGTATACCGTCGCTCTCCCATCGCTCCGTTACTCGGGCAGCCCACAGTCAGGGCGCCGAGTGCAGCACTGAAGCTGCATCGAGGGTCTGGTCAAAGACCAGTGGCTGTCATGGTTTGTTGTGGGCAGATCAAACATCAAAGCCAAGAATGGGCCCGGGCCGGAGCGTTGTGCGTTCATAATTTTGTCGCATTAAGGATACGAAACATACAAGTACAGTGTAGAAACACATTTGTATGCGAGTGATAATTAAAAGAGAGTCCTGCAGCGAGTGAGTTGGAGTTGGATGAGGTACGATACGTGAACGACGGGCAGTGAGCGAACACAAACCACACCGAACGATGCGCAAATTCCGAACGTCGCGGACAGACGGAGCACCGGCGCACATCGAGGGCGCGCCGGGAAACGCAAAATGAAGGAAACACCCTGCGCCGAGATTAGGCAGGTCGAGTTGCCGCTGGGTGGAATGTGGTTAAGTACCGCCACGTGTTGCGATGGAATGGAGGTTGAGGGGGAAGAGTAGAGGGACGGTCTTGGTCTGGTCTCGGTCTGATCTTCGCTCTTCTTCCCCTCGTCGTCATTCTTCGCCCACGATTGTTGCCACCTTCCTCACCTACACCCCAATAGCCTCCGAACCCGACCCCAAAGCACAAGCACAATCAAAACAAAGCAAGACACGGGGCCTGGGCGCGCCTCCTCTTCCCTCGTACACTCGCCCTCCCCAATCAACCCTCACCCACCGTTCTTCATCTCGTACAACCGCAAGCAAGACGCTCCCGCATCCCTCCTCGCACGCGCTCCAACCTCCGACAAGACACCCAACGCAATGACAGCGCCCGCGCGGCCTACGACCCAGTGCCTGTGCTTTGCAGCACAAACGGCGCAGACGGGTTATCGGGGCGCGTGATCTCCTCGTAAATAAGTACTGCGAGGTGCGATTGGTAAGTACAGCGCCAGGGAGAGCTCTTAAAAGCCGACGCACCCTTAAGATCCTCCTTCCCCAGCGGGTCGCCGTTGTCAAAGTCAAAAAACGATGGGTCGATCGGGTCTGCGGTCGGCTCGTCGGCAGGGTCGTGGTAGGGCTGCGGGAAGGGAGTGAGTTACGGTCCGCGAGACGTGAGGAAGATGGGGAACAACGCACCTGCAAATATGGGTGCGCGAGCGCGTCGGCGACCTCGATTCGCCGCTTGGGCGAGAAAGTGAGGCACTTTTCCATCAGGTCAAGAGCCTGCGAGCGTGATTAGCTACATTTAGTTCAAATGACGAGTGGGTAGAAGAGACGCGCACATCCGGATTCGCCTTGGGGAAGAGCGCGGCAAAGGGGCGCTTCTTACGGAAGGGAAGGGCGCGGATGTATTCGCGGCTGTGGCGAGCGTCAGCGAGTTGAAATAAAGGCAATGCAGAGAAGGGAGCAACGAATAGAAGGAGAACCATGGTAAACGCGGGGAAAAACAGGCAAACACACCTCCGCTGGCTCGAGATGGCGTAAAAGTCGTCGATGGACGGTGTCCCCAGGATGTCCAGGATAATGGAGAGTTGGTGGTGGTCTGGGAGATGGGGTGAGCGTTATTCAAGTTCAGAGAGGTGGATGATTTGTGGCGCGGACAGGAAGAAATTCTCGACGCGAACTCGCAAGGAAGAGATCGTCGCGCAGAAAAGTTTGACGCCAACGCGCCAACCCGCAAAGAAACAACACGCACAATCTCTCCCCGGAAACAGGGGTTTCCCCGACAACATTTCTGCCAACACACAGCCCACGGACCACATATCGATGGCGCGTGTGTACTCTTTGAAGGTGAGCATGACCTCTGGGGCGCGGTACCAGCGGGTGGCGACGTATTCGGTCATGAAGGTGCTGGAGTCGTTTGCGACGTTGGGTGGGGGTCGGGCGGAGCGGGCGAGGCCGAAGTCGCAGAGCTGGGTTGGTTGGGTGTTATTCAAGTAAATTACAAGCCATTGGGGGAAGACGCCACACCTTTAGATCGCAGTTTGCGTTGAGGAGGAGATTGGAGGGCTTGAGGTCCCGGTGAAGGACGTCTGCGCTGTGGAGGGCCTTGAGGGCACGGAGGGTCTGATGTGTGTTAGCATGTTGAGATGTAGCATGATTAGTCTCCCGGAGGCAGATGAACGATTGCGGCGCAAATTCGATTGGACTTCCAGAAAATCGATCCACTCTACCTCTGGGAGACTAAGTAACGCAGCGCACCTGGTAGATGAAATACTGGCAATGGTCGTCGGAAAGCTCCTGAGTGCGGATGACGCGGTGGAGGTCGGTCTCCATGAGTTCTTGGACCAGATATACCTCCTGGAACTCATCGAGAGACGGTGGCCGTAGAATGTCGAGGATTGCGATGATATTCTCGTGGTGAAAGTGGCGCAAGAGCTTTATCTCGCGCAGGGTGCGGAGACAGAACATGGAGTGGTCAAAGGGAGTAATGCGCTTTATTGCAACCTTGCGCTGTGTGGGTGCGTGGACGGCGGAGACGACGACGCCGTATGCACCCTCGCCGATAACATCGAGCACGCTGTACGACGATCCCACCACAAAGCCGGCGACGCGAGAGTCCATCGTAGCAAGCCACTCTCTGTTTGCGACTGTTGCATCCCCTTGCTCTTCTCCTCATCCCACCATGAAGCTCGTCCGCTTCCTCATGAAGCTCAACAACGAGACCGTCACCGTCGAGCTCAAGAACGGCAGCGTCGTCCACGGAACCATCACTGGTGTCGACATGCAGATGAACACCCATCTCAAGACCGTCAAAATCACCGCCCGCAACCGCGACCCCCGCATCCCTCGACGCTCTTTCCATCCGCGGAAACAACATCCGCTACTTTGTCCTTCCAGATGCTCTGCCGTTGGATACAGTGCGTCGTGTCTTTCTCTTCAATACGCTCTAATTGACCCACACACGCCAGCTTCTCGTCGACGATGCACCAAAGCCGAAAAGCCGCGCAAAAGACGCAGCAGATGCTCGGGGTCGTGGCCGTGGAGGAAGAGGAGGCGTGAGTGTGGTTTTGCTGTCGTCGCTTCGTATTCTACACTCGGACGTGCGGCATCCCGAGTCGAACTCGTGGTTTCTCGTGCACTCCCTTCTGCCTATGCACGGCGGATGTACGCGTGCGCGCGATCGCGCCTGCTTTCTTTGCTACTATGAACATAATCGATGCAAGAACGATCGCTAACCGTCCTCTTTTTCAGGACCGTGGTCGTGGACGGGGTGGACCCCGTGGGGGGCGTGGACGAGGAAGGGGATTCTGAGGCTCCGCCGTCTCAAAAACGGCGGAGCGGGGTGGGGACAGAGGTGCGTTCTCTTTATTTTCGCCGAGGCAAGAGTTTCTGAGCTCTGGTGTGGTTATAGGTGGATGTGGGGTCTGCATCAAGCGATGGGCGAGAACAGAAAGAGGGTGGATCTGGGCATATTGTCGGGGGTGGGCGTGCGTCAAACGCGGTGTCGCGCGTCTATGCCTATGCAATCGGAGGCACGCCCTGGTGGGCCAAGGTCTCAGACAGTGAGAGCAGAAGAAGAGCCGCTTTCATGACCAGCGAGTATGAGGAAGAGAGTGAGTTTAGACTGGGTACGGATGCTCGTACACAGAGAAGGAGGAGACAAAATGCTATGCTGCTGCTACGATGCTGGTACGATACAGACGAGGTGTATGTTTTTTTTTGTGAATGATTTTTTCTTGTCGGTCAAAAAAGCTATAAGGCCCCCATTAATATTAGTTTCGGAACCTGAGAAGAGGATTTCGGCTGTGAAAGACCTGACGGACGGCTTAGTCATCTTTCTTCCGCCCACGACCATGCTCGCCGCGGTGGCCCGCAATGTCTCCCGTCGCGCCATCCGTCCCGCAGGCACGCGCACCCTCGCTCAGCTCCCCAACTCCAATCTCCCCAGTCTCGATTTTTCCTCCGAGCCGGAGCAGACCACTGGCGCAAAATCCTCAAAGGACACTCTTTCCTCCGTTGAGAAACGGCGGCGCGACATTGGCCGGGTCTCCCTCGCCATCCTCGCTCTGGGGTTCGGCATCAATGTCGTGCATATGGGCCGCGACTGGGATGAGGCAGAGCTCAAGGCAAAGAAGCTGGTCGGTGCACTGTATTTTCTCCGTTGTTTTCATTCTCATCTTGCCAGACGCTTGAAAATGCCCCCGCGACGCGCTGGGGGCGGACACGAGAGCGCTTTATTGACATATTCGATGTGTGTATTGTGTATTCATTCCGCGCCTGTCGTTCTGAACTCACACCAGTATTTCAACAAACCTGCATGGCCCGAGCTGCTGCCGCCAGCATTGCCGCCGCCGCACCAAAAACCGTATACCCTGTTAATATCTATAGACGACCTCCTGGTCACCTCCACCTGGGACGTGCGTCGCTTCGCTTCTTCGTGTCCGCCCCCAAATGAACTTCTCTCCCTCCCTAGCGCCAACATGGCTGGCGGACCGCAAAACGCCCCGGCGTAGACTACTTTCTCGCATACATATCTCAATTCTACGAGGTGGTAGTTTTTACGTCCCAAAACTTCTATGTGCGTCCCTCCCATGTCGTCCATATCATCGAAAATAATATCATATTTGTCCTCAGACCGCCGCACCCATCCTGGACAAGCTCGACCGGTATCAATTCTACATCAGCCACCGCCTCTACCGCGAGGCGACGCGGTCCATCAACGGCAAGATCGTAAAGGTGCGCCGCTCGTTCCTGACGCGCTGCAATTTATTTACCTATTGCACAGGATCTGTCCTACCTGAACCGCCCCCTCAACACGGTCATCTCCCTCGACACGAACCCCGCCCACGTCTCCACGCACCCCGAAAACGCTATTGTTATTCCGCCATGGAAGGGCGACCCCAATGACAAGGGGCTGATTGCGATGATTCCATTTTTGGAGTGTGCGCACTTTTTTTGTGGGCCATCGTATATGTCCCGGTATTAATATTGTTGCAGCGATCGGAATATACAAGCCCCAGGACGTCCGCCCCATCCTCACCGCTTACCAGGGCAAAGACATACCGATCGAGTATGCCAAGAAGGAGGCCGAGGCCAAGGCGCAGCACGTCGAAAAATGGACAAAAGACCGGCCCCAAGGCCTCGCGACGTCCAGCTTCTCCTCCATGCTGGGGCTCTCACAAACGGTTCGTTGCGTCGTTCCCTCGCTGCCAGCTAAATGTAATTCAATACACAGAACACCCCCCGCTCCAAAATACCGCCAACGTACCTCGAAACAAAACGACGCGAGGCGCAGGAGCAGTACGCGGAGGAGCAAAAGTACATCCGGGAGCACAAGGACTACCTGGAGGGGCTGCTCAAGACGGAGCAGGAGGCAATGGCGGGTGAGGTGCCCGGGACGCTGTGGGAGGCCATCGGCCAGATGACGGGTGAGCCGCCGAAGAAGAAGGAGGAGGGCAAGGAGGTGGCTACGGTCCCAGCCCCAGGAAAGGGTAGCGGGGCATCATAGACATCGCGTCGGCGGCGTGTCGCTAATCTACATAATATATATTTACACCCATCTCAATCATGCCGTCGTGCGTTTGGCGTCCGCGATTGTTTGCGATTGCGATAATATTTAGCATCCGTACAGTGCGTTTCCTCTAAATACCCCTTCCTACATATGCGTACATGCGTCAGTTGCTTGCTGACGGAGGCTACAATTTCTTGTCCACAGAGGCCAGACGGTCGTGTTCCTCGATGTCCCTATTCAAAATATGAGCAGGGAGATTATTTCGTTCATAAAATTGGCACTCACATCGCCTCCCAGGGGTAATCCAGCCTATCCAAAATTAGTAAAAGGTCGAAATTGGTACAGAAAAAAAAACATACCACACATCCTCGACAGTCGCCCCAGCGAAATAGCTGGAATCATCCGGTTAAAGTGAAAAAAACGCCACAGATTGCAGGCGGCGTACGGGGTATCAACGGGCAAGTCTGCCAGCTTTCCCTTATTTTTGTTGTGCACCACGAAAATCCCAAATTTGGTGGCGTCGCGCAGCGCAGCGCGTTCGGACTCGGGTCGAGTCAGGAGCTCTGCCTCTACATCCTTTTGGAGCTCGGAAAGCGCGTAGCTGGAGAGAGATGTTGAGATTTAGATGGGACGGTAGGGTCAAACGCACTGCAGAGTCTTCCGCGTGTCATCAACTTCGTCCTGCGAGCCGTTGGACGCGTCAAATATTAAATCGGGAGGACGCTGACCACAATCAAGTTCCTTCGGCCCAGGAGGAGTTTACCGGAATCAGGGCCGCTGCGATTACACCGTTGGTTGGGCGACTTTGAGTTATGGGGTGCTTACAGCCATTGGGTACGGATGACCTCTTGTCCGATCTGATTTACGGATGTGCCTTTTTTTTTTGAGTAAATAACTTGACGGCGGTGAAATCTGTGGTAGCGTGCCGCACCTTCGACGGGCTCGTAGAGTGAAAGGCCGATAGCCTGGATCTGGAGTGCCTTGTGCTCGGTCTCCTCACGCAGGAACGTGCGCATAACTCGTGCGGGAAAGAACCCCCCGCCACCTATTGCGACGAGGAGGTCGGGGTCAAACTCCTTGGCGATCTTGCCGGTGGACAACCGGATGAGATTGTGTACTGAGAATGGAATGTAATTATTCAAGCAAAAATGAAGTAGATTGGCTCTCACTATCATTGTAGGTGACGCGCAGGTGCTCTACCTCGGTGGCCATCGTGAAAGAAAAAAAAAAGAAAAAAGATGGAGGTGATGGACTGGATAAAAGATTGGAACGTTTGGCATGTGATCGAGTCGCGTCTTGGGCCGTTCCATCATGGCCGGTCAGTCTCGTCGTTGGGTTGCTGCATTGTGTGCTGACATCCGCCAGACAACGCATCTGGCTCTGGCTCCGGCGCTGGTCCATCCAAGGCCATCGGCAGTCTTGCCAAAAAAAACACAGATGTCACCCGCCAGGGCACGCAAAAGTTCAAATTTACTCCCGTTCTTCCTGCGCGTCGACAAAAAAAGGAGTGCGTGCCCGCGCAGTTTCCTCCGACATATCTGACTCTTTCTTCAGAGAAGTCAAAGCCGTACTTTATTTCGGCTCGCTCTCGACAATCTGTGACTCAATACTTGCACTAGGAACCTACAAATGTCACTATTCCGGTAGAGTCTTCGCGCGGACGTGGTCGTGGAAGAGGAAGAGGGGAAGGCAGAGGCAGGGGACGCGGCGCCCCACGCGCTCCAGTCGAAATGACTGCGAGTGGACCGTTCGCCATGGGTCCGGCCATGGCAGGCAACAACGCGCGACGGTCCATTCCGCGGTCCAACTTTGCCATCCCCACCCCCACAACTGACCGCGCCTCGCTGGGGGCTGGCCTCACTCGCATGTCTGCTCCCGCGATCAAGAGGGAGAATGATCTGAAAGGCAAAGAGAAGGACAAGCCGTCCGAAGAGGACGAAGAAGTTTACTCTGAACCGGACGAGGGGGTAGAGATTATCGACATGGAGGACGTGCGCCAGATGGATTGGATGGCTCCAGAGAGTCTGCGAAAGGAGCGGCGCCATGCCAAGAAGAAAGTCAAAAAAGAGGAACCCGTTGACGCTACAATGGAGCCTGGTTCGTTATACCCGATCATCCCTTGTTATTTCTCAACATCCTTCAGCGGTCGCGGACGTTGAGGTGGATGCCGCTAATGCGCTCGACCTCAGTGAGAGCGAGGAAGAGGAAGAGTTCGAGGACCTGATCGAACATTTTGCACGACAGGAACCTGTCAACGATGTATTGCCGTTCATATCCTGTGTTTTCTCGTGTCCTGATCGTTTCTAGGATCCTTCTAATCCTCCTTTACGGGAAGAGAGGCTTTACTTTTTCCAATTCCCTGACCCATTCCCAACCTTTGTGGCACCAGCAGCAGCGGTTCCCGAGCCCGTACCCGAACCAGCCGTTGATTCAACTGTTAAAAAAGTATCTTTCGCCGACGATGTTAAGCCTGGATCTGTGCCGAGCTCAACAAGAGGATCGATGGCACCTCCCGAAACTATCCCCCCCAAAGCAAACGAAAACCCGCTCCTCGACGGCATCATTGGCAGTCTCGAAGTCTATCGCAGCGGTGCCGTCAAAATGCGTTTGCAGAACGGCATTCTGTTGGATGTAATTGCTTTCTTTTCTTTTTGTCTGCGCCTTCGTCTGATGAATGATCAAGGTAACTGCAGCAACGCAACCCTCTTTTCTTCAGCATGCCGTCTCTCTTGACCTGGAGCAAAAACGACTGACGATTCTCGGAGAGGTAAACAAGCGATTCGTGGTTTCGCCTGATATAGAGACGCTTCTCACAGCAATGGAAATCTCGGAGCGACCACCAGTAATCCAGGAGGAGGGCCTGATACGAATGGATATCACCTGAGTGGCACCAGCACGTCCCGCATTGAATATATTTTGTACCCTAGAACTAATGTACTGACAATTAAACGTCCTTGTCGTTGAATGCGGGTGATTCAGTATGTTGCAACTCATACTAAGAGGAATGCTTGGAGTTCTTGTTAACCTTCGTCGCCTCCCGAGAGGGAGAAGAAATGGGACAAGAGAAAGATGGGGAAAGGCTGAGAATGTTTGGGAACAAAATGGTATTTGGGTCCAAAGTTCTCGGGTCTGCCCGGATGGGTCAGACTCAAGCCAAACTACAAGGGACAGAGATGTAGCGATGTAATGTAAGTAGTGAGATAAGTAGAATGTAACTGCAAGTGGAATAGGGATGGCGGGTGGGGAGATTAAACGTGTGCGAGGAATCTAATGAATACAAAAACTGCGAGCGCAGTGTGAGACGCGGGTGACGAGAGAAATAGGAAATACGCACCTGCGAGCGCAGTGTGAGACGCGGGTGTCAATCACAATGGCTCGCAGGTGCTTATATACGATTGAGCACAAAGAACGCGTTGTGAACGCGAGAGACAAAGAAGGCATGGTCGGCCCGATGGCCGACGTGATGGACGCGTTCGCTCGCTTGTTAACACCGGGCAATCACACCCCACACATATTGCCCACACATTAACCTTCGTCGCCTCCCGAGAGGGAGAAGAAATGGGACAAGAGAAAGATGGGGAAAGGCTGAGAATGTTTGGGAACAAAATGGTATTTGGGTCCAAAGTTCTCGGGTCTGCCCGGATGGGTCAGACTCAAGCCAAGAGTGAGGGAGAGTCGAGAAGAGCCAGAGGATCGGGAACGACGATGGGAGGATGAGCCATATGATGTATAAGTTGATTTTTTTGTGTTGTTCGGACGGTGGAATGTGGAGTTCGGAGTGTTGCAACAATGCCGAGATGGCCGAGCGGCGGCGGGATTGTTGGGGTGCAGGGTTTTGATGATGCTGATCCGAACAGCTGAGGTGGCGAGTGCGGAGCGGGAACGGGCTGTTCGAAGGAAGGAACGGGAGCGGCGGAGGGATTAGGACTTGGGAGAATGGAAGCACACTGGGGAGTGAACTGCGGCGCGTTTGCGGATAGCGCGAACGGTTCTGCGAGCTGCGTCGCAGTGCGCGGAAGTCTTCGGTCCATTCCAAACGTAATATGGAGCGGGCGCGGTGCAGGAACATTCGCGTGAGGAAGTGGAGACTCCATGCGGAGACGTTTAGAGGAGGGATGAGGGTCAAGGTATGGCGCGAGTTCGAACATCCGTGTGTAAGCGAAGCGGGAGGCAGCGTCTGCGATGCCATTGGCTTTGGAGGAGAGCCAGGTGGCGGTGAAGGTGAAGTCGAGGCGGCATGATAGCGCAAGGAAGTGTCGAAGGAGCAGCAACGTTGGGGTCGAGCGGATGGAGAAGGTAGTGAGCGCATCGAAAACGGCTTCGTTGTCGATATGGAAGACGACGTGCTTGCCTGTGAATTCATTTCCCCAGCAGAGAATCGCGTGAATAACAGCGAGCATTTCTTTGACTTGAATGTGCTCGTGTCGATAGCGGCGAGGGCATTTGGCTGAGAACCAATGAGAAGCGAAATGACCACCGAGCCCTTTGCAGCCGCTGGCGTCAGTATAGACATGGATAGTCTCGCGGGAGGGGGAATAGAAGCGGATACCGTTCCACTCGGAGGCGAAATGTAGCCACCAACCGATGTCCCGGTGAACGGCTTTGGGAATACGGCGAAGGGTAAAGTCTGTTTTGAAGTCAACGCAGAAATCGTAGAGAGCGCGTAGGAATGCCCGCGAAGTTGGAACGACCTGGGAACAGAATTGGAGGAATCCGGTGAGTTCCCACAGATCGCGGAGACGGCAGTGAGTGCGCTGTGACCATGCGGTGAGAAGTTCAATGAGGTATGTAAGTTTCTCAGCTGGGAGGCGAACTTCCATAGCTATAGTGTCGAATTCGAGGCCGAGGAATTCTAGTTCGGTGGCTGGGCCGAAAATTTTGAGCGGCTGAAAGTGAAGACCAAGCTGCTCGCCGAGGGCGAGAGCCCATTCGAGGGCTTTCTGAACGACGTCTCGAGGGGTTTCCGGGCTGAATATTTTTAAGGAAGTCATCGAGGTAATGACGGATGCGCGCGGGAAGGTGGCGCTGGAGAATCCAATGCAGGGCTTCTGCAAATAGATTAAAAAATGTATGGAGCGGAGCGACAACCGAAGCCGAGAACGAGATCATAGTAGAACTCTTCGTCCCAGGTGAACCCGAGGAGGTGCCAGTCCTCGGGGCGAACAGGTATGTGACGGAAAGCGTCCTCAAGGTCAAGTTTGACCATAAGCGAGCCGGGCCCGGAGGCGATGAGATCCGAAATTGCGCGGTCAACCATGTCATAGACAATTGAGGCTTCGGAGTCGGGGATTGCGTCGTTAACGGAGCGTCGGCGTGGCCAAGAAAGGTGGTGTATGCGACGGATTTTTGTTGAGCGCTTCCGAGTTACTGCTCCGAGTGGTGAGGAGCGGAAATTGGTGAACGGTGGTTGCGAAAACGGGCCGGCGGTACGACCCTTTTCAACTTGCGCGGAGATATCTGCAGAGAGAGATGCAGTTGTTTTGCAGGATTCGAACGCAGAGCGGAGATTGGTGCACGATTGGGAGGTATTCTTGTCACCGGTGAAGCCGAGGTTTGCTCCGTGCCGGATTATATGAATTAGAGCGGACACGAAGGCGCGGTCGGGGTAATCACGGAGATAAAACGACCAGGCAGCTTCGCTGAGGGACGTGGAGACGGTCGGGGTCGCCGGCGCATCGCGCGGTGCTGTGTTGACACGCGGGTCGGAATTGGGGCGGGGTGGGGGCGGTGCGCGCGCAGGAAATAAATCTGCGTGCGGTAGCACGGACGGAGTCGGTGCCAATGGGTAGCCGCGAACATGCTCGTCGTTGGACAAGGAAAGCAGGGGCGGGATGATCTCAACGGGTGTGTCGCATGCGGCGTCACTCGAAGCCAAAGGCTGAGTGGAAATGAGGGCAACGAACACGTCCAAGGTGCGCGTATCCGCGGCGTGGTGGCGACTCTCGGGTGGCGATGATGCGGGAGAGGTCTGGGAGGCGGTAGTATGACGGTTGTTGGCGTCACTCGAAGCCAGAGGCTGAGTGGAGGGAAGAGGGGCAGTAGGGGCCGCGTTGGGCGCCTGTGTACTGCCGTCCGACGTTGGAGGGTGCGATGATGCGGGTACAGTGAGCAGGACTGTGGGAATTGCGACTGGATTGTCAGAGTTTTCTGAGTGCAAAAAGATGTTCGTTTCCTGTTCGATCGGAAGCAGGGGAACGGGGGCCGTTACGAGTTGCGGAAAGCCGGTATCGTCCACAGGGGGGCTCGGACGAGGTAGCGAGTTTGACGATGGAGGAGAACTACTCGTCCTGCCGAATCCCTAAGGAGCTTGGGACTTTGCGGCCGCGTTGTACAATTTTGAACCAGCAGCGGTGTGACTCGGGGTACGTGTGCGCCAACGACGACGCCGCGGAGGCGACTTGCAACGTGCGAGATTGGAACCTGTGGCCGAGGATGAAGGTGCGACGGATGAAGAGCGATGCAGATACACATTGGTGCATAGCAAAGAGAGGTCAGGTGTGGACCAAGCACAGAAAGTCCCATCCGCCTCCATTTCGCGTATGCGTCGATTGAAGAATAACATGTGGTAGCGTAAGACAGCGTTCCAATCGTAGTCAGCTGCCAGAGTTTGGATATGGGTGAGATACGAGAAAAGGTATGCCGAGAGCCCATACGCGCAGGGATGATGGGCCAGCAATATAGCGAAATAGTTGTGGAGGGGAATAATCACGCTGTCAGGTGTGGAATACTCTCTGAATTTCGAGGTCGACGGCTCGAAGGTGGATGTGAAGCCGTTGAAGATGTACGTGGGCTCTGCATCACATACGCGTGGGTCAAGCAGGTAGAGGTCCCGCGCACGTAATGTGTGATTGAGGACGGCAGCGATCGTAGTGGGCCCGATGTCTGGAAACAGACGCGAGAGTGATGGGCAGGGGGCCCGCGCATGAACGAGCCGTTCAGAGTGACCCATCGCCGACGCCGACGATGCAGGTGCTACAGTCGGTGCGAGGCAATGGGCAGTGTAGTTGCTGGTAAAGCACTCAGTGGCCAGACAAATTTGACAAAGAGGAGCCACTTCGGCAAAGGTCAAAGGCGTCGAAGAACGTTAATGAGATTAAACGTGTGCGAGGAATCTAATGAATACAAAAACTGCGAGCGCAGTGTGAGACGCGGGTGACGAGAGAAATAGGAAATACGCACCTGCGAGCGCAGTGTGAGACGCGGGTGTCAATCACAATGGCTCGCAGGTGCTTATATACGATTGAGCACAAAGAACGCGTTGTGAACGCGAGAGACAAAGAAGGCATGGTCGGCCCGATGGCCGACGTGATGGACGCGTTCGCTCGCTTGTTAACACCGGGCAATCACACCCCACACATATTGCCCACACAGTGTTGTATAGCGTATCTACCATGCAGAGCGTCACGGGAGAAACCAGGAGAATATTTCTGACTCAAGGCGGGCCTTGGGCGGGCCCCAGAGGCATAGGCCTGTGAAATGGACAGAAACAAACAACATGGAAGTTGGGGACAACGACGACAAGAAGCCGTTCGACATCGACGGTGCCGACCCCGACGATGCCCAGCCCGACCCCAACGAGCAGCTCATGCTCGACCAGGGCCATGGTAAGGTCTGGCTCGTCAAGGTGGGAGCCAGGAAGTCAGCAATGCTTGCTATTGACTCGCCCAGATTCCTCGCTTTCTTCTCGAGCGCTGGACAGCCATAAACGCAGAGGATGTCCACCTTGCCACCATTCGTGTATACACGCCCGACCCCGCAAAACCCGGTGACAAAACGAAAATGTTCCTCTTTTTGCCTCCAAACATGGACACAACCAAGGCACACGCGCCACCAACCCAGAATCCTTCGCGGCCGTACTTTGCTCACACCACGTCCTATGCCGTGGATGGTGCAGAGCCCGACTGCTACGAGCTCGACATGGTCAACCGCGACGTAGAGAACCAGGTCGTTATCGCAGAGCGGCCCAAGGACCCCACTCTCAGCATCTCCACCTCCGCAGCTGCTGCGACGGCCAACACGCGCGCGCGCACCACCATCCTCACCGGCCGCATTAAGCACGACTGCAATTTGCGTCCTGCCCTGACTGCAAGCTGCCGGCGCCAGATGCGCGAGCGACATCTCAAGTACAACACTCCGACGCGCCAGATCATGCGCATCGAGGACGCGGGCATCGCCGGCGGTCGCGGTGGCGTCAATCGTCTCACCAGCGGTGTCGGTGTCGGCGCACACGGGGCATTCAATGGCTTGGTCGTGCGTGGCTCACCAAGTTTCTTCCCTACCATCCATTTGAAATATCATATTATCTTTTCAGAAAACAAAACCGAAGGCGGCAAAAGGGCAGTTCGAGCGCATGGCGCGGATTCCGCGCAACCAGCTCCTCGATCTCATCTTCCAGCTCTTCCGCGATCAGCCGCGCTGGGGCATCAAGCCGCTGCGAGAGCGCACCCAGCAGCCCGAGGTATACCTCAAGGAAGTGCTCTCCGAGGTCGCGTTCCTCAACAAGACTGGCGAGCACGCGGCGCTGTGGGAGCTCAAGGACACCTTCAAAGACGCAGAGGTGTGTGCCCATCTCGGATCCTTGTGCTTGGCCTGATTATCCCTCATAGTCCCAGGCGCGCAACATGCCCGGCATGTCCAGCGAGCTCATCAGCTTCGGCGACCAGGACCAAGACGTCAAGATGGGGGCTGTAGACGAAGATGACGACGATGAAGATGATATGGAGGAGGTGTCGTAGCGGCGGGATGGAGCGGTGTCATGTATCATATTGTACCCTCTGTATTTTGTACAGTAAATTCCACTACTTCGGCAATCCTGTGCACCCACGGGCGGTTCTGAATTGTTGTTTAATAGTGCACCAGGAGTGATTTACATTCTCTGAATAAAAGTAGACACAATGATTCGAACAGTAAATCCATGAGATGACCGACACAACCGGTAGTGCAAGTAGTCCCGTTTCCTGCTTCTCAAAGATTTTAATGATTGTTGCAAGTTCCGCGCAAGGCGATTGTCATTCTGAAGGACTGAAATTGACTGAGAGCGCCGAAACACATTTCTACTGCCTTTTTAAGGTTGGTGGACGAGGTGATCCATATTGGGTATGATCTGGCATGATGGTATGACGGTATGATGGGTGATCATGATGGAGGCGCCTATCAACCTCTGGTGATGGCCATACAGTGAGAAGGATGGAATAACAGGAATGATGGCGGATGATGCGGGACACGGCAGGACACTGCCGGACAAGCCACTGAAGTAACACATCTGAAGCTAATGCTCTTGAGTGGATGTGCTCCACCGTAGCCACTGAACGGTCTCAGTTCATCTGCCTTACTTCACAGGGACGCCTTAAGGGAATCACTTGAGACACAAACAGAACTGAAAGCGCTGAAGCCAAAAGGGCCAGTCATATCTACTTCACCTAATTATGTCCTGTGGATTCACTGAAGATAAGGGCCTTTACGGGAGATGCTGCACTGTGGTCCCTTGAGACCAACCGGTTAAGCAGCCTCACTTAATCCGGCTGCCTTGAATTAACTGGCTCAAGTGATTGGGCTTCAATCTATCCACTCAATGAAAGCCTTACCATGATAATCAGTGCAGCTCGGTATCTCAAGGGCATGTAGAGCAGTGCATAACTTTAATAATGTAACCGAAGCGATCACAATTGATTGACATCCTTGTTTCCTCTTTGCAAGTCGGTTTTTTGAATCCACTTAAGTGAATGCTATGACTTGGGCTGGCCGCGCTGGATAATCCCATCATTCTGCTATGCAGTTGCTCAGCCACGTCACTGTTCTTTCTTTCTTTTACTCATTCACAATCATTCTAAAATGTTGTCGACAATTTACTTCCGTCCACACCTCGGACCAATTCTTTGTCCCTGCTGCCATGACCGGTATCTGATGCCGCCTTCAACGGTTCAAGGCCGGTATACACCTGAAAACAGGGGACGACGGTACCGTTCGGTTAGCAGGATTTTTCCCCCCCACTGACATTGGCAATACCGAATTGAAATCTCTTTTCTCCCAGTGTCCAGACAATGTATTCATAACTGGCCAAGGCTGCCCGGGATTTTTTTGGTGTCTGGAGCGTCCTGATGGCACGGAGGACATTGACCATATCCAAGCATACCAGGCTCCTCTGGGTCCCAGTCCAGATGTTCTACCAGGGGCAACTGGACCAGCTCCCCCAAACAATAACTCATCTCCAGCTAGTCGTATTCGTTGCGCTAACTGTCCTCAGCAACGCAATGGAACATGCATCCAAGGATTTTGTAAGCCTTGCTGTGTTGCTACGGACACTGTTTGTCCTGCTCCACGACACAACTACCGAGCTCCAGTGGTCCATACACCAGGTATGGAAAAATTGTTCCATGTGGACGTGCTTTATAAACTCTTTTCATATAGCTCCTTCTACTCCTTCTCAAAGCACTTTTGCTTCTACCCCCCCTCGCTCTGTGAAAGCTTACGCCCGAAATATTTCGGATAGCCTGGCAACAAAGCTGGCTCAAGGTCATTTTACTGTCGACATTAATCAAAACAATCATGCCCTTTTGGAAGCTTTGCGCAAGGAAGCAGAGACGGTACTCAAGGCGTATTGGTTCACAGAGGTAAACAACCTTACTGCTTGAAAAAAATTACGGGCTCAAATTTTTAGGACAACACCCCTCCAAATGTTTTACGTCTTTCCATTCCACTTTTCCCCTACCTTATACCTTCAAAAAATGAGACAATTACGACCATTGTCAAAGGCGCTAAAAACTGTGAAACCTACGACTTTCTTGACCTTTCCAAGCACAACTTTTCTAGTGAAGAGCAGGAGTGGGAAACCACCAATGTTCCACTGAAGGTGAAGTTCAACTCGGTCCTTTGTTTCCGTACCTATGGCGTCAAAATTTGTGTTGGTGGCCCTTTCGCCACTAAAAAACGCTCCTTGGCCGAAGGAGCTGAAAGTCCGTCTCCTTTCAAAATTCCTTGTTCGCTGTACGTTGATATCTTTTACGCTTTTTTTTTTGAGTTATCTGCTGATCAAATTCCAGGAGTACCACCCCGATTAAGCTTGAGCGTTTATCATTCTCGAATGAAGGAGTGATGTTGGTAGCAGTTTGTATTTCTTATTCAATCTCTAATGACCATGACACAGTGACCTTGTCAGTGACGACTCAGACGAGGAAAACAGTGATCACGGAGAAGGCACCTCGTACGTTTAAATTTATTTCCTGACTCTTTGAATCAATCTCACAATCTTTGAATAACAGGTTCTCTGTTCCTGCCTCTCCCACAAAGAAGAGGAACAAGTGGCCCGTCAAGTATGCTTGTGATATGGATGCGGGCTTTAGTCAGATGCAAAAAGACGGTGGAACTGTGGCGGAAGCTTTCAAGGCTGCTTTTGGTAAGGATTATCGCTTTTGCAGCAGCACCTACTATCCCAATCGTCATGTATGGGAGGTAATCCCTGACGAAAAACTGGCAGCCGCCCTGCGCTTTGGCCGTGGACCTGGCGGGGAGTGGAGCCACTTGTACAAAGCTTACAAGCAGGTAGCCAAGGCAGCTAATGCGTAGCTAGCAGCAATAGCTTTATCAATTGCATTTGGTTTTGCACTATTATTCTTTTTGGTTATCAATCTGCAATAGCCGTATGAGAGCCAATGCGCACAATGTTTTGCTACGACTCCATCAAATTTACTTTGTGTTTATTACCTTGGCATCTTTTCTTAAAAACACGACAACTTGCCCACTTCTCTCATTCTACTTATGTCTGTTCTGACCACGGAATACCTGTAAGTAGGTGCGGTACAGACATATGTTGAACCTAACACAGCCAGCAGTACAGCCCAAGTTGCTCTGACAGCTACACTGCCGGAGATGAAAGTATGTCAGTTAGAAACCGTTCAATAACAATGAACTGAAATTTCATAGAAGCTCTACAACGCTTACTACCCAAGCAGGAGATTCAAGCGAGAAGAGCAGATCACCTCTGTTGTTGAAGAACTTGGAAATAAAAAAATACCGGTCAACTGGAAATACGTCAGCCAGAGGGATCCAAACAACTCGGCCTTGCAAGTGGAAAACCTTATCATAACGTTTATCAAGACCAAGGGCTGGACCCTACCTGTACGTTGTAACAATTGTATTTGTTGCACACTCCTCATGACCAAGAACCGTAGAAAGACTTTGAAAACAGTGATGAAGAGGACCAAGCAGAAAATGAATTTGGTATGTCATCCAAGCTTCTTGTTTTCAGAATAAGCTCTGACCTCAACCAGTTGGCCTGGAAGGGAGGACAAGCAATCACTTCTCCTTTTCTAAGTGGAATGCTGACAATCTGTGGCCTATGATTATGCATGGTAAGCACCTATCATGCATGGCGTAGTGAACAAGCCACTGAGTATGAGTATTTGACTAGATCCCCGAGCTGATGTTGTCAACACCCGTCCCAAAGTCATTGTTGTTGATTTTACAGATGCCCAGAGTGACGACCTTGTTATCGTAGAGCGATTCAATCTGCTGCCTTTCCATGTGTATAGGACGGGACCACCAGAGATTGAAGGAATTTCTATTGAAGAGGCTGATCAATACGCCACTGAGTCCTTGAAAACAGATGACGTTCTCAGGGAGCTTTTTCGCATCTGGTCCCCATCAACCAAAAGTAAGGCTTGCGTAGAAGCTGTTGATAATTTTACTGACTTTGTGCACCCCCAGCGAGATCATTTGAAATCTACTTAGGCCTTTCGGGCTTTGATTTTGAAGTTCCGATGCTTCGTTTTCCCAAGGGGTTAATGAGGGCCAATGACCTCAAAACAGCTGAATGGTTGCTGAGTGAGTCATGCGACCAAAAAGGGCATCACATCCCTATCCTTGGACCGGAGGGAGCAAAGCGTGTGATCCTTAAAGTCTATTCTTATGTGCGTCACCATGATTTGATTTTTCTGTTCTTATAATAATGTAAAACACAGACTGTCCCTCCTCCCGACCAGTCAGCTCCCGTCATTGGGCCCACCGTATCAACCATGGCCGCTGTTCCATCTCCTGACCCGCCCTCTGACCCGCCCTCAAAACCGTTGTCCAAAGGTGTCAGGGGAACCCCTGTTTCCGGCCCTTCCGCTCCCGCATCCGGACCCTCCGGACCCGTTCCGACCCGTTCCGGCTCCTCCCGATATCACATGGCCTGTGATTCCGCCCGGGACCTCTGCCGATCACTCCGGTTGCTATCACATGCCCCCCATCCGTAGTTACTTATATACCGGGATCTGACGCGGGTGATCCTTAGTCTTTCTTCTCTTCGGATCCCCCTCGTCAGGTCTGTCCATTTGTACCTGTAGCTACTCTGTGATATTTACCTTCGGATCCCCCTCGTCAGGACTCTTGAGTATACTCGGGCCTTGAGGTTGCCCTTACAGCAGAAGAAAGACTCTAAGGGATTAACCGGCCAAGATTGCGGGTTACGGTTTAGCAGACTCGGACGACTCCGAAAGTGCTCCGGTCTCCCCGAACCCGAATCTTGTCCCCTCCTCCCCTCGTCTAGATCCCTCCATGTCCGACGCGTCCGCTGCGGAAGCCGCCACCCGGTTGGACCGGATCGAAGCGAGCATCGCGTCGCTTGCAAAACTTGTCCAAAACCAATACCCCACTGCTGCCTCGCCTGCCCCGTCCCTTGCCGACCCGGCTCCGGACCCGGGTCCAGGGTTATTTAACAATGTTGCTCCTGGAGCAAAATCGGTCCTCCGGCCGAACCCCCCGATCGTCTTCGACGGTGACCGCAAGAACGGCCGGGCCTTCCTTCACCAGGTCCGGTCCTACGCCCGGTTGCTTCCGGAGGCGTTCACGGAGAACGGGGAACCCTCCGAAGAGAAGGTCGTCCGGTACGCCATGTCTTTTATGGCCACCGGTTCCGCACAGCGTTGGGCCGAGCGTCAGTCCAACAAGACCCCGTTCCTCCTCACGAGCTGGGACACATTCCTCCGGGAGTTCCGGCTCCGGTTCGTCGAGGAGAACGAACAGGACCATGCGCTGAACAAGCTCGAGGGACGCTCGTACCACATGGGCTCCCGGGACGTCTTCCAATACACGGACGACTTCGAGGACCTCGTCGACCTTGCCGGCTTCGAAGACCCCCTCGTCAAGGTCACGAAGTACCGGACGGGCCTCGATCCGGCGATCAACACCGCGATAACCGGATCTTCCGACCCTCCGGACATCCGCGACTACCCCGCCGTGGTCTCGACCCCCCAGCCGAGGGCTGCCGTGCCGGTGCTTCCACCTCTGGTCCCTATGGACGTGGACCGCACCCGCGCCCGCAATGCCCCTCGTCGTGGCTGCTTCCGCTGCGGCGATCCGAACCACTTCGCGAAGGACTGCACCGTTCCGGTCGACATCCGGTCGACTGACGTGCTCGACGAAGTGATCCAGCAGCTAGGAGGCGAGATGCTGGAGGAGCTCCTTGCCAAGGTAGCGTCCGCGCAGGCTGTCGCGGACCGTCCGGTCATTTCGGAACCGGAGGATTTTCCCCTCCGCGACGAGTGAGCGGTGCGCCCTCGTTCGCGTCCCCTAATCGTTTCGCTGTTCTATGTAACGAGTCTGACAATATATCTCTTGCATCCCCCGAAACGATAGACACACCCCCTGATCCGAGCGGTACTCCGGCCGCTCCGGTCCTTCCGAAAACCCGGCCGCCTCGTAGGCCGTCTTGGGAACGCAAGCTTCCGAAACGGTATACGATTGCCGCCGCTCCGAGTGCCAACTCCCTCCACCTCCCTCTGGAGATTGAGTCTGCCGACAACGCCGCCAAGCTCTCGCTCAAAGGCCTTGTCGACTGCGGAGCCACCTCCGAGTTCATCGACTCCGAGTATGTCCGGTCCACCTCCTTTCCGATCCGGCAGCTTTCGCAGCCGATCCCGGTCTTCAACGTCGACGGTACCCCGAACGAGGCTGGCTCCATCCGAGCCGTCGCGGACGTGGTATTACGCTATAAGGGCCACACCGAGCGCGTGCAACTCGCCGTCACGCGCTTAGGTAAGCAGAAGCTCATCCTTGGCTACTCCTGGCTCTGGAAGCACAACCCGGAGATCAACTGGGACACCCAGGAGGTCAAGATGAGCCGATGCCCGTCCGGTTGCAACACCTGCACGGACGAAGCCCGGGCCGAACACCGACATGCGAAGGCCGTCGCCCAGATCCTCCAGTCCATCCGGTCCCAGCCCAGCGTGGACATCTGCGCTGTCGACGTGGATGACCGGAGCGGCGAGGACGACGACGACTTCGACTTCAATGAGGAGTTGCCGGAACTCTCTCCGGATGATTCCGACGATTCCGATGACGAGGACGATCCGCTCGAGGACGGTGACCGGATCCTGTACACCCGGTTCTCGCCTCCGGAGGATATCCGCGCGACCAGCACCGTTTCGCAACGACTGGCTGAGGCGTATGCCAAAAACTCCGCTCCGGCCGGTTCGGAACTTCCGGACTGGGTGCGTGATTTTGAGGCCGTCTTCAACCGGGAGTCCTTCGACTCGCTCCCTGAGAGCCGAACCTGGGACCACGCCATCGAACTCGTTCCGGACTCGAAGCCCGCCAACTGCAAGGTCTACCCGATCTCGCCCCTCGAGCGACGCGAACTCGACGCGTTCATCGAGGAGGGCTTGTCTACCGGACGGATCCGGCCGTCGAAATCCCCGATGGCCTCTCCGGTCTTCTTCGTCAAAAAGAAGGACGGAGGCCTCCGGTTCGTCCAGGACTATCGGGCGCTCAACGCGATGACCGTAAAGAACCGGTACCCCCTGCCTCTGATCAACGATCTCATCAATCGTTTGAAAGGAGCCCGGTTCTTTACGAAACTCGACGTCCGGTGGGGCTTTAACAACGTCCGCATCCGGGAGGGTGACGAGTGGAAAGCCGCATTCCGTACCAACCGGGGGCTCTTTGAGCCATTGGTGATGTACTTCGGCCTTACCAACTCCCCGGCGACCTTCCAGACAATGATGAACGACATCTTCCAAGATCTCATCTTGTCTGGCGACGTCATGGTGTACCTCGACGACATCCTCATAGCGCACTCGGACCTCCAGGAGCATCGGGAGATCGTCCGGGAGGTCCTCCGACGTCTCCGGGAGCATAAGCTCTACTTGCGACCGGAGAAGTGCGAGTTCGAGAAGTCCTCGATCGAATACCTCGGCGTGATCATCTCTCACGATCATGTGGAGATGGATCCGGTCAAGGTCGCCGGAGTTTCCGCTTGGCCGACGCCGGAAAACAAGAAGGACGTGCAGCAGTTCCTCGGCTTCACGAACTTCTACCGGCGGTTCATCCGCGACTTTTCCGACATCGCCCGCCCTCTCTTCGACCTCACCAAGAAGGGCCAGGTGTGGGTCTGGACCGACAAGGAGGCCGCTGTGTTCCAAGCCTTGAAGGACGCAGTGGTCACCGAGTCGGTCCTGATCCTTCCGGACGAGTCCCGGATGTACCGGGTTGAGGCGGACAGTTCCGACTTCGCGTCCGGAGCTGTCCTCTCTCAGGAGGGTGTTGACGGGAAGTGGCATCCGGTTGCCTTCTTCTCCAAGAGCTTGAGTCCGGTCCAGCGCAACTACGAGATCCACGACAAGGAGATGCTGGCGATCATTCGGGCACTCGAGGAGTGGCGGCACTTCCTCGAGGGCTCTCAGCATCCGGTCGAGATCTGGACGGACCACAAGAACTTGGAGTACTTCCGGAAGGCGCAGAACCTCAACCGGAGGCAGGCCCGGTGGTCCCTGTACCTGTCCCGGTTCGACTTCTCGCTTCACCACAAACCCGGACGCCTTATGGGCCGCGCGGACGCCCTGTCCCGACGCGCTGACCATGGAGCGGCTTCGGACAACCAGGATGTGACGCTCCTGACTCCACAGCTGTTCCATATCCGTGCGTTAGAGGGTGTTATAGTCTCCGGACCGGAAGTCCCGATCCTCCGCGAGATCCGTGATGCCCTCGCCGGCGTACCTGACCTCGAGGACCCCGTCGCTCTCGCAGCCCGGGAACTTTTGAAGGTTCGTGGCGCCCGGTCCTCCCGGTCCTCCGAGTGGCATGTCGAGTCCGGTCTGCTCTATTTCCGTGGCAAGATCGTTGTTCCCCGGAACAAGGACCTTCGTCGCCGGATCTTGGAGCAGCACCACGACACCCGCATTGCTGGGCATGCCGGCCGTTTCAAAACGTTGGAGCTCATTTCCCGGAACTACTGGTGGCCCCAGCTGTCCCGTCACGTTGGCCGGTATGTAGCGACCTGCGACTTGTGTCTCCGGAAGCTTCCGGTCGGGGAGTTGCACCCGACGGAGATTCCGGAGGAGCGCTGGAGTGCCGTGTCGGTGGACTTCGTCGTCGAACTTCCGGAAGCGCACGGCTACAATGCGATCATGGTTGTAGTCGACGTCCTTGGTAAGCGAGCCCACTTCATCGAGTGCCACACCCAGATCGACGCTGTTGGTGCGGCCCGGCTCTTTTACCGGAACGTCTGGCGCCACCACGGAACTCCGGAGAAGTACATCTCCGACCGGGGCCCTCAGTTCGTAGCGGAGTTCACCACCGAGCTCTGGCGCCTCATCGGAATCAAACCCGCGACCTCCACGGCGTACCACCTGCAGACCAACGGGCAGACGGAGCGGGTAAACCAGGAGATGGAGCAGTTCATCCGGCTTTTCACTAATTACAAGCAGGATGACTGGGACGAGCTCCTTCCAGCCGCGGAATTCGCCTACAACAACCACATTCACTCTTCTACGCAACAGGTCCCGTTCATGACGGACACCGGACGGCTCCCCCGGATGGGTTTTGAGCCGAACGGCTTGCGTTCGAAGGTTGAGTCGGTAAATGAGTTCCGAGACCGGATTGCATCCGGAGTCTCCGAAGCCCGCGCAGCTCTGGTAAAGGCGAAGGAGGAGTTCAAGCGGTACTACGATCGTCGGCGCACTCCGGCTCCGGACATCAAGGTCAGAGATCGTGTCTGGGTTGATGCCTCGGACGTCCAAACGACCCGCCCCTCGGTCAAGCTCTCTCACCGACGACTGGGCCCCTTCAAGGTCATCCAAGTCGTCGGCCGAGGTGCGTATAAGCTTGCGCTCCCCCCCCCGTCTCTCCGGCCTCCACCCGGTCTTTCCGGTCGTGAAGCTTCAGCTCGCAGAAGAGGACCCCTTTGAAGGCCGCCCGGGCTACGACGAGCCCCCTCCGGTCATCGACGAAGAGGCCCCTCCGGACGCCGCGCCGGAATGGGAAGTACAGGAAATCCTGGAAGCCAAGATACGCTATGGCGGACTCTGGTATTATTGTCGGTTTAAGGGATATGATAACTCACATGATAAATGGGTTAAGCACTCCGACCTTTTCGCCCCGGAACTCGTCGCCGACTACTACCGGAGATACCCCGCCGCCCCTCGCTCCATCGCCTCCGCCGCTTTCGACTCGCTCCCCTTCCGGGACCCGGCCCTCCGTATCCGTTCTATGCGTCGAGGCGCCGCATTCCAAGGGGGGGGGGGTGATGTCAGGGGAACCCCTGTTTCCGGCCCTTCCGCTCCCGCATCCGGACCCTCCGGTCCCGTTCCGACCCGTTCCGGCTCCTCCCGATATCACATGGCCTGTGATTCCGCCTGGGACCTCTGCCGATCACTCCGGTTGCTATCACATGCCCCCCATCCGTAGTTACTTATATACCGGGATCTGACGCGGGTGATCCTTAGTCTTTCTTCTCTTCGGATCCCCCTCGTCAGGTCTGTCCATTTGTACCTGTAGCTACTCTGTGATATTTACCTTCGGATCCCCCTCGTCAGGACTCTTGAGTATACTCGGGCCTTGAGGTTGCCCTTACAAAAGGCGCACAATTTCTTATTAACAAATACACCAGACGTGCTTCCATCCAGGTCTTGCGAAACGCACCTGACCCCGATGCAGAGGAGCCGGTAAAGGGGAAAAAGAAGAAAGGATTCCAGCCTATTAGCCACACAGCATGGGCCTTGGACGTCGAGGAAATCATGCGCAAGCATGAGCACCAGAGCCTTAACAAGGCCAGAATTCCCAACGCTTCGGGAAAGTTTTCTCAAGCCGACTTTGCCGCCTTATTTAACAGAGGTACCAGTTGGATCAAAGTGGCTCAGAGCGCTGGACTACTTATTCGCGACTTGCACAATAATTTGGTTGGAGATGAACTGGTGTCGCTCAATGCCTACTTGGCTACTAACAATCCGCAAGAGGGCAAAGGTGTCGGAATCGCTGTCTTTTACAAGGCGCTTGAAGCTCGTAAAAATTGGGTGACTGATAATGAAGCCAGTGATTAGCCATTCTTACTGCGATACTACATGTCGGTTTGATAACAAGCAATGTTTTATCGAAGCGCATCATGGATTAGTGTATGACATCATTACTTGTTTTTTTTTTTTTTTTTTTTTGGTGGTACGATATCAGTAATGAGACAACTAACAATTGGTTAGTTTCTAAGACTGCGTAAGGAACAGAGGGCTTTCAGCCCTCCGGCTTAGTTGTATCAGGAAGATTTTTGGATACACAGCCACCGCCCGGGGAATGCATTTCTGCACGAAGCGGGTAGCAACAGTGTGGGACTCAGAGCCTATCCTTCCCTCCCTCTGCGTCTTATGGGACGGGGGCGGGGAGGGGGTCGTGATGACTTCGGCTCAATACCCACTAAAACCCGGGTATGCCTTGTCCAGTCTTTCGGCAACTGATGTTCATTCAGGAGCACTGAGGTCCATGTTTCGGTGACGAGGACCGGGTTTATGGAGGCCTGCTTACCATACTTTGCATAATTCGTCAGTTTGCAGTCGTACAGCAGACACTTGTTTATCGCACTCAACCACCGGTTGTGGATTTGATTTTTTGGGAGCGGTTCGCCCGCACGTTTGAGAGTAGTCGTGTTACGGATCTTCCATATTTCGAACATTGATTCGGATATCAGGATCCAATATAGGCGTGTTGTGCCGGGGAGTTTCCGGCCTCTGTCATTTGTGAAGGTAGCTAAACCGCAGCCAAGGATGCTCCCTATCGAAAGTTCGGGCCAGGTATCATACTTCTTTAGCCACAACTCTTTTGCAAGGGCCCACACTTGGGATTGACCTGGGCGACGGCATTTCAAGGCAATATGTTCCAGATCTTCTGGTTCGTCGCAGAATTGGCAGATGCCGCGTTCCTCACACTCAGGTATGTGCTTCCAAAAAGTACCAATCCGGTGTGCAGCATGCATAGATTTCCAGTAGAAATTCTTTACTTGTCGCGAGAAGTCTTTCGTACGGATGCTCGTCCAGATCTGGGCTGGAGTTGGGACGAAGGTAAAGTTTGTTTTGGTTGCTGTTTGTACAAGCTTTATGTTGTTGTCTGTCTCCCTTCGTGACGTCGCGGATTCTAGTTCTCTTATACCAGCATATGCCATGGCTTG
Source organism: Mycena crocata (assembly GCA_029281795.1). Classification (NCBI taxonomy): domain Eukaryota; kingdom Fungi; phylum Basidiomycota; class Agaricomycetes; order Agaricales; family Mycenaceae; genus Mycena; species Mycena crocata. Next base: position 80,390 of record JARJCP010000096.1, on the reverse strand, counting down.
GGTCAATAACGACAGCTTTGCACCGCGCAGATCGGATGACGCCTCCGATACAAGATATGGCTGAGATGACTCTAGCCTCTGTGTCCCCCGGACTGCAAGGGTTCTCGCTCCGGAGAGACCTTGGTCTCGGTCTTCCTGCTTCGGGTTATTTTCTTGGAAAATAGTCGGGGCTGTCCTTGCTTTCAGCTCCCCTGCCAGTGCACGCAGGGTTTTCCGGTCGGAGACTCCGATCCAGCCTTTATCTTCCATTGCTTGGAGTCGTTGTGTCATTGCCAGTCGCAGCGTGGGGTTTCCGCTATGAATTATCACTGCCTGATCGCGGGGGGCTCTTTGGATCCCGACAAGGCAGGAGGACGCTACTGCCGTTAGCGCTGACTGGGTCTGGGATACCGAGAGTCGAGATGACTCATTTCTTGGGTCGTCAGGGCCATACCAAAGACCTCCTCCCCATACCGTGATGCCTTCAGCGTTCCTCTTTGTCGCGCTTTCTACAAAGATTTTGAGGTCTTCTGCGCTGTTTGTATGGGCTCGGGGTCGGACCACGGCCTGTACCTGGTCTGGCTCATCCACCAATGTTTTTGTGAAAACCCTAAACCCGTCCTTGATTGAGGAGATCTGGACGGGGCTTGTGAAGATCCCCGGCTCTTGTCCTTCATCGTCCGGGTCTGGAACCCGAGTGAGGGGTTGGTTTGCTGACCATTTTGGAAGCAGATTTGCTAACTTTTTCTCCACAGCCGTGGTGCACGCATGGGGGTTGCTGCAAAATAACCTGCCTGTATTTTGCAAGTATATTCAAAGTATTTTACAAATATACACACAATATGACTGTAATATATTGGGTCTGTATTTTGTGTGCATATTACATATATGCTTCCAAAATACACACTATATCCCAGGTCTGGATATAGTCAGGATATCTGCTAATATGCACCATATATCTTTGCAAAATCCTGAGGTCTGATGGCTACCATATATGGACTTGGGATTTTGCAAACATATTGCAACCAAACAGTCCTGAAAAGGAGAAAAAACGACCTTCCAACAAAGGAAAAATTCAAAATTATATTGATAGAAGCTGGTATCACTTTGCTACCAGATTATGATCCACTCTGAAACAATGCTGGCACAACTGTCAAGAACTGTTCCTAATTCAACTATGTGGAAGGCCAATGGAGCAGTAGAAGCAGGTGAGGCTGATTCCCACTCCAAAAATAGAGGGTTTGGCTTTAGCTCATGCATTATATCCTTCTCTACACCCAAGGTCTTATTTTAGAAGAAAAACAAATAAGACAGGATTCAAAAAGTGAGTAAGAATTCAACAATGTGACAGTAAATCCATTGGATCTTGCTTTTAGCTTTCATGAGAGATGAAATTGGGAGATTGACCCTGATTTCCATAGCATTCAACTGCTGGCACTGAGAAGTAGTAACAGATTTTTTGGAAAGTATCCTTAGTAGCAACATTGTGGAAAGAGACAGAAGTAGTTTGACCGAAAATTATGATTTGATTATCTTCACAACAATGACATCATTGTGGCTGTGAAGCTGGGACATGTCCTAAATATACAGCTTTTGTGATCCAATCACTAAAAAATACCGAATATCTGTGAACTTGGCTGTAATATTTGATGTTTCAGCATCAAGCCACATTAGCCACTTGATAGCTACCGTTTTTAGACCAGCTCTGGGTAATCTGTGCCAATGACTTTCTGAAATTCAAGCATAAAAGTTAAGAGCACGATTGGGCTGGAATTAATCACAGGGATTAGCTTCTATCAATATAATTTTGAATTTTTCCTTTGTTGGAAGGTCTTTTTTTCTCCTTTTCAGGACTGTTTGGTTGCAATATGTTTGCAAAATCCCAAGTCCATATATGGTAGCCATCAGACCTCAGGATTTTGCAAAGATATATGGTGCATATTAGCAAATATCCTGACTATATCCAGACCTGGGATATAGTGTGTATTTTGGAAGCATATATGTAATATGCACACAAAATACAGACCTAATATATTACAGTCATATTGTGTGTATATTTGTAAAATACTTTGAATATACTTGCAAAATACAGGCAGGTTATTTTGCACCTTGCCCCTAGTGACCCTAAACTCCGTCGGTCTTCAACGCAGGCTGGGCATCTACAGTTTGGGGTTTTCCGGTGCGTGTTACTTTGCAGCCTTCGGATCATGTCCATACCCTCATGTACGTATAGTATTCCGTGGTTTTCCCGCAGGCATCTGCATGCCATAGAGTTGTTCGTTTGTCTCTTCTCCGGATCTTCCCCGAAGTGGTGCCAGAGGGGGATCTGCTCCTGGATTTCGGACGACGGATTTCCTGTGTCAAAAATAACTCCATACTTTTTTGCACAGCGCAGCATCTCCCGGTGGCGCTTCGGCCATTTCCTTTCATTCGGCTTCCAGTTCTGGATAAAACAATTCACTAGGGCTGGCGCATCAAAGCTGGTTGGGTCCGTGACAATCTTCTGGAGGCGGCGGTCGGTGAGGAAGCACCAGGTTGCACGTGTCTCGGGGTCCAGGTCAAGGTATGTCTTTAGTTTCATGAGCTGCAGTGCATCGTTTCTGGCCCTCAGATCTAGCATCTTTTTCCCACCCTGCGCTCGGGGGGCCATCAACATTTCGCGCTGCACTGGGGAGGACTTCCCTCCCCACATGAATTCCCTCTGGGATTTCAACAGGTGTTTCATGGTCTGCGGTTGCATCTCATTTACTTGGGTTAAGTATTGTGTCATGGATCCTATCGTAATCTGAACTACTTGGCAGCGGGCTTCCAGCGTCGGGTGCAGGGCATCCCATCTAGCGAGCGCAGCATCAATCTTCTCCACTACTGGTGTCCACATCACAAAGTTGTCGATACCATTTCCGACGTGTCCTCCTAGAATTCGGACAGACTCTCCTTCTCGGACAATGTGGATGTTGTCCGGGATGGGGCCATCGAGATCATTTAATCGCCTATAGGCGAGAAGGAATGCACGGTATGCCGGTGAACCGACGGGGATAACTTCTGTTTTACCAACATTAAATTTCGCACTAGAGGCACGGCACCAGCGGTCGAGGATCGCCTGAAGCTCCTCGAAGCTGTCTGTTTTATCAAGATAAACTGTTGTGTCATCGGCGAACATCTTTACAACCACTTTTTCGAGTATGTTGGGTACAGAGTACCCTTTCAAGTTGGACCTTCTCAACATGTGTCCTAGTGGTTCTATTGCCAAGTTGAACAGGAGGCAGGAGAGTGGGTCACCCTGTCGTACTCCCCTCGTTATTTTGAAGGCGGAACTTATCTCACCATTTATGACGACGTGGGTCTCGGCGTCGGTATATAGGGCCCTGACTGTGCTTATGAAGCATTCCGGGATTCCGCGCTTCCGCATGGCCTCCCACAAATATCTGTGAGATGTTTTGTCATACGCCTTTTCTTGGTCGAGAGCGACAATAACGCCATCTTGCAGTTCTTCTTCCGAATACTCTACAACTTCCATGGCCAGATAGATTTGGTCTAGGATTTTCCGGCCTTTCATGAAGCCCGCTTGGTCGCGATGGATTAGGGTAGGCACTATGTCAGAAAGTCGGTTTGTGAGTGCCTTTGTAAAGATTTTATAGTCCGTATTTAGGACTGTGATGGGTCTATAGTTCGCTATGTCGGTGGGATCATTCTTCTTCCAGATTGGACACATCCATCCTGTCGCAAATTGGGTGCCTGCAACAATTCCGTCTTCCTCGATACTGTTGTATACCGCAGTGAGTACCTTAATTATGTTGAATGTCGGCTGTGGTGGTTCATCCGACTTATCATTTGTCCGCGTGGTCTCTAGGTAAACCTCATGCAGCTTCTTCCAGAACTCTGTTGGGATGCCATTTATACCGGCAGATGTTCCGGATGAGGACTGTAGTAGTGCTGTGATTACGTCTTCTTCGGTGAGTTTTGTCCTTAATTGCTGCATTTTTGGGTCATTCTCGTGCGAGCTCATCCCATCTAGTGCGTCTGTGATGGCTATACTCTTTGCACCAGGGTCCATCTCCGAGTCGTCAGTTTGTAGATCATTGTGATAGTCTCTAGCTATCTCTGCCATCTCTTTGGATTTCTTGCTGCCTTTGGCGGGGCGGGTGTCGGTACGTTTCAGATATGATATGGTGTCCCGTGGCTTATTCTCTTTACTCAACCTGACAGAGAATTTTGTTATGCGGTCAAGTTCCGTGTGGCAGCGTATACGGGTTTCTGTATGTTTCCTTTCCCTCTGTCTTTCTATGATTTCATCAATCCTGCGTTGGATTGCTGCTACTATCGAGGCCGTAGAGGGTGCTTCCTCTCTGGGTTCATTTTCGGGTGTTCCGTTGTCCGTGTCTACGGGGGGCGCAGAGCTACTTGTTTCATCGTCTGAGATTTCTGAGATCATGGAGTTCTCCTGATCTAGGGAGGGCTCCCCCTGCTCCTGGGTGGGGGACGTCCCTTTGAGGGTGTCGTCTCGTTCCTTTTGTAGGCATCGCTTTTTCTGTTCGAGGGCCCCTATTGCGACCTTGGCCCTTTCCCGTGCAAGGTCTCTTATCTTATCTTTGAAGAGTTTGAAACCCACCTGGGTTACGGACTTATCGTCCTTCTCTTCGGCCATTTTGGACTCAAGGGAGGTACCTTCCTTAATTACAAACGTCATGAATTCTCTATCTCGCAGGAGGAACAATGGAATCATGTAACGTCCTTTGCCAATATATGGGGACCCGGGTGCTGTCAATTCAACAGATACCAGTTTGTGGTCTGTCAGGCCTCCTGCCGCGTCGCTAATCTGCCAGTTTCTGTATGTCTTCATTTGGTCTTCTGGGACATACACACGGTCGAGCCGAGACAGGGTTAAACGGCTACTGGTGTATGTGTAGGCTTTTTTATCCGGGTTGACCTTCCGGTACCCGTCTTGCAGACCTACTAGGCGTTTGAAACGGGCTAGTGCAGATGTAGCTCCTTCTGCATCGCGCCGGTGGGGCATTCAATCTATAGGTTCTTCCACTATGTTCGTGTCTCCTGCCATCGAGTCCGGGCAGGGGAGTTCAACGGTCATCCACAGGTTGTAGAGCTCATCCCAGAATGCCTCGTTTTCTTCCATGGATTCCGCCGGGGCGTACACGCCGAGGATAGTGTGTGTTCGTTTCCCGTGCCAGGGCAGGACAGCCAGTATGGCTCTTCCGGGAATCAGGTAGTGTATTTTCACTCCTTTCGTGTTCGTAATTTCTCGGTTTAGGACTATGGCTATACCTCGAGTACTTGGATTCTCTGGGTTCGGAGAATGGAAGATCTCCATTCGCCTTCCGAGACATCCATCCTCTTGGATTTCAAGGGCTTGTTGGGCAGACAGGTGCGTCTCTCCCACCACCAGGATGCCAATTTTTTCATCGAACATCAGGCGGCTTAATGCATGCCACTTGTGGTCGGGGTGTGAGATGGAGTCCTTCTTCCGCCCATTGATATTGAGAGCTGCCAATGTGACGTGAGCTCTTGTCTTGCGACTGATGGCTGGGTTATTGAGTTGTTGTTTCTCCCTTTTCTTAGCAAAGAAAGCCGGTGCGTGCTGGTCGTCTCTAGGTAATCCGGGGTTTCGATTCCCCTGAGGCCTCTGTGGGCGGCTAGTAGTGCCGGGCTGGCTGGTAGGACTTCCTGTCCTGTCTTGGAGGGGTTGTGTTCCCCTGTGCATAGGTTGCGCTGTAGACCGTCGTCTACGACTCCTTGCGGGGTCGGTGGTGCTTGCGGAGGCCGGAGGGAAGTAGTCGCCCGTGTTATCCTGATTTCTCATTTCAACCCGAGCTGACCGCCTCATGCCGATAACATTCCTCTCCACAGGCAGAGCTCCATCACCATTTTCTCTGATTCCTTCATCGTGGGGGCGGTTGATGGATACACCGCGCCCCCCTCCAGAACTAGAGGAGCGCCTATTACCAGTACCGAGTTCAAATGTTCCATGTGAGTTATTCAAAAAAGAAGGGGGAGTTGCCTATTGACGCAGCCAGACTTACAACCATAGTCTGGTAGCGGGTGGCCTTAACCCATGGCCGTGGCTTAATCGCCTACCTCGGGGGACTATGCCCAAGAGTACTATTTCCGCTGCTACATGAAAGGCTAGCCTTTTTTAGTGGCTTTTTCCTCAGGGGCTTCAGCCTCTCGGCACGGCACGTCCAGGCCTAAAAAGGCCGCCGTTTTGACCTCTTCCAGACACTAGTTGTGTTTTTCAGAGACCGGCTCACTTCATTGGGCTTTCCTGTCCTACCTGCAAAAGCGGTGTAGTCAGTATATCTGGGCCTACAAAGTTTCGGTGTGCTACAGTTGAGCCAGTTTAGCGCACCTCACGCATCCTGGTGCAAGAGTTTCAAACCAGTTCCCTCAGTGCCTTTTACAGAGGGATCGTTAGATAGGGTTTCCCTTATACGTTGATATTATCACTCTCTTGCTTGTTTATTTCATGTGGTCCGGGATATTCGTCTAAGGATCATTTTCATTCTACTAGAGACCGTTCATACAGGATGTTCGCATAGAGTAATCCAAATTTATAAGTATTTCGTCAAGGAGATCTAAAACCCACGGCCGCGGGCTCTTCCACGTCCTCCACGACTCCCTCCCCGTCCTCCACGGCCTCGAGGTATGTTACCACCTCTTCCTCTTCCAGCGCCAGGACCATTGTTCGTAGGAGCCGGAGCTTGAGCGGGGGCGGGGGTGACATTTGGGGCGATCACAGTGCTAGCCACTTGAGGGCCATTGAAGCCCGGGAGGGTGGGAAGCAGGCAGCGTCCAGAAGGGTGTCCAAGGGACATGCAGCGGCCGCACGCAAGCGGGGGGACGATAGGCTTGCCGACATAGTGCATGGGTGTGTGGAAAACCATGCCGTTAATGATTCCGATCCATTTGTTGTTGAGGTCAATGTCGGAGGATGGTGGTTCCGCTGTGACGTTGCACGCGATGCGAGTACCCCCGCCAGTGTTTGATAACTCTTGCGCTGTGACCCGGAGCGTACCGATGAAGTATGTCATGGGGTCGATTCCCGCCGGATAGTTGTCATGGGCTCGAGCGAGGAACGTCTGTGTCGCTGGTTCGTCGCGGATGGTGATGGCAACGGTTGTTTCCACGGCAATGGCGTCTTCCTGCGTGTTCGCGAAGAGCAGTCCGTCGAGTGTGCATAGGAAGGTGGTCATAGCCGGAGGAAACGGCATCGCAAAGAAGGACACGTCAGGGAAAGACCAGAACCTGCGGTCGAGAAGGATTTGGAGGTTGTGCTGTGCGAGGTTGTTAAGGACGTGGATGAACGGAGCCTCGTGGAGGTGCGTAGGGTCAACGACAGGCTCTGCAGGGCAGATGAGGGTGCAGGACAGGAGAAGTGGCGTGCTATAGTGTTTTTTGCCCGTTCGAAGAAGTTGGACGGGGGAGGAACGACGAGGGGATGTGAGCCATCGAACTCGTATACGATGATCTTGTCGCCCGCAAGACCAGACCAGGCGATGTTGGTGCGGTTGGAGACATTCGTGAAAACATTCCGAGCATTCCATCCATGCACTGGGGGGAAACCTCCTACAGGCATTGGCATGAGCGGCGGTGGAGCTGCGAGCGCGAGGCCTCCTTGGCCCGGGGCTGGAGCAGCACCCGCAGGTGCTACGGCTGGCGCTACTAATCCCCCCACCGCGGCGGCTACTGCCGGTGGGACGACAGGGGCAGCAGGGGTATTGGCGAGGACGACTGGGGCAGCAGGCGCGATAACGGGGGCGGCGGGGGTTGGAGGCGGGATGGCGGGGGCGGCAGGCGCGATGGTGGGGGCTGCTGGTGTGATGGGGAGCATGGGTGCTGCTGCATGTTGGGCTGCAGTTGAGGCAGCAGCTGCTGCTGCCTGTTGGGTCCGTGCTCGGGTTGCTGGTGCAGATGGGGCTGCAGGGGCGGCGGCGGCAGCTGCAAAGGATGATGGCCCTGCACCACTCGCTGGATGTCGGGTGAACACAACGGGAGGGACCTGTGTCGCCAGCAGGATGGGCAGCGCTGGCGGGGTTTGGGTGGGCGCGCCCGTAATGTCTGGTGTAGGTGGGACTGTGGGCGCAGTCGAGACCGACACCGGCTGGGGCGGCATGGGGGAGAGGAATGCCGAGGAGGACCCGCTCTGTGGGGTACCTGAGCCGGTGGTGGTAGCAGGAGCAGGGTCCTTGGCGCCGTTGTTTCCAGCCGCAGCAACGACTGCAGCAGACCACGGGACTGAGGAGGTAGAGGGTGTGATGACGGCGACTGGGACAGTATGGAAAGGGCGCCCGGCCAGTTTCCTAGCCAGCTCCTTCATGACATTGGCACGGGTAGACTGTATACTTTGGATGAGTTTGAAGGCTGGGATGATGGTGTTCCATACGCACTGTAGTGTCCTTCCCCTTTCCTTTGTCGACGGCCTCTGTGCCTTTGATAGAGCCCGGAGAGCTCGCAGAACTCAGGGAGGCGCTGGAGGTGGCCATACCGCTAGGGACGTCCTATAATTTTTTAAGGTACACTCAGGCTTTGAAAGAGATGTACGCACTTGGCTTGCTCCTCTGGTTTCAAAAGCAGCGTCGAGTTGGTCTGCCCCAATCAGTTCGCGGGCGACCTGTTCATCGAGTGTGATCTCATCGTCGTTATTGCCGGCTGTGGACTCGTCGAGGGAGCTTAGCACTCCAAAGGAGTTAGACGAGCGTGCAGAGGACACCGAAGAGCCGGTGCGCGGTTTCACCTTGGTGGTTGAGGAACCAGCTGGGGCCGTTATATTGTGGACAATTTTACCGGCAGTTGGACGTACTATAAGTATTTGCCACTGGTTTCTTGCTGAAGTGGAAGGCACTGAGGGGAGTCTTGCCCTTGCTAACCGGTTTGTCGGGGTAGCCCGTGGATGCGACGTCCGCAGGAGTCGCAAGGGTTGGTGCCGAGGCCGTTGGGGCTGGCGTGGAGGATGTCTTGGAGTTAGAGCGGGTGCGGGGGGCTGCAGAAGTCATATTTGGTTTCAAGTGGTGGGGGATGAGGTTCGTCCATTTCCTGTGGGCACTTATGCATCCCAAGAACAAAGAGGGGGAGGTGGGTGTACGCACTTGAAAGGGTTTAAGGTTCCCTCCTACTTTGGGTCCTTTTGATGTAATCGGATAGCTGATCCCTTTCACAGAGCCTCGTGTTCTTTCATCCCTCCGCCTCGTTACGTAGGTGGATTTTGGATTCCGAAGCCTCGTACACGCGGTGGGGATTCCGAAAGGGGATCTCCGGTACCCACGATATGGTGTGTCCAGGCCCCTCGTGGCGACAGAACCAGTGTTCTGGGTTTCCTTTTGGCACACGCTGTCTTCTTTGTCCCGTATTTCCATTCTCTTTGTCGCAGAGCATACTGGGCTCAGTGGCAAATCGACTGGGTGGCTCAGGTGGTGGCGGTTTAGAGTTTCTGTAGTGCCGACTCTCATGGTGTAGCGATAATCCCAGAGATTCTCAATGTATTCGCGTGGGATGTTCCCACATATTGTCAAGGGAATTGACGCGGAGGTAAGCCTCGACCAGATGGAGAAGCGGGGGCTTCGTAGCTCAGGTGTCATTCCGAGATGTACGTGGTTTGGTCACTCGTTTGGTTTGTGCAATGGGAGGCGATCGTCTGTATGGCCCGCGAATGAGAAGGATCTCCGGTATAGGTTACCGCGCGCGGCCTTCCTTGCTCAGCCCAAAAGCGTGAGAAATCTCAGCCACATGGTGGTTGTAGATCAAGGAGCCTCCCGTATGACATCATTACATCCTTGTGATCGTGGGATTATCTTCGTCATATATATAGCTGTCGAAGTCACCTGATCCTTGTCCTCCTTTCTTCCTCCTCTTTCTTCCTCAAACCGACTATGCACACCTCTGGAGCGGGTGTGCTGGTTGGCAGAGATGTGCATAGCCCAGTATGCTGTCTCAGAGGGAGATAGGCGAGTTCTTAGCTTGGATCCAGGATCTTTCTGAGTGAGCGGACTGGTGTCTGCCCCTCGTCATAGCTGGTTGAGGTGCGAATACACATCTCGCCCCTCCCTCTCACTTTACCGCTTCGGCGGGCCCCACATTCGGCGAAACACTGTACTTCTGTGCAAAGTTCTACCCATGCGAGCAACTGGGCGAGTGACTTGGGAGGTCGTGCATCCCTTCCGTATATAAAATATCCAACGGACATGCTCATGCCTTTAATTTCCTTCCAACAGCCATTCCTCACCGACCATGCCGGCCCACCCTGGTGCATCTTCATACCCCTTGTCCTGCTCCAGACTGACGGCATCATGACAGGTTTCTTTCTCCTTGTCTCCTGCACGTAGCCTCCCGTGCTAGGTGTATTTTTTCCTCCCTCCTCCAGTCCTACCCTCACGCATTCATTACACAGGTCGTCCATCCTCTGGGTTCCCTTCATTTTCTTTCAGTGTCATCCTCTCCGCATCCCCCTCACTAATCATTTCATCAGGTTGCATCCTTACCTTCCTCTTATCCCATTTTTCCCTGACAAGGTGCTGCAGACGTCGGAGTGTGGGCCCCACTCATGACTAACGGCACCGAATCGTTCGCCTCCCTTGTTCCGCCTTCTCTACATATTTTTCATCCACACTTGGTTTTTTTATTCTTCGAATGGCACTCACGTTTGAGTGTCACATTGTTCTGATTCTCTATTCTGCTAACCCTAACCTTTAGTTCGGGTCACTTGAGAATAATTACTGCACAGATTCGCTGGAGGGATTTACTTAAGTAGAACCACACATTGTTTAACGTGAAGGGAATTCGCTTGACTGGATTCGGTGGAGAGTAATGAGTTCAGAGGATCCGCGGAAGTATTTTCACTCAGGCGATTGGGCTTCAGGACCTGCGCTGAAGTGGTTGCACTTGAATGCAATGCCTGAACACCACTCACTTAAGTTACTGCCTTGAGGCTAACAGGTTCGTTGAGTTCACTTAACCTGCTGCATCAAGCTGGAAACACGGCCCACCCACGGACCTGCCTATTTGGGAAGCCTCGGCTATCACTCAGGTCAACCGGCACTTCAAAGATTGTAAAGTCAATGTTTTCGTGAGGCCCTCGGAAGGCCCTCTGCAGTCAAAAGTCAAGAAGAAAATCATTTCAAACACAGTCCATAGATCTGAATTGAAAGGTAGAGAATATGTGTACAGGTACCGTATGCCACACATCAATAATACTGCTGCTAGTTTCTGGCCTTTGACAAGCTGAACCCTCTCAGGAAGCGGCCAGCAGGTCAGCTCTGTGCCCCAAAGTTGGAGTTCACATGTGCTGTATGCAATTGGGGGGAATGCAGGGGGCGTTCAATCAGTATTGTCATAGTACCGCAGGAACGGCGCAACACAAGAAATGGTGCGGCGAGTGGCCGCAAGGTGCTCACAACTCGAATTTGTGTTTTATCATGGAGCACAGCACAGAGAGGGGTTTTTTTGAGAGAGGATGATGTGGAGGGGAAGGAAAAGGCGTCGTGGGTGGCATCCCGTGGTGGATTGTTTGGCCCGTCGGCATATGATGGCCTTGATTGCCGATGCTTCCCAAATAGGAAGGTGCGTGGGTCGGCCTACATTCCCGTCAAGCTTAATGAGTTCATCGAAATCCCTCCAGTTCTTCCCTGAAGGCTAGTCGCTTAAGGTATGGTGTTAATGTGATTGACTTCACCGTAATTACTTAACCTGTTCACTTAAGGCTAATGAGTTCAGCGCACCGATGGCGTGTGCCACTCCGCAGTCGCTACACAGGGAATTGGCGTGTCGGTATCAACGGTCGTTCTTGGAGTGGTGAATGGCGCTCTCAGACGTGACCCGCCAGCCGCGCACGTATAACAGACGGCGAAGGCACCGCTGCTTCGGCGTCCGCGGCTGAGACATGGGGTTCGAGTGGTGCACACTCATCCAGTCGTAGCGTAGCGGCGGGGGGTAACGCGGCGATCAACCACCGACGTCTTGGGGGACGTCGCGTCGGTGGGGCGTCAGTGGTTAACGGAGATCTTGCACGTGCAAGATCTCCGCTGTGTCAGGAAAGATGGTTTAGCTAGGAAAAGAAGGCAGGGAAGAAAAAAGGACGCACCTCTGGAACGGTGTTTCCACGGATACCGCTTTGAGTCACCGCTGCCTGCGTGTGACATTGACGGCGAGATTGCGCTGCGGTGGTGGGCTGGGAGCGAGCCGCGCTGGGAGTGAGGTAACATTCCAACCTCCGGGGTTGCAATGTGCTTCCACACTGGGACGGACGGTGCCATCGTTTGCGTTCGGGGCGTTGGAGGACCGACATGCGGCCCGTTCTTGTTCCATGGGTTTGCGCGAGGGGTCTGCTGCCATGTGCGGGGATGTGGAGACTTGGACGTTGGAAGAGCCAGTTGTTTGGTTCCAAGACTGTTGGTCTTGGAACCAAACACATCTTTCCTTTCGGCTCCACTTTCGTTCCCCCGCACTGCCACAACCTCCACCGCCGTACCGTTACCATCCGCTCGGCGTGCAAGTCGATCTGACGGGCGAGACATGTATATCGCAACCTGGTGGGAGTTGGCAGCAGGGCAGGATTTTGCCGGTGGGACAACCCAGGTGCGTCGGATTGAGTATGATTCCGATACCCGTCGACTAACTTTTGAATTCATTGTAATTCTCCACGAGTAGCCTTCCCTCGCCCCCAGCGCCGTGCTCCACTCCCACCACGGCCAAATCGCCCGTTCGCCCACCACCACCTCGTCTCGGCGTCTTTTCCCACCGCCTCGTCGACGCTCTCACCCTGGCTGGTGCCCGTGACACCGCGACTCTGCACTCGGGATCCCCGTGCCCGCCACGCCCACCTCTGCCCACGCGCACGTCCGTAGTAACGTCATGCAACGTCTAGCAGCGAACACGCAAGCCCTTCAAAAAAAAAAAAAAGAGCGCAAGTTATACCGCGTGCTGAAGGTGGGGTTTTTTTTTTCTCCGTTCGTTCTCCGCTTACCCCCGTTACCGTTCGCATCGCAGCCGAATACATGCGCGTCTCTGCTGCGACCCGCCCGCAGCCCGTGCTCGCTCGGTAGTGACCCGGCGGCAATGCCGCACAGTCGCGTCCCGCTCCCTGCAGCGGGAGTTCCCGCGCCCGGAAATCTCGCGGGAAAGGTGCGTCCGCACCTCCTTTTTTCAGTGCCCACCCGCTCACTCTCAAGTTGCGCAGCTCCCTCCCCTGTGAACGACTCCTGCGGCAGGTACAGCCGCCGGAGCGGAGATCTTACCAAGACCGCAATCTCCGCACCCGCGATCCCCGTCCCCACGGACCAGCGCGATGTATTTTGGCGGGCGGCCAGCGTACAGCAGCGCTCAGCTCGGTGCGATGCACTACGACGTAAGGTGCGTTTGATCTTCTTTTTTTTTCGCTCTCCGCTTACCGTTCCCGTCGCAGCAGCCTGCTCCCGCTTCCTTCCCACCATACGATCGAACACAACTCACCATCCCTGCGCCCGGCCCGCCCGCCTCTACCCATGCACAAACCGCTGCAGGTCAACTCCTACAGCGGTAGTTCCCGCAGAATGCACATCTGGGGCACAGCCGCCGGAATGGAACGCGGAGACCTTGCACGTGGCAAGTCTCCGTGCTCTTTCTCTTACCACCACCACCCCCCGTCCACGAACGCTCGAATCGCGCCACCCCCCCACGCCCTCGCACTACGCTCAGACACAAGTCCAAACCCACACCGATTTCGTTCGGGTCCCATCCGTGTGCAAGTCAATCCGGCGGGCGAGACTGGGCGTGCCGGCCTCACGTTTCGTCGTGCAACTCCCGCGCCTGGGTGCGTGACTGGGCCGTGCTCGATGCGATGCAAGTAAGGTGTGTTTGCTCCTTTTTTTTTTCGCTCTCCGCTTACCGTTCTCGTTGCAGCCGCATGCACGTCCACGGCAAACACGACTCGCGATCCCCGTGCCCGCCACGCCCGGCTCTGCCCACGCGCGAACCGCTCGCCCGCGCACACTTGAACCCCCCGAAGGTGCGTTTTTTCTTCTCTAGCGGAGACTTTGCCTTACCTTGTTAATCAGGTTACAATACCCGGCTGTTCGTACTTCAAGTAAGTTGTACATACTGGTACCTTGTCCCTAAGTACTGACCTTTCGTCGGTAGGTCGTCATCGTCAAGTAGTACTCGACTCAATTTTTGCAACACGGTTATACCCTCCCTACCGCCAGCGATAGGATGTCTTGAATTCACAGCCCTCGCGATTGGTCGTCCCAGGTCAGTTGTGATACCAATTTAAGTGTATATTGCAAGCTAACAAGTTTACAGATAGTAGTACACGTTATACAGCTCGCACGCCATGCTCGGATACATAAAAGACGTCATAGCAAATAGGACTTCCCTCTGGCTGCACCAATTGCAACTCCCCACACGACCTGGCGCACACACAATCGTCGACTCGCTCGCTGGGATTCGCGGCCGTACGCGCTGATTGGCTCGGTGTGGAAATCGGTCAGAGGACTCCGCCTCCGTGGGGTTTTCCTGGATGGGTCGGCGGGACTTGGTGCCGGATTCGGGGCTGGCATGAGCGAGAGTCGGACCGCGCTTGGCCGACACAGCCGCGCGACATCGACTTTGCGTGCCGCCACATTCCCGCGCACAGCGGCTCGGCGTGTCGTGGGCAGCATCAGCTGGGTGCGTCGTGGTTACGGCGGGATGCAGCGTGGAATCCACGCGACTCGGCGGGTGGAGGGGAGTTGGCACAGGCGGAGAGGGAGTGGGAGTTGCCGTGGTAGAGAGGGAGAGGGAGTCGCCGTGGTACCGCGCCGGTGCCGTGGCGTTGTGGACTGGGCAGGGGTCGCGCACCGCTGCGCCAGCTGCAGCGACTTGGTGTGTCGTGGGTGTGCGGCTGAAGGGGCGCAGCGGGTCGTGGCCGAGGTCGGAAAGGGATCCGGAGGGGATCCACGGGACTTGTGGTTCGCGTCGAGCTGGCACAAGTTGCGGGCGAAGAGAAGTCGGGCGTGGTGGTCACGTCGTGCGCATGGTTGCATGCGCCCGTAAGCCGCGCACACACTGCGTGCAGTGTATTCGCCGGCGCTTCTGGGTGCGCGGCACAGGGTGGGGTGTGAGACGTTGCAGGCGCCGGAGCAGGAGGCAGGGTAGGCATGGCTATAGCATGGCCATTGTAAGGAGTTAGTATCGTGTGCAACAGATGTGTGGTAGACGCCCAGGCACAACGTTCGTTAGAGTTCAAAAAAAAAAAGAATAATATTGATTTCGACTACACGAGACGCTTGGTCAGCGTTACACTTTGTGACGCACTTCTCTTCTCAATTGTTTCATGCCATGGCTCGCAGAAAACGCAAGGACCACCGAGGTGGTGCTGCCACTCGCGGCACTGCCCAGCGCATGGAGGAATCCGAACATCCCGAGGAACCCAAGGAGGCAAAAAAGCGAAGGTGGGTAAATTTGGGATTGGCAACCATCTCGCACTCACGCTGTCCGCAGCCGCAACGGCGCGAACTCCCACCGTTCCCGGGCTGAGGAGCAGAGAATAGGACGCACCAAGGAATACCTGCAAGCTGGTGGGGTTCGGGAGAGGGGCCAGAAAAAGATTGCCAGTAATACTGGTGCGTGGTTGCAGCTACGGACAATACTCAAGTCTCATTGATCTTTCAGTACTGATCAAGCGCCCCTGGAACTTTCCGAATCTCTTTCTGGATTACACCAAAGACGCAGACGGCGTGGCCGGTGCGCTAGGCACCATGTGGACACGAGCCAGTGCTCTCCGCCTATATTATGATAAACCGGGTGACGATAACCTCACCCTCTTAATCACCTGCACGAAACCTTCCAAGCACCTTTTAGCCACCGCTATAGGTTCAGGTGGCATTGGTAAATGGTCGGAAGCTTCCAAGGAGGTCAGCCAGGAAGAAAAGGCAGCCTTGAGGGCCGAGGGCATGCCCAAATTTATGGTCATGCGGTTCGCTCATGCTATTCCTGCTTCAGCCTGTGCCAGGGTGCTCAAGCGATACAATGCTATGATGGCTACCAACATGAGACCTCCTGCCGCTGACACCAACCGTTCTACGACCCCAGGGTACCATTTTGGAGTGTGGGGCTTCTTTAGCCTACAACCACATGTCACCGCTGAGTCCATACAAAAACCGGAGGCGCAAGATGCATTGGATGCACTGCTTACAGAGGTCAAGGTTTCTGTTGTGCCTTTTATGGAGCGTCTCATGCACCAGTACGCACCAGAGCAGGAGAGGATTCAAAAACGGTGTGTCTCCTTCCACTTCATGTATTCACCCAATTGATTGGGCCATTCCCAGTATTCATGACCGCAATCTCTTTTTGTTAGCAAAAGAGTTTGTGTTGCGCCCCGCATTAGATTTTGGTGGCCTCTTTACGACCATTGCCATGAAGGAGGGCTCTAGCGACATCATCCACATTGACTGGAACGACAATACGCGCAAGTACGCTCTGATATTTGTTGTTGGTCACTTCACAGGAGCAGAGTTCTGTGTTCCGCAATTGAACATGTGTTTTCCTGTACGGCAGGGAATGTTACTTGCTGTGCGCACCTGCATTCTGGCCCACTGCGCCACATTAGTTGGGACGGGACGTCGGGTGGTTTTCACTTGCTTCACCGACAGTATGCTCTTTGAGCAGGTGCTCAAGGGCCGTGATTACGCTGAGATGTATGGATAATCTATTGTGTGTATTGTCATTGCAATAACTACATGTCCTCTCCACAAAGTAAAGCCTCGTCTTGCAAGTGTGGCTTCTGGTTTTGTTTGGTGAGTTCTGCATCAGTCTCCTCATTATGGAGAGCGATCATTTCATCGAGAAAGAAATTAAATCTGAAAGTCATCCTGTTAATTAGCGTGTAATGAGTTTGAAGGGGGAGGTCTTACCGCAATGCAGGCATCTCTTGTACGGTGTTCTGGAATTTGCCAAACCAGACATTGGCTTGCTCTGCGGCTGATGAATTGAATACCCATTTGCCATTCTCACCGATAAGTTCCAGAAATTGTGCGGGATTACAATTTTCCTGACAAAATCCGTCACGAATAGTGTGCTTGCACTTGAAGTGGAAGACGTAGACCAACATTGTCGAAGTATGTATCCCCACAGCTCCTAAGATGCTTCAAGAATGAGCAATTATTGTCGTAGAACATATACGATGGCATAGAGCCTGGGTATTCCGGCGGGAAAGTGGCTTTGAGGAAATCCTGAGATGTGTATAATGAGCGTAGAGTTATTGAGTGAGGATTGGTTGGTACTTTAACACTAGTAATGCCCTCGGCATCAAAGAATGTTGTCCGAGAGATGATCACACCACAGCATCGGACGAACAACTGCTCATTGTGAGTCCAGTTGCGTGAGAGACGGCCCTTGACACCAGTGCTTTCGGAAGGAGCTGCTTCATTAGCTGGTTGTTGGGATGGCACAGCATCGGTCTAGCGTAAGAACTTGATTAGCATTGGATGAATTAATTTTGGAAGGGCGTGAAAAACTGCACAGTTGAGCCAGCGATAGCGACTTGTTCAACACCGGCCTTTCGCAGACGGGAGTGAAGCTGGAACATTGCACTGTTCCGCTCCTCAGCAGCCTTTTGAAACTCGCGATGTGCCTCCAATGTGCATGTTCGAAATCCATGTTGGGCAAGAGCGTCACATCCGTTAATGCAGCATTTTTTAATCAGGTCTCGGTGTGTATGGCAAAAGTGCGACTTCTGAGAAGGCAACGGTTCTGAACAGTTGTGAACACTGCATGCTGCATGGCGGACAGTCACTCCGTCATGGACCCCAGCAGTCATGTGATCTGAATTCCATGAGAAAATCACATAAAAAGAGAGAGAGAATAACGTACACCACCGTCCGTCTTCACCCTTGTATACTTTCATGCATTTGTCGAGCCCATTGTGGCTGACCCGTGCCAGTCATATGGTAATTCCGTTCAGCAAGAGCTTCGTCTAAGCGGTGGTTCTGATAGTCATGGTGGGGAACTGAAAGGGTTTCTTTGCGTCTTCGCTTATCACGCAGAATGGCATGAAACAGGAAGGAATCAAGCACAAGCTCTCCGGTAAGCTCATGAATGAGACGTGAGGAATTCGGTACTGAGGACTTTCCCAAAGCTGCATTGTAAACACGAGCAATTGCTGTACAAGTGGAGCTGAAAGCAATGAATATGACGGTCAAAAAAGAAAGTGTGTGAGACGTACTGAGAAATGGCCATTTGCTTTTCGAAATAGATACATAGCTGTTTCTCGACAAACGACGTTTCCGTAACATGGATGAATGTGGGTACGTCTTCCTCTTTGTAATATTCACGGCGGGCGTTTGGGTTGGCCGCATGTCCCACTGAATAATTATGGTAGTATCGTGTGAGGCACTCTGTAAAGTAATTGTAAGCATGGATTAAAAGACTTGACTTCCACCTACTGCGACAATACCTTGACTTGGAAAAGACAGGCAGAATACCACGATGCACAGTGTAAAGCCGAGCTTCCACTACACTGACTTCATTCATTTCATAAGACATGCACTCAGGCCGGGGACAGTGCTTCATAGGAGGTTCAATGGTCTCCGCTCCTGAAGATGTTGAGAAAGAATTTAACTGTCACAAATACTAAAAGATACATACCAAGCTCATGCTCATGACCGTGAACACGGAAACTGTCATTGATCGATGGCTGGTCATCGCAGAAGAAGGATTGACCCAGATCCCCAAAAGCATGCCATAGAAGGTGTACCAGACCAATCTCGAGATTGAGTACCGAAGCCAAGAACTGGACGATTGGTTGAGGTAAAATCACTGGAGCAAGGGATTGGGGTGGGACTATCTCTGGCCAGAGACGCTGAATCAGTTCCAAGAAGCGTTGAATTTGCTTGTACTGGAGATTCTCTGCAAGGGATCTATGCAGCTCCAACCTTCGAAGGATCTCAAGAGCGGATGGCTGAGACATTGAGGTAGTGGTTGTGAAAAGGCTGGATGATCGGGTCAGGACGACAACTTAGTAATTAACAGTGCCACAAAGGGAAGTGGAGAGAATGCTCTGAAGGGCTTTCTGCTTCTGATGAATGTATTAAGTGTGTGCGGTGAAGGGAGGTGGGTGGAGAAATCCAACTGAAGGTGAACACTTCAGGCATTGAGCTGAGACAGGGCCGTCAAGATAAACGGAAGGAGCCGACGGACTTCAGAGAAACACTTGAGGGAAACTGTTGAAGATGAAACCCTCCAGCGGATTTTCTTTAGGCAAAGCAGTTGGTTACTATATCTGAATGCAGATAGCTGAAGCCAAACCACTGGAGTTTGACGCCTTGAGTGACATGCTCAAGGTAAACTCTCAAGTAAATCTCCTGGAGCGAAACAACTCCACGGATGCAGCTGCAGCCACTGGGTGCAGGGATGCCCCTTCTCAAAATTCTTTGCACAGAAGATGCTGGAGAGAGGACCTAGCATAAAAGACACCAATAGTCCTTTAAAACTTGAATGCCAGAGAGTACGGAAGGTATGGATGGGTACGTAGGTGCTGTGAAGTGGCCTAAGAAACACCCAAAGCAAGAGAATGGCTGAACATCAATTAATTCTATAAGGGGACTGTCCGCCGGACACAATGTCCGCCATCATTCTCATACAGCCGACATTTTGCATACAGTGGCCATACTCTAGGTTTAAGCGTTTACCTCCGTGGCAACTTGGTGTAGAGGAATTATCTCACTGCAATCTATTCTATCGCTTACAATCGTAATGTAGATGGGGAAAGAAGGTGGTCCGATGTTCGATCCCGAGCTGTTCACTGATTTTTCTCCCATATTTCCAACTTTCGAACCTGTTAATTGACTCTCTTTGCTCCAACAGGATCACCATATTTGTTTTCGTACTCCGAGCGCACAGAATGAATATCACGGCTCTCGACCTTTGCCCATCTTGGCGGAGAAATCTGAATTTGCTGACCAAGAAATATTGAAGAAATACAATTCAGGTCAAGATTGTGCTTACCGTTTGTACCGACGTGGCTGGCGGTTGTCCTCACCACTTGATTCAATGCGCATGCACAGCAATTGAAAAATCAGGCCCATACCGTGTGCAACCAATTACATTATTACCTCCACTGAAACAGGCGCCTAAACATTACGATACTCAAAGGCAGGGTTCCCAGGCTCGGAAGTCTCTATGATGCTCTTCGTGAAACCATGCTCCCCTGCCTTCGCCAAGGCCTCATCTACGGAGTAGACCTCGACGTCTACCAGAGTCAGTGACTTCTTGAGGTAGGGAATAATCTCTGACAACACATCCCTCTCCGAGAAGGGCAGAGTGCGGCGGAAGGCGGTCTGGGCACCAAACTGGGCCATCCGTTTCTGGGAAGAGTGTAAGAATGGTAAAATAAAGCCAGTCAATATTGAACATACCTTAAAATCGTGGACAAACGGCATTGCCCGTTTGTCCTTGATCAGCCCTCGCTCCGTCAGCAGCGTTCGGACCTTCGCGTCGTCCACCTTGTCAGTGACTTCGTCGTACGCCTCTTTGACGATCTGAACACAAGTGTCTTGCCATTGGGGGAACGTTGTGGCGACGAAAATTCGGACGCTCTTAGGTAGCTTAGGGTCGTACTTGGGCGGTGCATTGTCCTTCTTCTTGGCTTTGGACTTGTTCAGCATTTTAATCAGCGAAATCTCCGCATCGCGGATCGTCTTGATCGTTTCACGCATGTAGGTCCCGGCCTCTATCACAGCGATATCAACGGGCTCCGCAGGTGTGGGCCACAGCGCCAGCTGGATGGATGTGGGAGACTTCAGGATGGTGCTGTAGATGTGCTCGGAAAAGTGGGGGGCGATGGGAGTAACCAACAACGCGGAGATCCGAATCCAATACATGACCAGGTCGGCGTGCATGCCGACATCTGATGTGACTTCGCGGTACCAGTCGCGGGACGTCTGCAGCTCGTAGAAGCCGAACTTCAGGGCATCCTTGTAGTTCGTGCTGCGGAAAATCAGGATGAAAATGCGGCAGGTAAACTGGAAAGCTTACGCTTCATAGTGCGACTTGGTGATGTTGATCAAGTCATTGATCTCTTGCTCAAAGACAAGATCGTGGTACAGATTTTTGGGTCCGTGTCGCAGATTCGGCTCTTCCTTGGCCATATCCTAACACCATAATCGAGTATCCGCTCCCAACATGAAAAAAAGTGCCAACCTCGCACCACTGCACCAGGGTGTGCACTCGCAAAATGTTGGCGTTTGCACTCTTCTCCTCAAAGTTTGCGTCTTCCACACCGTCTCCGGCATCGGCCAAGCTCAGACGCGTCGAATCAGCACCAAACTTGGCGATGGCCTCCCGCAAGCTCAAGGAGTTGCCGGTGCTCTTGGACATCTTCTTTCCGTTCAACAGCAGATGACCATTCGTCCGCATGCTTACTGGCCACTTGTCCTCGGGGAACAGAGCGACGTGGTTGTACAGGCAGAAGGTCAAGTGGTTAGGAACTAGATCCTTTGCCGAAGATCGGATGTCCAAAGGGTAGAAGTAGTTGAATTCGTACTTCATCACGTCCGCTTTTTCTTGAGGCAGAGGGGAAGGAGAAGGGAACGGGCCATCGCAGAAGATGTACTCCCAAATCTCGTCTGTCATTTGATCCGGAGTTATTCCCAGAGGTCCAGGTGTCGACCCATCTATGCTGTTCTCTAGAGAGAGATTATGAGTCGGCCTCGAGGAAACACATAATGATCACCTACCATGCAGCAGCTGGGCAACGGTGTAGTAACACATGTAGATGGTCGAGTCACTCAGGGATTCCACCAAGAATTGTGGATCCCACGGCAACTCGGACCCCAAACCATACGTCCGCGCACACGCCCACTGATTCAGCCATGCAAGGGTCTTCTCGAATGAGTGGCGCGTCTCGGATTGGTACAACTCCATACCCTTGACCAATCTGCGTCTCTTGTGAGCGCAGTTGTAGAAGGATGTGAGCCACGTACCGCTCCGTCTCTGCGCGCCAGCTGGCCTCACCGTAATCCAAATACCACTGGTCCATCAGCGCGACGACGCACTCGTCCGTACTCCGGCTGATGACCAGCCCTTCGGGCTCTGCGTACGCCATCGCTAGCCCCGCCTCGATCATGGCCTGCCGGACACGGGGCTTCGCCTCCTCGACCTTCATGCCCTTGAACTCACCGACCAGCATGACACCATTATAGAAGCCCTCCTTGTACGCGATCTCTTTCGCCTCCGCCAGCTGCTTCACATCCTTCTGCGACTGGATCTTCATGCTCTTCAGCAGCGCGGGCGCGATCATGTCGCCGTAGTCCGGCGTGCTGATCACAGGAATGGGTGCGATGGCAGCCCAGGCCGCCTCGATACCATAGAAAGCGGGCTTTTTGACCAGGTCGGCCAGCGTCGCGCAGTCATCGGGCGAGTCGGACGGTACGGATGTGACAACACCGGTGCCCTTGGTAGGCAGCACATTGTCCATGGGCAGAACATACACCTCGGGGTTCAGCGCAAACGGCGCCTTGACGCGTGTCCCGACCAGCTTGGAGCCGTCTATTTCCAGCAGCTGATTGATGTCGCCCCGGGTCTTGGAGATGCCCTGGAATGCCATGTTGCGCGCGGCGCGGTACGTGCATACAAAAGCTTCGGTGTCGCTCATCGCAAAGACCCCGTATTTGATTGCGGTGCCGACGAAGCAGTTCGTTTGGCCGTACCTGCGAAGATGAGTGGAAAGTCAGACAATGAGACCGTTGTTGCGTACATGGTTTCGGGCCGCAGCGTAGCTGCGACCAAAAAGACCTTGCGGCCGCCGACCTTGCCCTCGATGAGGCCCTTCGCCTCGGCACCCCACTCGCACACCTCCATCTTGACAGCCGTGTACTCCTGCGGACCTAGGGCCTCGCCATCAGAGCGGTCATGGTCCATACATGGTTGACCGTCTTTCGGGCTGTAGATCGTGTAGCGTTCACCGAACTTGATCTTGCCCAGTTTGTGGAGTTTGTTCATCTGCCACCGCACAAAGGTATCGAAGTACGGGTTTGCGGGGGTGGTCAGGAACTTGCGCCGCCAGTCGATCCGCGAGCCAAAAGCGGTATGATCTTCCTGTGCGTAAGAACGTTAGTACAGGGCAGTGCGCACGCAGAATGGACGCATACGATCGCGATGGGAGGGAAGTGCTTCAGCCAATGTTGAGGGTCGGCGAAGAGTTTAATGTCGGCCGTCGGGATGTCGATGGATTGTAGGATTTGGAACTGATAGACGTGGCCTGTGGATTTGGCTTGTAGCTTGCCTTTCTTTCCCTTGGATTTGTCGACTGGCCCGTCTTTTACAACGACGGAAGCCGCCTCCTCTTTCTTTTCTGCCTCCTCATCCAGTTTTTGTTGTACTTGCTCGAAGTTTTCGAAATCTGGACCAAACATCTCCATCTCGCGGATAAGTTTGTCCGCGGACGCCTGAGATCCACCATTAAATTTATGGGTGTCTTGCTTGACCAGCATCACGCACCTTGATCGGCAGACCGGTTACATGGAATCCATGGGGGAACAGGACGCGCTTGCCGAGCAATCGCTGGTAGCCCGCCGCAAACTCGATCTTGGAGATGGTGAACGCGTGGCCAAGATGCAGGCTGCCGTTCATGTATGGGAACGGATAAGTCCCAAACCATTTCGGATATTTTTCGTGAATTTGTGCGAGGGACAGACCAGCCACGTCGGCGGGATCCGGGGGGCTGGTCTCGAAGATTTTTCCCTCAGCCCAGAATGCCTGGTACTTTTTTTCGAGCTCAACGAGGTAGTCTCGCTTCCCTGTCTTCACCACCGATGAGGAAGAGTCCAGCGACGGGGAAAAAATAGAGGTACCTTGGGGAGCTCGATGGGCTGTGCGTCGGAAGCCATGGTGGATCGCAGGCGTGCTATGAGCGGGCGTAAGATGGCAAACGGCCCTTTGCAAGGGCCTTTTATCGATGTGAAGAGAGTCAGATCGAGTCAGGTGCTGGTGTAGTGGTCCTAATTGGGCGGTGTCACGCCCAGCGCCTAATTTGGCACTCACCTCCTCCCAATGAGTCGCGGCGGATATGAACGCCTGCCCATGTACGCATTTTCCGCCTCTTCTCCCCGTAAACGTCTCTCATTCTCTCCCCCCGACACCATATCCCTCCCCCAATCAACTCCCAGGTCCAGGACTCACTCCCAGCAGTCCAACTGGCACCTCAAAACCCGCTCAGTGCTCACCCTCCTCAAGTTCGTGCTCCCAGCATCGCTCATCCTCCTACTTCTCGGCTTCTACCTCTATGAGCCTCACATCGAGCTCGCATTTTACTCCCGCACATGGACCCAGAACCAAATATTTCCTGTGCCCGCACTCTCCGGGTGTTTCGATGAGGCACGCGTCAAGGCGACGACGTACAACCTCACCGACGGCCTCCATGGCCCCCGACGCACAGAGGTGCAGGCGGGCATGTCCCTGCGCATGGGCATCGACTGCTACGACTTGGCTGGTACCATCCAGCCTCTCCCTAAAATGGCCACCGGATACGTCCCTCCAGACGCACGCACGCAATACCACACCTACTGGCGCAATGATCTGGCTGTGTTTGGTCCGCGCCAGGAGTGGATGCTCAAGTCCTTTTTCGCGACGCAGCACCTCGCGACCTCGCGTCTCGTGCTTTGGTCCAACGGAGACCTCACCCCGAACGAGATCCTCACCCGCTATCTCAACCGCTACCCCGACTCGTTCGCGCTCCGCGTCGTAGACATCCCGTCGTTAGCGCGTGGGACGGACCTCGAGGGCAGCCCGCTGCTCGTGCAAAAGGACAAGAAGGCCTGGGTTGACGGAGACCTCGTTCGGCTGCTCCTGCTGTGGAATTTTGGCGGGGTCTGGGTCGATATGGACTCGTTGCTTACGCGGGACCTCGACCCGCTCCTTGAGCACGAGTTCGTGACCCAGTGGGACTGCTACGGTGTGTACCCCCTCCCTCTCCTCCGCACGCCCGCTCACCGCCCGCAGACAAACTCTACCAGCCGCTCAATGGCGCGCTAATGCGCTTTAAGCAGCACTCGCCGTACCTCTGCGAGGCCTTCCACATCATGGCGACCGCCGACGCCCCGCGACCGGGTAGCACCGACTGGGGCTCTCTCCTCTACCTCAAGCTATGGCGTGCGCTCGTCGCCGGGGGCGTCCCGCCGTTCAAGGTGCTCCCGTTCTGCTTCAGCGACGCACGCTCGTGCCGCCTGGATAACCGCCTCCCCGACCCATTCACGCCCGATGATACGCGCGGGAACCGCATGGGCATGTGGAACGGCGGCATGGACGCGCGCGGCAAGCTCGACGGCGCGCTGCAAAAGGTGTTTGGGGTGCATCTCCACAACCAGTGGGACAAGGCGTTCCCTGACGGTGGATGGGTTGACCGCCTGCTGCTCAAGGGCTACGACAGTCGGCTGCAGACCTAATTAGAGCCTCCTTAAATTTAATCTTATTAATTTCGGTTCTTAATGGATTTTTTTTGCTCTGGACCTTGAAGCGTTTATTTGGCCAGAGTCTCGAAATCAAACAACGCCGTGGCTGTGTGCCCGATCCGAAATTCACCGCACACACCACCGACTTTATCTGCAACGATGAGGCCCTCCATTGCCCGCTTAGGCGACATGCCTGGACGTGCGTTATTTCACATCATGTAGAGAGCAACTACGCTAACGCATTCTGGGCAGCCAAGGTCTATGTAAGTACTTCTCAACATTTCGGTTCGCTCAGCTGGAAATTTCGCTATTAGCTCCAGTGGTGGGGTGACCAGAGCGGCCAGAGGCAAAAGGGCGTCTATCAATACAGTGTGTTGCCATTCTTCACCCAGTAATGCAGCTCGTTCACCGAGCTCCCAGCCATCTCGCCATACCAGTCCAAGGCGGCGCCCAACATGTTCCGGAGCTACCTTTTCAACGGCATCCGGCGTCTGTCTGTGTACGCCCTACCCATTCTAATTCCGTCGGGAGTCTGTGCGTGTTCGGTCTGTTCGTCTACCATATTGAGGGTGCTAATCCCGTGTCAGACTACTATGTGTGGCAAAATGCCCTCAAGGACTACGAGTGGAGGAACAGCAAGGCGGGTGTCCTTGCTTTGGCCGAGCACGAAGAGCAGTAAATCTCCACACGCACACAGTAGCACCAATCAACGCATGACGCCTCACAAAACCGTGTCTAATAATTTAAATGTGCATACATACAACAGACATGAGGGAGCAAAGTAAACTACGTCTTTTTCTTTTTGGACGGTCTCTTGGCCGCCGATGCAGAACCAGAGGGCGTAGAGGGACGGGACTCTTTCTTGACGTCGTCCATGGTGCGTTTCTAAGAATTTGTTCAGAAAATAAGGGTTGTGAGATAGACCTGATACCCACCTTGCCCTTGGCTCCCTTTTTCGCCTCTTCAGCCTGCTTCGTCTCCGCCTCCTTCTCAATCATTCCCAAGAGGGTGTTACACCGTCTCTGAAGTTCCTGAGGAGACCGGCTCTTGAAGAACCAGTCGAATCTAAAGACCGGGAATTCCGTGATGTCCTTCTTTATCCGCTCATACACGTCGTCTGCTTGCATGCCGTAGTGGAAGAGGCGGCAAAGGAGATATCGGTCCTCTTCTTCGCTATACACCTTGCCTTTGGTAGTTGGATAGTTCAGCTCCAACTCCTGCATCGGATATCTGACTGAGGACACTTTCTCTCCCAGAAGGTACTCGAGGTTGTCACGCTTGGTTCGTTTCGTCTCTCCGTCTTGAATGCGTGTAGCGATCCTGGGGTATTCTGTTGAATTCCAGTCAGCGCTTTCACACAAGATAAAAGAACTCGAACCTTGCAATGTCTTCCACTTCTTTTCAAACGTGCGGTAATACTTTTCGACATCCGCAGGCGTCTTTTCTTGTATTTCAGCAGCATAAAGCTCAAAAGTTTGCCCCCTGCAGCGATGTCAGTTGGAAGAGAACGGAGATGAAAAGAGGACCTACCATCCATGCGACTCCAGTGCACGAATAAACTGCTGAAAATCGCGACGACTCCAATCGGGGAAGCCTTGTTCAACATATTCATCCTTCTTTGCAATCTCCTCTTCTGTCAGAGGCTCCGCTGCATCATGGCCAGATCAGACCGAGCACTGGAGACCATGGGATAACCAACCAGTATCAATGAATTCCTGGGCGGCTACCCGCTCTTCTTCAAGCCGCTCCGGCGTGTCTTCTGGGGCCGTAGACTCGCGTACGGTAGCTGCGATAGCGTTTAGACGCTGCGCAGGGTTCAGTTTCCAATTTTCGGGTGAAAGAAATTAATGTACCTTGTGCACGGCGAGTTCCCGTTCTTGCAGCACAGACAGTTCTGCCGGGAAGAACTGGAAGTCTTGACTACAAATGTATTGAGTCCGGGAGTAATTTTGTGGTTCTGATCAACGTACACTTGGACCTGCTTGGGGGCACGGGGGAGCTTGGGTCCTTTCTCGGTTTTAACCGGACCGGTCCGCATGGCATCCTTGAAATAACTGTCAACCGAATAATTCGATTTGCGCTCTCGCTTAGATAAGGAGAGGAGATTGAAGTTGAGGGCTTTGCGTTGCTAAAATAGAGCTTGAGCATGAAGAATACAATAGATTGTGGACCCACCCCCGTTCTAAAATCTTCGCCTTCCCATTGTTGAACTGATGCTTCCGACTTGAAGTTGCTTAGATCTTCGAGGTTGAGACCCTCGTACTTGCTATTGAGTACTACGGTACGCTCCTCTCCACGCTGAATAATGGCGTCGATGTCGTCGTTGATCAACAACCTGGGTGGGAATGTAAGCTAAAAAAAATGCCACTCATGTACAAGTCAACCTACTCTTCAGATGAGTTGATGATTTTGTCTGCCCCATGTGTAATCATATCGAGGAGGTCGTCCTTGTTCGCAGCTACATTAAAAGAAGATGTTACGATGGAAATGAAGGCGCGGATAGGTAGAACTTGCCTTTCGACTGCTGTGTCCGACCTTGCTGAATGACAAGCTGATCCAAACGCAACTTCTGTGCGGCGCGTTCAAGCATTCGTTCCTCAACGCTACCCTCCGTGATGAATCTAAACACATAAACTTGCTTTGTCTGGCCAATGCGATGTGCGCGATCCATGGCTTGCAGATCAGCCTGCGGATTCCTAATACAGGGGTCACGGATGCAACGAGAAGAGCTAGAAGCGGGCGCACCAGTCACTGTCATATAAAACTACGATATCTGCTGTCGTCAAATTGATCCCCAATCCACCCGCACGAGTGGTAAGTAAAAAGATAAACTTTTCGCTATCAGGCTTGTTGTACTCGTCGATAGCAACAATCCGGTCATCGTGGGCCGTGCTTCCGTCAATACGGCAATATTCTGAGGTCCAGATGAGCACATGTATTACGAGGCGGTTGTGAACCTACTGTACTGCCGGAAGAGACAATAATCCTCCAAGATATCGAGGACACGGCTCATCTGACTAAAGATCAGGACACGTGATCCTTTTGCTTTCATCGATTCAAGGAGTTTGTCGAGGATGAGCATCTTGCCAGAGTTTTGAACAAGATGTTCGTCGGTTGTGTACGGAGGGCCAGGTTCCTGAGCATACTCAGCGCCATCCGTGACCATTCCATAGCATGTACTTACAGCGCCGTCGAACAGATAAGGATGGCATGTAACTTTACGAAGCTACCAAAACGACATCAGAACCGGTTTGATAATAAAATCACATCAATCAGACCTGCATGACCATGTTCATTAACCGTGTCTTGCCCTCTTTCTTTCCGGTTAATCCTGTGGCACGCATCAAGCGTTGAAGGTGTGCATGAAAGGGAGTTCCTACCGTTGACAGCATCGATGTCCTTTTCTAGTACTGACCGATACCATTTCCGCTGCATATCCGTCAGCCCGACGTAGATGTTGATCTCCTTCTCTGTTGTTATATATGAATGTGCGAGCTTAGCGGAGACATGAGGGAACTTACTGGGTAAAAGACCTTTCTCCACGTCTGCCTTGACCCTCCGTAGTAAGAACGGCCGCAAAATTTTGTGAAGCGCTTCTACAATCTTCTTGCTGTTTTCCTCTTCTTTATCTGCTCCGTCATCATCCTTGTGTAGGAAGCTATCCAAATCTGCATAGTCGACGAATATCTCCGGACAGATGAAGTTCAACAACGCAAACAGCTCTTTCAGACTGTTTTGCAATGGTGTCCCGGTAATAAGGAGACGGCCGCGAGATATGAAGGCCCGCACGATCTGTGACAATATCGAGTCGACATTCTTTATGCGATGCGCCTCGTCGATCACAATGTACTCGAAAGAGAATTTTTTGAGGGCAGATTTCTCGATTAGACAGATTTCATAGGATGTTATGCAGACTTCGAAATCTTGAGGAATAAGTCGGTCGGCGATGATCTCTGCACGTTCCTCCTTCGTGCCGGTAAGGAGAACGACGCTAAATTCGGGTGACCACCGACCAAATTCACGAGCCCAATTCTGTAACGTTGATTTAGGGACAACAATCAGATGAGGGCCATTGATTTCCCGGTGGAATTTCAAGTAGGAGAGGAAGGAGATTGTTTGGAGCGTCTTCCCAAGACCCTGCATAGCGGTTAGTGAGTTTGAGAGCATGTGAGAGACAGCCGCACCATCTCATCAGCGAGGATGCCGTTTAAACCGTTATGATGGAGTGAGACCATCCAATTCAGGCCTTGAATTTGGTATGAACGCATCTCGCCTTTAATGACTGTTGTGTCGTGGTCAGTTTCCAAATTTTGGGGATAACGGCCACATTACAGTTAGGCGATGTTTCGAAAACGTAAGGCTGGTCGGTGCCATCGGCGGCAGCTTCGCCGTCCTTGAGCAGCTCCTCGTCCTCTTCCTTTTCAGACTTGCGATGACGAGCATTCGAATCTCTGAAGGGAATATTCACGAAGGTAATTTAAAATAACTGGTAAAAAGACGTACGCAGGTTTTTTACGCCCGCGACCCTTTGGCTTTGGTTGGGAATCCATCATTGCCGCGTATTCTGGATCCCGAGCACGCTAAAGATGTAATAAGCACCGAAGACAGTTCGAAACAGATGGAACTAACCTTAATATCGACGAAATGTTTGAATAATTCTGTCTGGCCGAGCAGGTAGGAGTATCGCTTCACAGCATCCGCGACCTGGACGGAAAGGACGCGTTAATACTTTAAAAAACGCTCAGAGCAAAGCACACCTTTGCTTTGTCCATCTCTTGGCGCTTCACCTGCAGCTTTCCTTCTGCTGCCCTCCGCTTTTGGGCCTTCTTCTGATGCTCTGTAGGCTTTTTTGCGGCAGATGTGCTCGGTTGTGCATAGTCCTCCTGCAAAAGGTGTGTTCGCCACATGTGCGAGATACTCAGGTATTCCGAGCAGCGCACCTCATCTTCTTGGGGTTCTTCCTCAGCATTGCTCGCAACTTCGTCGTCGTATTCACTTTCTCCGTCGGCACCCTGACTCGGCTAGGAAAGACATGAGCTTCGAGTGTCCGAATGCGAATGGGTGGGCTATATACCTGGCGGGAAACAATGTTGCTCGGAACGACATCGCTGAGGATATCCTCGTCGGGTGAGAGCTGAGTCGAGGTGTTAGAGCGCGAATGCTGGCGAAATGGTGGACATACATCCATAGTTGGTGGTAATGAATAAAGTCACTAAACGCGACTGTCACGCGTGACAATCGCCTCAACCAAACAGAGCCCAACAATATTCTGGCTTCTCAGCACTCTGTTGAACGACTCCCTGATTGAAAGCTGGCCACTTCCCGCACCAGGGGGCTTCTTTCGCTGAACTGCTGGTAACCGGCATCTAGTGTACTGCTCACTCCAAACTCTTGGGTGATACTTGACTGGCAATGAGCTAGTGATGAGTAGGGTAGTTGTCTGAGCTGGAACAGTTCCTCCTCCCAAAAATCCAAAGCATGTCGATGACGAACAGTGGGAACTCGAAAACAGATCAGCTATTGCCTTCGATTCCACGTGTATGCAGAATTGCAATCGCAAACGCAGGTTCTACCTAGGGAGCTCATGCCCTCTTGTGACGGTCTTTTCCGATTCGGGTACTCCCTTCCTTGAAGAATCATATCTAAACTGGAACGAATGGATTGACCTATGCACAGGTAATCTGCTCTGCTTGCCGTACATTTATTCTTTGCATCCACCTTAGCTGTCGCAGACTCGGAGAAATTTCTTCGCCCCTTGCCCCTCCATATATGCACTCCTAACCACTCGATCCGCGATAGCTTGCATTATATGGCCGGTATCGCGCTCCTATAGTCTCCTATGGATCGAGACTTTTAAGGCGAATTTTTCCCTGTTTCTCGACGTCCCGCGTTATGCAGGCTACCCACGCTCAATAACCTCGAGTGAGCTCTCTACAGCTCCTCTCAATTATCTATGCTCATCTTCTGCGCACAGTAGTTACACGACCCCACGCTGCGGCGATGGAACTACTTTTGCACTTACGTAATACTCAGTTACACCGGGAGGGACTACAACTTGGAGAAACACACAGGCAAGTTCTACGTTAAAAATTTGGCGGGACCTGACCTTTTCTCCTTTTTTCCCCTTGCACTTCAGGGTGGCGGCGCAACTCAAGAACTTTTTCATCGTGTAATCCAAGTCAACAGGGATCACTGGGGTTTGCCTGTGGATTTCTACGCTTCTGATTGCGTCGTCCACTAGCCATAAGTGTCGGCAGTAACGCAGTCTACCGCAGAGAGGCTTTGAAAGAGGTCGGTGGCACTGCGGAGATCAGGTACGTTGGTTCAATTTTGGGAGCTCTTCATGAATTCATCGCATCCATTTAGCCATTCCGAGGACGTTCACACCGGATTTTTCGCGTTGACCCGCGGCTGGCGCCTCAAATACATTCCTCTCCCGCTCGCATGCGGCATTTCGCCAGATACAGCCAAAGCGTACTTCTCGCAACAGGCAAGATTGCATAACCCAACTCTCCATGGCTAACGCAAGTTCTCAGATGCGGTGGTGCGCTGGCTCAACAGCGCTTCTCTCGAGCGCTTCATTCTGGACATCGAAACTCACCGTCATTCAGAAGTTGTGCTATTTGACTGGGAACCGCCTCTGCCGTCTTGCTTCTCGTCAATCCCCTGCCTGGACTGCTCATGTTGGCGTTGAAACCCGAACATGTCAACTTCATCAACTTCGTTTTCGTCATACCAGGTGAGCAACTGCACGATGCTATTCAACTTGAAACTCATGGAACTTAGCCATGATTTACTCTTCCATCGTCTTCCGACTGTGGTCCCGTCAGGTCGATCGGTCCCTAGCGCTGACGCTCATGTTCTCGCTCTCCAGAGCTACAATTTCAACGTCAACTTCGTCTACGTAATTCAGCAGTCGGTCCCTTTCCTTGATTAATATTGTCGCTTACTTGGGCACAGATACGCCTACCTTATGGCCATCAAAGACAAATTACTTGGTACCACTGCCATCTGGGTTCCGTCCGGTGATCTCAAAGCGCACGAGGGCGTCGGCAAAGCCAAGGGCGGAAACAACAAATATCGGAACAGCAGAATATTATGCGCGTTGTCGACTTTCCATGTTTTGCAAGGGTTCCGTTGGTATAATTATCTTCCTTCGATGATTCTCGACGCAATCACAATCTTCATTTCGTTCCGCTTCATATGGTCTACCTAGATTTTATTTGCCTACATTTTGGAACCCTCACATTCTTTGGTTTTTTATCTGGATGAACATACACGGCGTAGGATTACCCTGGTTTAATGCGTGGATACTTTAGTATCTGGGTTCTAGGACATCGGGAAATTTCTCCACCCCGTCTGTGCCTGGATACGAAGTATTCCGGGTCTTCAGAAATGTATGTCTGTAACGAGATAGGCAAAAATCGCCTTATATAGTAAATCCACAAAATAGGAGCGGACCGCCCGGGCCGTTTGATAACACGTGATCAAGGTTCTTTCTTTCCCTTTTCTTGACTCTGTGGCTCCATCCTGCTTGTCCTTTTTGAACATGGCACATGCAACTACCGCCACACAAGCTTCCATGGCCGCTAATACAGACACGCACATCGCGACTATGCCACGGGGAGCTCGTATTCAAGTTCCATGTGTACAACTACGATGAGAGCGAGCACTTCAAGTTCGACGTCAGCGGCAGGCCTGGGGGTGGGTGTACCCACCGCCAACACAGTGTCAGCGTGGTCCAACAGCGGAGGCTCATGGCAAGCTTTGCTGCACCTGAAGCAGATGTGTTGGAGAGAACCGTGTGAGCACACCGACTGCGTCCTCGCCCGGTGGGTTCGGCGGCCTGGGCTTCAGCAGCATCAGATTTGGTACCGGCTCCAGTGGTGGCGATCAGGGGGGTGGCTTCGGTGTGGGGAGTAGCTGGCAGGCTTGGGAGGGCAGCCGCGTTGCTGCTGGGTGATGACGTGGGGCTGGGATCGGCAGGCATCCCGGCGCCTCATATGTGCTCACCCCAAGGCTAACACGGCACAGTGATATTGAGGAGCTCGGCCTGCCACATTTGTGCCATGTCGTGAAGAACGGGCCAGCACGACTTGGGCTCAAATTACTTTGTCTCCAGCATTGATGTGTCCTTTTCTACGTCGCTCGCCACGTACATCAGCTCCTTCACCTCACCTACGCAATTGAGGGTTCAACCGTGTAGTTCTTCTCAATGCACACATGCGGAAGATGTACAATGGCTGCTACTGCTGCTTCAACGCCTTCTCGTGTGTTTGTCAACATCAAAATCCCCGGCGGTGTGAACACGCATGTGGTGGACCTGCGGGATGAACGGTGTAAGGAATTATCATGCGTATATTTCATTTCGTTTGCTTTTAAATCTCTCGCTACGATTTATGTACATCATGTGATTAGATTAGTCATCCGCCAGCACGGATGTGGAATCTATCTACACTTTAACCCAAACCAATTCACCTGTCCCTCAAGATATTCTCGTCGAGACGCTCCAAGCAAAGGGAAAAGGGACCGGGTGACTTTGAACGACATCTATTGGACTTCGTTCGTTGATCCTTCCGCTCTCAGTCAAATATTTGCGAGAGTTGAAGCACAGTGCTGTGGTGTCAGGATATCCTGCTCCTAGCTGTGCTTCGAGGTTGGACCGTGTTCCGGGGTCTTTACCACCTTATAAAGCTACTAGCTCGCCAGGTACGTTACATCTTTAGATTCCACTGACCCGCTCAACAGAGCCTTACAAACGGCCTGTGTTTTGCTTTATCTGATACTTCAAAGTCTTGTATGGTCTAGACATGAAGCTACATCTTTATTTCAGGTCTATGCAGAGACAGTGAGGGTTTTTTTTTATGACATTGATGTCTACTGTGTAGCTCGTAAGTAAGTTAAAGGGGTAATAGAGAACTTTCTGCAAAGGGCACCTCCAGTGAATAGCTGTGTCAGATATGTGATCTTAAGCTAGTCAGGTAAGCAATGGTGTTCTTTTTTTGCTTGTTGGAAGAAGTTGCTTGTGAGTATGGATTTACTTAGAAGCGTCTGTGATTACCTGATGCTACTTCAATGCTCTACGGCTCCGGTCTTGCCTGGGGCCGTATACTTCTGTTTCCCTGTGAAAATCGGCAGTATCCAGGCGCCGCCCGGAGGGCAATATCCTTGGAATAAAAATCTTGTACCCCGTGACTTTCCCTATAAGGCAATTCTCTCACGTATGCCTCGGAACACCCCGCCGATTAAGTCCGATGGTCCCGCAAGGTCCCACAACATTAATTGTGCTCACCTGTTTTGTGACAATGAATATGGTTTCCTTCATGCTGCAACTCCATATGGTTCTGAATTAAAGGATTGGTGGATCGTGTTTGCACCTAGGCCCAAGAAGTCAATTCAACTCTGATACTGGGGGCTTCATGCAATTGAAAGTGTCCCTGGTGAGTCGGTGGTGTGTCAAATTCTATTGATGGTGTACTTGCCCCGTTATGTCTGAGTTTTTGTATTCGTTGGATATGGCCCTGCCGGGCGGAGCCTGCATACCCCAGTCGTTCATTGCAAGAGTGTTTTAGATGACGGGGGCAGAACTTATTATTACCAGCAAAAAGAAAATGGTAGACCGCCTGCCTGCAGTCATCACCGCTGTCGACGTCCAACTCAACGCATGACATGGAATCTCATTAAATGCTCTCAGAAACAAGCAGTAGGTCTCATCCAGTCCTTCCAACATCCCTCAAGAGCACTCTTCCGCATCTCCCAATGTTCACCTACTATCTATTCTCGTACTTTGGATCAACACTCTATGAATGTGGTCAAGATTCAGTTTATCGCCAATGGCACGCCAGAGTCATTTATCATGGACTGACCATCATTGTAAGAGAACAGTGAGGCTCTTCGTCAGAATAGCTGCTGTAAACCACCACTAAGCCTAGAGATGTAGTAGATTTGAATTAATTAGAGCTTGCCAATGAGGTTGTCCAAATGGCAAACTAGGAAAAAAAAGTCAAAAAAAAAAAAACATCTGCGTAGCGACGGTGAAGTCGAAGGATCAAGACCCCCCCCCCAAAAAAAAAAAAACGAGAGCAGGATTCGAACCCAGGACGCGCCGTCGGCAAAGATGAATTACCAAATAAGGCAATTCTATCTAAATGGGGACGGATTTTGCAAATTTTTTTCACACAGGAGACCCGGATACTTTAGTATCCAGGCATTATAATTCCAAGGTTATGGCCCTACCGGGCGGTGCCTGGATACCCTGGTTGTCTCAACCTGATCTTCAAGTTGCCTTGAAATGAACTAAATCATACCTCCCGTGTGACTCCTCGTTGCACTGCAAAAATGAGATACTACACCTCTGTCTTACCTAGAGACTACAGTCTAGCCCAGAGCAGCTTCTCTTCACATTTTTTTCTTCCTCTCAGGACCTTCAGGATTATATGTGTTACAGTTCTACCAGGCCCCTTGCCAGGCCCCTCCATTTTTTTTAAGCCACTGAATTACAGTAACCATGTTGAAGTCGAAGCCGTCGGGACGTTGTTGTGTATGAAACAAGCAGTGGAACTCCTGTATTTGATGCACAAACAATGTCTAAATATTCAGTATATCCGGGCCGGAGTTTCCTTGTCAACAAACCATTGTGAGCCATTTCTCTCCTGATACAGGACCCAGACTGAGAAGACAGAACAACTTACACGGTGCACCCAGCTCAGCATTCCCGAGTTGATAACTGTGTCTGCTCTGAGAAAACACTGGTGAAAAATCCTGATTAGCTGGAGTTTGACATTCAAATTCAACATTTTTTTAAAAAGTGACCAGGCTTCCACCACCGACTCAGACTTCCAACAAATCCCAAACTGAGGAATATTCACCATTAGCAATGCTGTGACACTGCCTGAACCCCATATGCTGCATCCCGAGTTTCATCCATGTTGAGTGTTTGAGGAGGATCCCCCCAAATTGATCTGCCGACGTTTCTCATCTCGGCAGCATGCAAGGGTAGGTCTAGTAGTAGGTGGTAGATGTGCGTCAAGTAAACTGAGGGAAAAGTGTAAATGGTTCACAGCAAAGAGCAAAGAGTCACTGCGTTCCGGGCCCCCGTAGCTGAACCTTGCCTATGTTCGTCTACGAGGTCGTACTTGACGTCGAGGGTCTTCTACCCCTTAGTCTACAGGCAAAATGTGTTGATGTTCGTAAGTTCGGCTACGAGGTTGTACGCCGTATAGCCGCACATCTTCTATATCGGTCTACATTCTCCCACGTGTGTCTACATTGGGTCGACAAACCTCGGCGAACCTTGGCACATCTCATTTCTCTCATGCCAACGTCGCACCAACATATTTTTTGAGCTTCAAATTTTATATATACCTCCTACAGCCCACCTTAGTCTACACCGGGTAGACCAACGTAGACATATCTCTGCAGATGTAGACCAAGATCAAACACTGTGTCTACGTGTGTAGACACATAACTGTGGCTATGTCTCCATCTACAGATGTAGCCCAACCCTTAGGCTACGAAGGGTCAGAACACAATGAGTATGTCCCCAGGGGCCAGACAAGAGTAGCATAATCTACTAGAGTCATCTCTGGATCTTGAAATATTTTCATAACCTCCCCAAAAAAGCTCCTTCTACAACTTAAATGCAATGCATTCATCATCATTGATGGGGATCAAAATATTGGATACCTTCCTAGAATGATTATAGGATAGACATCAATGGAGGCCAAAGGTAGTCAAAGATTCAAATTGAGTACTTATAATTACAGGTGTTGAGGACAAGGTTGAGAATCATGAGGTTCAACATCGATGGTATACAGGCGCAATCTGGAGTCATAAAGCATTGATGTAGTATGAGTCAGGCAAAGTAGTCGTAAAATAAATGCCATTGTATGTCTAACTATTTGAGCTTAGCTACAAGCTACATGCTGTAGACTCTGGCCACCAGATGTCAAATAAACCGGGAAGAATTGAGCTGCATATAAATCAACCTAGCCACCTCTAAAATTGTCAACCATATAGAGAAGAAACTCAAAAAATAAAACTCAAAAACAAACTCTCAAATTCTGATGCTGGAACTCAAACTGAACATGATTTCTTTACCAGGCAAAGAAGTACACAACCTCCATTTAGCCTTTGACTCAAACTCTGCGTGAAAATGTTGCCGCCCACTCTACCGTGGCAGCAAAAAATAATGCAAATGGGGTTTGGTGTAAGGGTTTGTTGACTTGGAACTCAAACCCGAGCTGAAGTTGACCAAGTTCTATTATAGACTCAGAGAGCGTCAGCGTTTGGGTAGAGTTTCGTCCCCCAAACACTATCGCTCTCAAAACTAAACAACTACAAATAAGTATTTGTAATAGTAGCTAAGTAAGTGCGTGGGCCCAAGGACATATCCTTGGGCGTGGTGGGCATCCTATTAACACCCCCCCCTCCTGGACAAACATTTGTCCGTCTATTCAAAGTCCAGCAAATCGTCGTTAGGGTCGCGGTCCGCTTCGTCGAGTACTAATGGTCGTATATTCTCCAATAGTGTCGAATCAGAACTAGCGTCGCCCATGAGTGAGTCCTCGCCATTATCAGTACCATCCTGGCCGGCCGCCTCGTCAGCGGGGTTCTCGACCTCCTCGCCGTTATGAGCCGAATGATCAGTATTAGGCGCTTCGGGCAATATTTCCGTCCCAGGGTTTGTCCGTCGATAATCGTCACGTAAATCCCCGAAGTTGAGCCCCTCCCAGGCGGTGACATTCTCTGCAGATAGACGTGCGAGGTCGTTCGTGGTTTGGGGAAAACCCGAGGAGAAGTTGATAGCAGTTAAGTCGGCGCGGTTTTCAGCCACGTTGCGTGCGGCGCGGGCAAACGACCCCAGTGATAATAATTCGATCGATGCATCGATGCCAATACCATGGGTTATGTACCACACGGCGACTTGGGCATGGTTCATGTGTTCGGCGTCGAAGGGGTACTGACCCAGTGGTTCGTTGTCCGCAACGTATCCTCCCAGTTGAGCGAGGCGAAGATAGTACCCCGGAATCGAAAATAACTCCGCAGATATCCGCATAAACTCGCTATGTTGTAGTGGCGCTTCACGGCGGTTTGGAGCCAGACTCATGATAGTGTTGACAGCAAGAACATCGCCCGAGTGAGGGATGGCGTGATCCGATGTAGGGAGTATGCCCGCGCTGGTGCGCATTCCACGAGGCCAACCGGATGCGGGCCGGTTTGCATAGAAGTTTATCGCATCGGCGAGAGTCCCGCGGGTCGATGTCCTAATGGATGTGGTTTCGACTGTGGGCTCGTCGCTTGGGTCGGCTCGTTCTATAGGCTCGGGACTCGCAGGGGATGTCCCAAGGAAGTTGGGTCCTTGTAGTGCAGAGGATGGTTGGTCAATCTCGTCCAACGCCGCACGTAAATCGTCGAGGGCGCGCGGTTGCAAAGTGGGTGCGCTGCCGCTTTGAGTAGTGTTAGAAGCGGGAATGGTCGTGTCAACCAGCATGTCCGCATTCGATGCCGGGGACTCAGGCACTGGGGCAAGTCGAGTTTGTTCCTCGCGTTCC
The DNA here is from genome assembly GCA_029281795.1 of Mycena crocata. NCBI lineage: Eukaryota > Fungi > Basidiomycota > Agaricomycetes > Agaricales > Mycenaceae > Mycena > Mycena crocata. Next base: position 41,455 of record JARJCP010000096.1, on the reverse strand, counting down.
CATTCAGCGCGGTCTCGGAGTCCTCGAAGAATGTAGTCCTGGTGTCGTAGTATGTACGACTCTCCTTCCGAGCGCCAAGTAGTAGGATCCCCGCTGTATGAACGGAGTATCCAGCTATAATATTCACGGGCATAAGGGCACCCGGCGAGTAGCCACAATTCGAAGTTGACGGCTTCCGACAAGGTGCGTATCCTTGTCCCATGCCACGGCCCTACCAACGACTCTTCTGTAGAGCGAATTGGGTGCGGGGCATTGCGCTGACGCGTCTGCTTGTAGATGGCGCGGCCTCTGCGTTCCCGCTCCAATTGAGGGTAGTCGGGATTCGGCGGTGGGATAACTTCTGGGAGATCCCCGCCGTCCGATGGTCGAGGGAATTGAGGGTGGCCGTTAAATTGAACGGCACCGGACACATCAGGCGTGGGTCCATACATCCGAGCACGAAGGTCTGGAACAGATCTCGTTTGCTCGTGGCGGTCTCTTCGATCACGGTCGCGCGCCTCTTGGGATTGCTGGCGCCGTTGCTCTCGGAATCGATCAACTTGTTGACTATAAGCACTGCGAATATCCGTGCGGTTTGAGAACCGGTTACGATCGCCAAAGTCACTACGGTCATCGTTGCGCGACGATCCCGCGGTAAAGGATCGTGATCCTGAACTCCTATTGGAGCCTGTGAAATTGTAACGCGGGTTAGTACTAGTATTAGTTACCCGCGGAATGGAGGACGTATCCTCAGTTGCAGGTCGTTGTGATGACGGACCTGAAGACGATACAGGGATGGAGGGAGGAGGAGATTCCTCATTTCCATCGCTTGGGGGGCCCATAGGCTCGCCCTCGGAAAACGGTGGAGGTGGTATCTCAAGGGGAACTCCTTGTTGTGGGACCCAGGTCGGATTGGCTGGGCTCCCGTCAAAGTAACCAACGCGAGGGTGTCGATAGAAGAATTGTCCTAGGTGAGTACGCGACTCGATCCAATATTTGCTGTCTTTCCATCGACGCGGGGAATTCATGGTCCCAGAGGGTAGGAGGGAGTGTTGCACAGAAGAAACCCAAGACTCTACACTTGAATACATTGGGAAAAGGAACGTGTTGGCGCACTCCCATGAGATTGTCGATCGGGGTCCTGGTAATCTTGATTATCGGCATCAATAAACCAATCAATCAATTTAGGACCTGGCGTGGGAGATCTTGCCACTTTTTGACTCCGTGCACCATCAGGTAATCATCAAGAGCCTGTGCCTCACCCATTTGACGAGGTGTTTCCCAGGTGTAATCACCTGCGGTCCATTTCACGCGTAATCTCAGTGAGCGGTTACTTGTCCACTCATGGGTAACAATTTCATCGATATACCACTCTTGGTCATCTGGCATACCGAAATCGTAAAACCGATTGGCTTCTCGGCTCGGAAAGATTGTCGTATCGTTAGGTTCGTGAGCCCGAAGTAGAGAAGCATGGAATGTAGGGTGATTTCCACGTTTGACCAGGTCAGATGATAGCTCCAAAGTGTACGTGGAACTGTTCGGATTTGCCGTGGTAATTTTGAAAGGTCCAATGAATTTGGGGGCGAGTTTACGAGCTCGCCCTTTGGGTAGGTTCAGATTCTTCGTAGACAAATAAACCATTGAACCTTCGTCGTAGGGAATTTCAGCCCTACGGCGCTTGTTAGATTGATGCGTCGAGTTTACTCGAGCTTCGATAATCGCGTCATGGGCAATGGTAATATTTGCCAGTGCCGAATTGACGAAATCACGGACACCCGGGAGCTCCGTCTTAGCCTCCCAGGTATTAAATATTTTTGGTACGTAACCATAATTTAATTCAAATGGAGCGAATCCAGTTGATGCGCTTATGCTAGAGTTAATGGCAAACTCTGTCATGGGCACATGGTAAACCCAATCGCGTTGTGTCGGATCAACCAATGTGCGGAGAATTTGAGAAACGTTCCGAATAGCCCGCTCAGAGGCTCCATCCGTCTGCGGATGGAATGATGTTGACATCATTAATTTGGTGCCGGTAAGTCGATGGAGTTCTCGCCAAAATTTTGACGTGAATTTAGAATCTCTGTCTGACACAATCGAGGTCGGAACCCCGTGAAGACGGACTATGTCGCGAACGAATGTCCACGCCACATCCAGCGACGTGTCAGTAACACGAAGAGGTGAGAGCGAAACCATATTTGTGAGGCGGCAAATTACCACCAACAAATAGTCATAACCCAGGCATTTTGGGAACGGACCTACAAAGTCCATACCGACTGATTCCCATGGGCAAGTCGGAATAGGTAATGAATGTAACAATCCGATCGGTTTTTGGGTTTGGGATTTAGCCATGTCGCAGGCTCCGCAGCTCTTGCAAAACTTTTCAATTTCGATGCCCATCTTGGGCCACCAATACCACCGACGGACGTATCCAGCCGTGCGAGTGTCTCCAAGGTGACCAAGTGTGGTGTGAGCTTGGTCCAAAGCCAGTTCGGTGAAGAAGCGTTTAGTCCCTTGACGAGGAACATGCGGTAAGCATAGGCACCTAACCCCTTCACGATTGTTGATATAATATAGATTGTCCGTTTTGGTGAACTGCGGAAAAGCTGAAGGGTTTGCAACGATCTTGGAGTAGAACGGGTCTTGCGCGTAAGCAGCCGCTAAGTCTGAGGGGAACTGTGTGTCCCCTGCTAATAATATTTCGTTAGGTGGTTTTGCGGCCAACGCCTCCTCAAGCGTTACGGAGGAAACATCTCTTCCTTCGTATTTCATCTCCTCAGCATGATCATGTAGCTCTTGAGCCTCGATAATTCGGTCTTCTACCGGGTGTTTAATCCGGCGGGCCAGAATGACTGGATCTTCTTGTCGCAATTCCTTCTCTCGAAGCCGAGTCATGTGCTCAAACTCGGGGTCAAGTCGAACGTCGGCATCGACATATTCATGAGGGAGGTATATATCATCGGCGCCATCGTTTTCGTAATATCGAGATAGGCAGTCGGCGACTTTGTTTTGAGCTCCTTCAATGTGAGTGATTTCGAAATCAAACCGGGACATATATTCATCCCAGCGAATTAAGCGACCATTCATACCATTTCTGGCTGCAGTCTTAACACTTTCGAGCGCTTTATGGTCGGAGGCGATTCGAAATCTCCGACCAATAAGTTTATCCTCCCATTTGAGGAGGGATTCAATTACGGCCAGTGCTTCTTGCTCATAAGTTTTATATGAACGCTGAGCAGAAGTGAACTTCTTAGACAGGAAACCCGCTGGTCTACAGGTTTTCCAATCTGGGCCTTGGCCATACATTGCACCAATTCCTACCACCGACGCGTCGCATACTATCCAGATTGGGTCTGGATTGTTTGGATCGATGGGCTTGAGTATAGGCGTTTTACGGACAATGGATTTAATTCGGTCAAGACATAACTGATGGAAATTGCGCCACACAAACGGTTGACCACCTCGACATATTGATTCGAGGGGAGAGGTGAAGTGGGATACCTCTGGAAGGAAGTGTGCTAAATACTGGATCAACCCCAGTAATCGAAGGACTTCGTTGTGAGACCGAGGTGTTCTCCAGTCTAGCACTTTTGTCATCTTGTCTTCGTCGGCGTGTAAGCCTCGGTCGTCGATTCGATGGCCGAGGCAATCCATATCTTTCGAATACAAGTCACATTTCCGTTTGCTCAGGTATAACTTGTTCTCCCTGAGTCGATCAAACACGAGGGTAAGATGGCGTTCATGATCCTCGATCGAGTTCGAGAATATAAAGATGTCGTCCAAGTAGACGTGGATAAAATCACCAATAACATCTCTAAAAATCCAAGTCATGAGGCGTTGAAATGTAGCAGGAGCATTGCAATCGCCCTGCTGCATAACATGGGATACAGCGGTCCCAAATGGTGTGGCGAACGCTGTTTTCCATACGTCCCCGTCCACGATGCGTATTTGTTCGTACGCATCGGACATGTCAATTTTGGATCGGTGTGGCGCTCGAGCCACGTCCATCCTGATAGCATCTTGGTCAGGAAATGGAGTAACATCTTTTACCGTATTTTCATTTCTCTGGCGGGCGTCAACCACCGTGCGCAATTTGAGATCCTTTTTGGGGATACATAGCAGAGGGGCGGCCTGTGGGACAGGTTTCATCTCCCACCAGCCCGCCTCAACATACTTGTTGATCTTATCCCTGAGTTGTCCCCTTAGGGACTCAGGGCATCGAGGCATATGGTGCCTATAAATCTGGGTGTCATCAATTAAGTGAATTTCATGATTAATTTCTCGTAATGGAGGTAATGACAATGGGATAGGCCCCATAAGATCTGCACAAATATCAAACCAACGATCCCGTAAACGAGGTACAATCGTTTCCTCTGAGTCTTGTACCTCATCAATAATTCTAGAGCTGCGCACGGATAATATTTCCGCTGCCATTTCGAGGGCTTCATCATTAATGCCATGTTGATCGTAATCACCAATTAGAGATGTCGTCCAGTATGAAGAATGGATAGATATACGCTCCCGGGTGCAAAGTCCCGGTGTGCCAAAACGAGCGTTCTTGTTACGATCAATCGCGATGCCTCCCATGTCGGCTTGATAAGCGGGGAATCGAATGCGCACGGAGTTGTGGGTCCAGTCAACCAGGGAAGCGAAGTCATAGGAAGTGTCATCTAGTTCATCCGAGTTGTAGGTCCCACTTTCACTGTGGGTGTCCGGAGGAGGCTGTGTCGGATCATCGGGGCGATTCGGCCGATTTGATCCTGACATCCCCGTGTTTTCAATTTTGGTCTGACCAGTGACAAACTCGGTCTCTGGTCGTAGTATCTTGGGATCATCGGCATCTAAAGTCGGTAGGGCATTGTCCTCCGGCTCTTCTATTTCCTCTACGGTGGGTCTGCGGCAATTCAATCCCAATCTATAACGGGTTTCATTATCCGCCAACATTCCAGACATTTTGTAAGTATTTAAGGATGGAGCTAATGTCCTGTCCCATAGTCCCTCGTTAACCTCAGCTTCCAGTTCTCTTCGTCGTTCGGCAGAAGGGTGGTCAGCAATACCACCCTTCTCTAGTCAATTTGCAGAAGAAATGGGCGATGATTGCTCGCCGCTTATGGTAGATTTTCCTTTACGAGCTTCTTCACGCCCAGACAACAGGGAGGCTTCTTCTAACACGGTAAGCGCTTTAATTACCTTTCCATTTGGGTAGTTGATGGTCCGGTTTCCGAAATCCAGTACCACCTTGTGCCGGTTGAGGAATGGAGTCCCGATTATACCGTCGTAGCGGTCTAAATTGACTTGATCGAAGTACGTGTACCCTTTAATTCCCCCAAAATTAATAGGAACTCTTGTCCCATAGTTTATACGGGAACGACTCCCTACACATCCGAGCTGCAAAGTAACCTGCTCGGTGAGTTTGATGCGGGGGGCACGAGTAGCATGAGCGAACTCGGGGGTCAATGAGTTTGTAGTACTCCCCGAGTCATAGAGAAGGTAGGCCATCTGACCGTTGACCTCGTGTACAGCCGTAAGGCACACTAACTCTTTTCTCGTCCTGCTAGGTTGGTCCAGCAATCCGACGGTGCGGTGTCCTTCGTGCACGTCTATCTCTGGGCGACGGATGTTCGAGGAGTGTTCAACCAACCCAGACATTGTCTGGATTCGAAATCCAGGTAACGCGTCCTCATCATCCATTTCAGGATCGAGAGAGGCGACCCGCTCATGAAACGACGTTCCAGGAAGCAATTTTGGCTCAATGTCCAAGAATCCTCGGGGTTCGCGAGTAGTATTGGAGGGGTCATGGCCCGGCTCCCAGGTAAGCACCTTACGAACATCTCCCGGTGGGCAATGTAGTTCAGCCGCACGTTCCAGGATTGCCTCGTTCATAGCCACAGCATGCATCGGAGCAAAATCCGGGTTGAGTATATGATGATCAGGGAGGGCTTCGAACTTGGTGTATACCGTTTTGTCGGCTCGAAGGTACGTGAGACAGTACTGCGCCTCTGTCCCAAAAATAACCACGGACTTGATTATGCAGGTATCCGTGTCATAATCTACGGGTTTTTCATTGCCATTAGAAGGCTCGATCGGGGTGAGTACCGCATTTGTGTTGTTCATTAGAATCCGTCCAGCCCTGAGATATGCTCCAGCAGTTCCGTCAGGAGGGGTATGGTACCCATCCGAACCGCTAGAGGGCGAAGGGGATCTGGTAGTGACACGACGGATGTCATTACGGTCCACACCTTGCGCCTCCCACAACAAATCAGAAGAGTGTGGGGACCCAGGGTAGCTAGGGGGCAACGAAGCGAGAGTTTCGCCTCCATCCGATATAGTTGATGGCGCAGGTGAGCTTGACCGTATACTATCGGTGTCGGATGATATCTCAATAAGTGGTATAGAGGACGTGTCCTCAATATTAAATGCACCACTCTCTCGGGCGCTATCACCAATGGCCCGTTCCTGCTCGGTCCTCGCAAGTATCAAATCATATATGCGTGCATCCACTAGTGCCAATTGACTTTGTATTTCTTGCTGAGTATTCGCGTTGATTCGTAGAGCTAACCGGTAGTTATCGTCCCAGGCCTGTGCATAGGAACCTCGGGGACCGCTTGACTCGGTCTCTATGGCCGCTGCGGCGTTGATTCGGACACTAAGGGACCGAATAATGTCCCTTTGATATTCCTCGGCTTGTCGGATGTACTCTTGGAAATAGTTGGCGCCAGCCGCTGCATGTGGGGGCGGCAGCAATGACGCGTCAGGATAGCTAATCATCAGGCGCGATACCGGGTGAGTCAAGCTCTGCACATAATTGCGGTGAGCCTGCTCCTCATCACCGATAAATAGTATTGACGTTAATTCGTCGTTGTTTACAGGCGAGCTACCACGCTTGATGGTAGCGATCTCATAGTCTTCCATGAGATCATCGTAGGTGGGGTTCACCATACGAGGGTATGTATATATCGACTTGAGGCGTCGACGTTCCATACGCTCATCATCCTCCGTCCAGGGCCCCATACCCAGGCTTTCGCATTCATTTCTGGCAATCTCAATATCCCACCACAGCAATTGACCAGGTTGATTCATGATGTCGTGGAGGGAAGGAGAAGGTGAGTCAGGCTCAATGTAATTTCGGAGTCCGCGCAAGTCCTCAGCGTTGAGCTCGTAGTCTGGCTCGTCGTAGTCAAGTCGCATGCCGAAATATTGATGGCGCATCGCGGCCACCCGCGCTTCCGAGGGGTTGTTATCGGATACCTCGAGGAGTTGATTGAGATCCGGAGCTTCGTGAGGGTCTGGTCCCTCATCAGGTTCGGGATCGTATTGGGATCCTCCCCATTGGTTGTTATCGCCCTCAACGGGTGCGATGTCATCTTCTTCTTCAGCCCCATTCTCATCTTCTTCATAACTTTCCAGTACCCTCTGCATCGCTACTCGGGGCTTATCCGTGAATCGAGGCTGTTCCCCGTAACGGGGACATTTGGGGTCCGATGCAATGTGGCCAACGTTACCACATCCGAAGCATTGCTTGTGAGCATGCGCCGAAGTAGAGGGGTGGGACGATGATTGGTGAGTTCCAATATTTCCTCCAGGCACAGCTGACGGATACCGACCCGTACCGGTAAGTGCGGTTGTCTTAGTCGTCGCAGTATTACTAGCCCGGATATTTGTCGGGGCGGATCGTGATCCGCCTTGGAGGCGCGCTCCTGAAGGTGCCGCCAGATTGGTGGTTCGGCGTCTTCGCGTAAGCTTAGACGCTACCCATAATTGGCGAGAGTGGTCAAGTAATGCCACGGCATCAGAATATTCCGGTGTGAAGCCCCGGTCACGAATGAGAATATCGTGGATATCATCCGGGAGTAGTCTGAGGAATGTAGACCTCATAACAAAATTGGATGGTCGCTCTCGCATTCGCTGACCATACTTCTTCAGGTTGTTCATCAACCCATCGGGGCCAGTTTCAGCGTCGTATTTGACATTCTCAAAATCTCGTGTAGCCTTCTGAGCGTTGGCAGAAGTAATAAACCTCTTGTGCATCGCGCACATAATTCCAGTGAACGTTTGGTCGAGCCCAGCGTCCTCTGTGATGTTCTCTGTACGTTCCGTAAACCACTCAAGGGCGTGCCCTGTTAATACTCCACCTAGCATCGTAATTCGGTATTCGTCGATATCTCGATTATACCCAAGTATTAATTGGGAGCGGCACCAATTACAAAACTGCTCTAAAAACAGTATGAATACCCCATGATCGTCGGTGCCACTATACTTCCCAGGCGCATCAATTTTCACGATGCGTACCCCGGGAGGGAGGGAGAATACCCGCCCAAGTTGTCTGTCTATTGTGGTGCGTATCAACTTTGACATTTCGTCTGAAAACTCATCAAAGACGGTAACAGTGAGGCGTTCCCCTGGTGTGCTTCGCATACTGGACGCATTTTGACTTAATCCAGCAAACGACGTAGCAGGCATTCTTGTATCGGGTAATGCTCCGAATTGTACGTTGCGGTGGGGTATGGCAGTTGAAATACTGCCTATGTCCTCAACCCGCGACGCTCTCATCGCGGACGTTGGGGCGTATCCTTGAACCACTGGCGGTTCCGGGGTGGTTCGTCGTTCGTCATTGTGAATGTTAGGTTGTCCTGCCCGGTTACCAAGTTGTTGGGATGCAAATGCAGCGGAGGCCTTTCGTTTTCGGGTGACCGTATTCATTACTCGTTGAGTAAAATCTTGGTCGGTCTCTCCGTCCCTTTGTGGTGGGATGATATGATTCATTTCTGCCTGTAGGTCTGGAGGGATATCTGCGGCCTTAACCGTCTCGGGAATTGTTGGTAGCGTGCGACCGCTACTATGGGTGCTCAAGGACACCGTTGATATAAGCTTGTTCAGTTCCGCTTCTGATACGCCCATATCCCGCAATACCTGTATATTGTCACTCAGACACCGATTAATCTTACCTTTCTCCGAAGCAATTTCATTATGCAACTCTTCCATTCCGTCTGCCGTTGAGTTGCGCAATTTAACCAAGCGATTATGAGTGCTTTGGAGATTGGTATGTTGCTTCTGCATTTGAACCGTTGAGGCTAACAGATGAGAGCGACTGGTGGATATCATGCCGCGTAAGGCATGTAATTGTGACAGGTCCTCAGCGGGCAATGCCCCGGGCTGTATTCGATCGATTAGGCTAGAAAATGGCCCGATAATTGGATCCTCAGTATAATTCGGGGAGTCTACCCGAATACCTGAGATAGTAGCATCAATAGACGATACTGAGCTGAATGCTCGGCTTCCAGACCGAGGACTACTCGCAGCATTTGAATCAGCGAGTATCTGAATCGGGTGCCCCGTATTCACGTCAATTAGCATTATTGACCCATCGGCTGCCGTTACGTATCGAGCAACTGCTCCTACCATTGGTAATGGTAATGGTGTTCCCTGCCTAGATGAGGTGTGGCTAGGGGTATGCTGCGATGTCGCAGAATAGTACTGAGCGGGACCAGATGTTCCGCTCATGGGGTCGATCGTCGGGCTCCTTGAAGATCGACCATACCCCGGATGTCCCGGGGTATTATGTGTTGGGGATGCGGCTGTTGAGCCGGTCCTCGACATTCACGTAGACAATCAGTTGTTTAGCTTGAATTTGATAGATGTGTTCTTTAACAGAGAAAGAACCAGTAGGACTTCAAAAAAGTGTAAGGGTTTGTTGACTTGGAACTCAAACCCGAGCTGAAGTTGACCAAGTTCTATTATAGACTCAGAGAGCGTCAGCGTTTGGGTAGAGTTTCGTCCCCCAAACACTATCGCTCTCAAAACTAAACAACTACAAATAAGTATTTGTAATAGTAGCTAAGTAAGTGCGTGGGCCCAAGGACATATCCTTGGGCGTGGTGGGCATCCTATTAACATTTGGGTACCTGTTCCGGTGAATCGAGGTGTTGAATCGCTTCGAGTTCGGTGGGTGGATGATAGCAGATCCAGCGTCGACTCGTGTGTGGGTGGAATGGCTAGGAAAGTGATGGAAGCTGATAGAAGGGTTGGGTGAGGACCTGAGGGAAAAACTCAGATCGGTACGCGGAGCAGACGAGGCGCTTACCCCGTCTGCTCGGCTACAACTTCCAGATAAGTAACCCGTATGTAAACCACACAATATCAAGTGCTTGATTCAGAGAATGTAACATATTAACAGTAAAGGATATAAGGGAGAGGAGGGTGGGTGAGCAAAGGATTCTGTAGGTAGATGAGTGGGAGAGGATAAATGAAGGGTCGGCAGTATGCTGAGATGGCTGTACGGAGAGGAAAATTTCAGAGGCTGTGCTCTCGCTCTGCTGGACGCGTGCTGCTGGCCTACTCCCGGCAAGCTAGGGATCGGCCGGCACCGGAGCTCATTCCAGCGTCGACTCGTGTGTGGGTGGAATGGCTAGGAAAGTGATGGAAGCTGATAGAAGGGTTGGGTGAGGACCTGAGGGAAAAACTCAGATCGGTACGCGGAGCAGACGAGGCGCTTACCCATAAACAAGCTGGCGCAAAACCGCGTCGAAGTATGCGACACTCAGCCCAACCCAAAAAAGGCAGCTTGGAAGTAGATAGGAAAGGAAAAGAGAATTACACAAGGCCGCCGAGATGGCGTGCAGCCACCTGCTCGAATGCGCGAATGTACGCTTCGTACGCGAGGGATTTCCAGCGACCGGCCAGGCGGACGATCTCCGGATTTACACCCTTAGCGAGGTAAAAAGAGGCTCCGCCGATGCGGAAAGAGTGCCCGAAAGCCGTACCCCAGCCCCATGCTCCAAGAACGGCGTTGATGCGTTGGAGAGCTTTGGATTTGACCATCGGCCTGATGTTGCCCTTGCAATCTCGCCATGAGAACAGAGGATCCAGTGGTCCAGCGGGGACCACTCGGGCAAGATTGCGTAAAGCGGCTAGAGGGCAAAGATCGCCTTGCGGCACGACAAAAACAGACTGAATTTCTCCAGCTTGAGCTGTTTAATCGGTGGGGAGGTCGAGGCGGGCGTAAGGGTTGTTGTCCAAGTCAAAAGCGAAAAGCACATCCTTCCGGGTGAGATGTTTTGCTGGATCGAAGGCTGGTCAGCTGACGACGGAGGCTTCCCCGAAACGCATCATGCCCCAAAACGCACATGTTGCCATCGCCCAGATGCAGGCGTCGAACGGGTCGTTGAGGTCGAGGGTGAGACACAGCACTCGCATCATGTTAAGGGTGATAGGTGGCCTGATAGGCTGCTTTCGCGAGCCACCTTGCAAGTTGTTAAGACCGCGCAAGGACCACTTGATCCGATCCAAATCCGCTTCTGACAATGGTTCTTGCCAGCCCTGCACGATGTGCCACGCGCGAACAGCTGAGAGGTACGTGCCGACTGTGTCAACTTGCACGGGCTCAAACGGTGTACCTTGTAAAAGTACTGGATCCACCAGGGCTGGGTCGGTAGCTGCCCAGAGAGCGAACAAATGGAGGAGTTCAAAAGACGCTGGTAAGCGGGCAGCTTCTGGAATGGAGAAGATGTCGCAAAATAGACGGTACTTGCGCAGGCCAGAGCCATAGCTCCCGGTGTCGCGCAGGGAGGCCCTAGATGCTGCGCCAGCTAGGAACTTGATTACTGGATCGTCAATTGTCGACGGCGGTGGGGAGTTAACGCCACGCCAAACAAAAATGTGTTCGTCCGCAGGGCAGCGGGGACACAACGAGGATGGGTTCAGACTCAAGAGCCCTCTTGCAGACCTTGCCTCGCTCGCCAAACCGATGGTGCTAGCCGCAGGTGCTAGGAAAGCAGGCATTAGTAAAATGGGCGAAGCTTTCCCATCAAGTGCTCGGGCAGCGGGATATCCACCCGGCGGGAGGCGGAAGGGAAACCAGAGAGGAAGGCAGGAATGTCTCCTCGGGACAATGCGTCGGAAATGTTGTCGCGGCTCGTTACATGTTCCGCCTTGAGTCGTACCCGGGACTGCGCCTGCAACAGATAAACATATTTGAGTATCTGATTCGTCTCGCGGCTCTTGGACCGCCCCTTGTTGGTGACTGCAACTACACCAGAATTGTCCGAACGGACCTAATTTCTTTGATCAGAACAACAACATAGACGGACACAACAGTGCTAACCAGGAAACACGAACCCGCAGGGTTCAGCAATCTCAGATGGAGAGCGAGTTGTAAACCAAGCTCTATTGCAACTGCTTCTGCCCAGCCTATGTCGGAAAAAACCGCCGAAGCCGATAAGGGCCGATCAGGCCTTATTTGGCCTTAAGGCCGATACCGGTTGATAAGATCATGATAAGATGGGCGTCCATTATAAGTCAAACAGTCATTATAAGGATGGCCGACAATATAAGGCTGGTGAACATTATCATGCATTTTAAGCCGGAGGGGATATTAAAAGGGTCATTTAATCCCCACCCACGATTTTAAGGGTGGCCTTGATAAAAAAATGCGACGGTGAAGAAAACAAAAAGAAATCTGCGGTGCTCACTCTTTATTTGTAGTCAGCTGATTACTACTAACGTAACTAGGCGGCTTTTCAAGGGATCGAACCGGCGACCTTGTGACTACTGTCAAAGTAATCCAACATAGAATATAACCACTGCACCAGGCAGGCTTTTGAAAATACACTGAATGTGTTCTATACATGTGCCAGACTGCTGCCTTGCCCAAAAGAAAAAAAAGAAACATATGTGAACGCCACTTGACGCTAGTCTAATACATCATGCAACATGGTCTGTATTCTACTTCAAGTTTCTACCTCGACGTGTTGTCACTCCTGCACTCGATCCTGACCCGGACCCAATGGTGGCTGTTGCGGTCCGTGCACGGCTTCTCCGAGTTGCATGACCGTCCGTGACTTCCACAGGAACCACTGGATCGATAGGTAAGGCTGGAGTATCAACGGCGACCGGGATATCCTCCTCGACAGGAAGTGGGGCAGGAGCGTCAATGTCGACATCTCTTGGCTGTGCAAACATTGCCGCATGATCATCCTCGGGATCAGTGCCAAGCTCGAATTGGCGCATGAGCTCAGCCATATTTTCATCTGTCTCCTCGTCCGTGTCGGCATTGTCGTCGGCAGCTGTCAATGTGGCCGGGGCCCCAGCAAATACGAATGTATGGACTTTACGCAAGATTTTCTTCACATGCGGCAGTTCCCGGTTGCAGGCGAGCATTTTGTGGTACGCACGGTAATCTTCTTCCCATTCGATACCAGAAATAGCACCTCTCGAGGCCCATTCTTTATCGGGAGAAAGAACGAAACGGGCCTGTGTGCTTTGGTCAACAATTGGGACAATATCTTGAAAGGTTCTCGCACCAGAATTGCTGCTGTCGACAGTGACGATTCTGTGATAGCATCGAGACCTAGTTTGACCCCATTTGAGTTCAGGGCGGGTTTATTTCCTGCAACCAGACTTTTGGGTCCGAAATACATGAGGCGATGGATCTTACCAGAAAAATTAGTGCTGTCGCAAATGAAGATTTATTGACACATACTTTCATTACCACAGGCCCGGTGAAGACCTCAGTCATGTTCTGGCGTCCGGGAAACAGGATGGGAGGGTATCGCGAAGGTTTTTGCTCGTTAGGGAAACGAAGGAGCTTTGCAATGGCATCATTATTGCTGCGGTCAGCAGATGCAGTTGTGAGTATGTCAGCATCGATATTCGCTATACCACTCAAAATGGTAGGAAGGTTTTTGCGAATAGTAATGATGATAGCTGAGCGCCCGTCCCCAAACTCACGAATGAACTGAATGGTATTGCATGAGATTGATAAGTTAAAAGCATTTCAAAGACGTACATCTTTTGCAAAAGCACTATGGACTCTGTAGTCCAGGAGGGGATGGAATTTGGGAGGAATGTCTTCGTACAGAGCTTTTGCAATACTCTGTGTGTAAGCCTCGTCGGTAGAAAACTGGGAACCAATGTTGGCTGGCATCTCCGACAGCTGTTCTCGAAATGCAGACACGGTGATAAACAGCGCTCGGGTGTAGAGGAAGCGCTTCGCCAAACCGACTATCTCAGGTTTATACCCGAGCAGATTCTGCTCGCCAGTGTTGCGGTACTTTTTGGATGTAGACGCAAGGAGATCGCTGTTTAATTTGCGGAGCGTCCTGTTTTCGTTGAGGAGCTTTGAAACAGAGAGCTGCGAGCTCTTCAAAGCCTACAACCAAAGCATTCAAAATGAGGGAGAAGAAAAGTTTCGGCTCAAACCTCAATCAAAACATCTCGGGATGCGTTGAAATCCACGGGCTGCATGTGCAGCTCGTCGTCGGAATCACCTTGTTCGTTCGTGATATTGGCAGACATGGTGGAAATGTTCGAGGATTGTAGGTGCAGTGAAAACGTGTTGCACCAGGACGCCAGGAGCAACAATTTACATAACAATCTGTGCGTACCTTGCAATTTGATGCAGTCTCCTTGGAGAACTGCAGGGTCAACACAAAACGAGGCCTCCAAAAATAGTGATTGCACACGCCATTACAAAAAAAAATGTGAGTCCGTAGTCGATCAGTAGAACTCCGATCATATCGGAGAGGCTAAATGGCGGCATGCCGCTGCCGGCCCAGACCGCCGCATCCATTTTGGGATGTAATCTGTGAACGGCGGGGAAGCACATATGTCAAGAATCCGTGTTTGTTGACCTTACAGTATGATTAGAGGTAGATTTGAGTGACTTACATGTGTTTCAGTGGCCTACAAATTGTGTTATAGTACCTTGCCATGCTCATGAGTCCAAGCCAAGCTGTGTGCCGAAATGGTTTTTTTGTTGAAAGCACTCAGACCCTTGTAGAGTGCTTGCGAAGATAAAATTGCCTGTTTCTCCGAGTATTATTTGTTTCCGGAAAATTTGCGAGTGTCTCCATTATATTCATAAAGCTGAAACGAAAGAAATAAACATATGGGCTGTTTGTATGTAGCGCAGAAGTCAATGATCAGGCTGTGCCTGGTATCAGCCATTTTTGGGGACATCCCACACCCAGGCCGGCCCTTGCAGAGCCCTCAAACATACGTATGTTCGAAATACGTTCCAGGTTCAATTTTGTGGTTCTCTTCAAGTCTATATTTTGACTCTCCACATTCTTCGTTCTCTTTTTGTTTTTTTCGGTTGATCACTGGACCCTGTTGAATCTTACTATATGCATGTATCTCACTTTCAAGTCGGTTGAAAGCTATGTTCAATCAGGAAATCAATGTTATGATATGTTTTTGTAGGAAATTCTGTATCTAAGGAGCAATATGGCAAAACTTATAGCTTGCAAGTACTCTGAGAGGACCTCCCCTCAAAGTATGGTGGCTGCGGACCTGCATTCGCGCCCTGTGCATGCCGGGGGGGGGGGGGGGTACCGAATGGTGGCGGAGATTGATTCCAAATGGGGCCAGATCCTGATACAATCAAACGAGATCTACTCATCGACTCAAGACTGAAAAAATGTCTCGGAACAGTATTTAACTTTGCGTGCCGTATCAACCCAAGTTCCTGGTTCAACCGAGTGCCGCCGACTCTGGAATGTCTGCAGGAATGAGTCCCGGGACTGCGACGACTTGCATCCCATGTGCTTGGATGCAGTGAGCTCTGAAAAGTACATTAGTAGAGAATGTTAATGATAGAAATATAAGCATACACCAAATGATCATGACGTTCCTTCAACGTTTTAAGCTGGACCAGCAGAGCCTGCTTTTCAGCTTCAGCGTGGGCGAGTGAGGCCGTGTGCTTCGCAACAGTCGATTCATGTTCACAGCGAAGAGTGCAGATGACCTCCTGGAGTTCTTTGAGCTTCTGAGTGAGGCATTGGAATGCAAGATCATCGTGCTGTTGATATGATGAAATTGAGTCAAGATAAAATGGCAAGACAAACGTCTGAGGGATCGGTATGCGGATTGCGCTTGTGGGTGATCATGGACAACATGGTGGTGAGTTGATGGGAGGACAGGATGGCAATCGTGCTTTTCATCATTGCCGTTGAGCTATGATGTAATTGTAAGCGAGCAAATTTGAACCGCGGAGACGGAGGCAAAAAGCAATCCATGCTGGCCAAGGGAATTGAACCCCTGCGAGACGCGTTATACGGGTGACGGCAGCTAAACGGGCATTGTTACGCGTCTCAACACCTGTGCCAGCCTGCTGTTGTAAGAACTCATCTATCGTGATAGATGGCTGACCTTGGTGCTCCACCGTAGCTGACATGGCCTATGCATACGATACGGAGGATCACTGCGACTCGACCTTGTGAGCACCAAGGAACACAGGCTCGGTGCGATTCCCGTCAAACCTGCGTGAGCTGCCTCTCAGCACACACACACTCCCAATCGGTGGGGCATTCCACGATGCCAGAAACATGGTCGTTCCACTGTAGAGGGCGACGGTGGGTCACATATCACATGAAATGCATGATAAACGACCTGGATAAATACCCCGTTCCGCCAGCGTTACCGTCCGCGGTCAGAGGGCCAGGCGCTTATTGGGCGCTTGTTCTGGACTCATTGCCGGTACACAAAAACACAAGCCCGTACGTCCGTTAAGCCAGTTGGGTCGCAGAAATTCGAAAGACCTCCCAAGTCGGGAGCCTGCAATCGCCGCCTGCACGCGTTGTCCGTGCCCCGCCATGTCGTGACGGGGAGTTTGTTACAGCTGGGTGAGTCGTGACAAGAATTCGGCTTGACCGCCGTTGTTGCCAACTCGTTGAAGTGCGAGTAGTCACAGCTCCCGGGTGCCATCGAACAGGGCTGATTTACCGACCACTCGCATCGAGGCACCGGGAGCTTAAAACCTCTCGTCAGAGTTATAATACATACACGTCTATGGTGCCCACCTATCAACCACAGACCCGCACAACCGCTAGCGGGTTTGACAGCTTCTACCACCGTCTCATCCACCTCCATCCCGGTGCCTGTCTCTACGGTACCCACCGTCGGTACCACCTTCACAAGGTACCGTTGCAAACATGCACGAATCGCCTCCAGCAGCTCCTTCGCCCGTCGCCGAACGACTCGCGGCACAGACTGGAAATTTGGCAGAGCCGCTATATCGGCTGGCGGGCGCTCCGGCAAGAGGAGTAGGTAGTGGTTCGGTAACACGTAGCTGGAAGTAAATAAAGAAATAAATGACAGATAGGTGTGCACCCGAAGATACGCACCGTGTACTCTCATCGTCGGTGCGCGCAACCTCGTCCTGCCACGCATGCACGCAGCGATACACCGCGTGTTGCAGCATTTCGGAACCACTGGGTGTCTCTGCAGCCGCGACGAGTGCGCCCTTGTTCCAATTCCGCGCAAGCATATCCCATCCGCCGCTTCCTGTCCCACGTTCATGGTCATAGACCTCTTTCTCGTACGTCCGCAGCACCGTTTCTTCGGACCGCCCGAGCGCTTGCCGTATACGAACCTGCTCATGGTGTGGTCGAGGGCGAGTGACGCCAGGGTGATGGGGAACGGGGCGGTGCGGTCCAGGAGCGCGTTGCGGAGGTTGTCATAAATAAAGTGGAGGAAGTGCGTGTCCGAGTGGGCATGCTCTAACAGGGAGGGGGCTGCAGCACGCATCAAATCAGATAAAGACATCAACAAATCAGGGGATGCTTACCGTATACACCAGTCGGCGAGTTGGTGCCGTTTATCCAGGAGGAAGTCACAGTACATCACCAGGAAGTTTGCGGGACCGAAGCGGGGTAATTCGAGCAATTTCGAGGCGTGGAAGGTGTCGAACAAATTGACAATGTACAAATTGAAGTTTTGCTGCAACCGGAATCCGGGATGTGCCCAGATGCTCCATCCTCATGCATAGCTCCGCCGCCAGCGAGCAGCAGCGCGCCCAAATCGTTACCTCCCGCCCCATTTCCACTGGGCAGCAGGGCTTGTTTCGCGCAGAAGTGGAGTCGAGCGTGGAAGCATACCCGCCATCCACATATGGAGGGCTCTGCAAAAACACACCACGTCCACGCGGCAGAAGTTGCGACGTGGAATTTGGCGCTGGCCCCATTCTCGTGCTCGTGCCCGCGCCGCAGTATTCGGTCGTTGATGTACTGGACTCGTTCCATGCAGAGGCGGCCGGAAGAGCACAGGACTCGTGACTGGACGCAGCGCGGAGTCTTGAGCCGCCACAACGTCCGAAAGCGCAAGCAACACGCGAGGCTGTTAACTAGCCAGCTGTGCTGGAAGATTGTGAGTACGTAGTTTTGAAAAAAGATATTTACATTGCATACCTTCGGATCTATCGAGCCGGGTCAAGTCTGCGCAATTCGACGACATTTTGAGCGAGGAGGAGGAGCCGGCTTGACAAGTCGCGGTGGAATTGAAGCAAGGGGAGTATCGCTCTTCGCAGGACGAAAAAACCGACTTCGGCAGCTGGACAAGATGTGGACATGCTACAAAATAATCTGCATGAGATGACGGGAAAGACGAGTGAAGAAAAAAATGTACGCCTAATTCCGCCGACATGTCAATGAATGCCATGTCGAACTTTGTTCATGCTAGAACCAATAGGGTAGATGGGAGCAGCAAGCTCGCGCACAATGTGGGTCATACCAGCCTTGTAGCCCATGACAGCAGTCAAGTGTACAGGCTTCTTGAATCTGGCAAAGGCTTTTGAGAAGTGATTTCTGGGATGAGCAATGAAAGAGTACAATGGTGCATACCTCTGTAATCTCCTATATATCCGCCACTCGGTTTCACGCAAGACCGGGAGTTGTAAGGCGGTTTCCAGCTGGAGTTTGTGGTGCTGCGACAAGGAAGTTTGCGACCGACCAGAAATGGAGTGGGGATTCTAACCTCTACCTTGCTGCTCTGAGTACCGAGTGTCGATCCTTATGAGCAGCTAGGTAGAGTTCGAAAGCAACACGAGGGAGAAAGATGTAGGCCAGATAATGTCGAGTCAAAGGAGAAACTTAAAGCGAAGCACGACGCGGACACGTGATCGACAATCAACATCGACTCTCCCTCAACTCTCCCTCTCATTACTCTCATTCTCAATTAGATCCCCTGCTCTTCTCCACATTTTCGACTAGTTTCATCCAACTCTTGATTTCGTTTCGCAACCAATGGCCCGAAACGATGGGAAACAGCCATGTGTTCACTGCAAGGAACGTTACACGGCAAGGAACCTGTCTAGCCATGAAAAGGCCTGTGCTGCCAAGAAAGCTCTCAGGGAAAGGGACAAGCAATTTTCCGCAAAATTGAAAGCCCAAAAACGTTCACCTTCCTTTGCAGCAACAGCTACACCTAATTAACTTGCAACAGGTCAAGAAGCATATGCTGAACTCGATGCACGGCTAAACGGTACATACCTCTCAACTTACAAATTGGAAGATCTCGTTTGAAACCTCCATTAGGTCGACCGCCACAAGTTCAGGCCGCTCCATCTACCCAGGCTCCTTTGCAGGTTCATATCCCTGAGCAAGACCACGTCGCTGCGAATGGTATGTATCATCGCTGTCTTCGACCGAACAGCCAAGACACTCCACCCAAGATTATTTAGATTATCCGCTCCATGAAGGAGAGATACATCATTTAGACGAAGAGGCTCCTGTTGGCGAAGATTACAACCAGCGCCCCCCGAGTCCTGTTCAGCGGCAAAACTCCGAGATAAAACGTCTTTTTCATCCTCACAGTAAACGGCCGCCTACGTTTCAATCTTTTCATGAATATGTCCGTCTGGCGGAACAACCAGAACCCGTAGATCCGGAACCGTGGCGCCCATTCCGTTCTCAGATGGATTTTGAGGTTGCAGAATTCTGCGAAAATAACATGCTGAACCATAAAGCGACGGAGACCTTAATATCCCTTCTCCACCGGTCCGGTTCTCATCCGGAAGAATTTACGTTGAAGAATCAACGTGAACTCGATAAATTATGGGATTTGGCTTCCCACAAATGCACCGCGGTAAGTCTTTTGCTGCGTATACAGTATTCTATCTCACTTGAGCATCAGTTTGAGCCAGGAAGTGTCACTATTCGATACAAGAATGAGGATAAGGAGTATACTACATACACACGACCCCTGTGGGATTGGGCACGGTTTCTTATAGAAGATCCTCGGCTTGCGTCATCCTTTGTATGGGATGCTGAGAAGGCATACAAATACAATGGTGAATCCTACATTCGCTTCTATCATGAGCCCTGGACTGCAGATGCATTCTGGACGGCACAGGTGAGGATCATATTAATATTATTTGTATCCAGGGTGTTTGACATAAGTCCTTGTAGTCTACCTTACCCAACGATTCCGCGGCAAAACCTGTGTGCTTCGTTTTGTATGCTGACAAATCGAAACTCTCATCTTTTGGTACCGAAAAAGGATATGCCGTGGTCGCGAGACTCGCGAATATGCCTGTTGGAATTAGAAACACCACCCAGTTCGGAGGCGGCCAAGTCGTCGGTCATCAACCTGTTGTATGTTGAGTTCTTTCATTGCTCCTGTTAATAATAATATTGGTGTGAAGGTAGAAGACGATTCCAAGGAGCACAATAAACCGGCATTTAGTAATTTCAAAACCGTTGTATGGCATACGGCCTTCTTCAAATTATTGGAGTCGTTAGTCCATCCTTCGAAGGTGGGAGATTGGATTCACTGTGGAGATGGGATTCTTCGTTGGCTATGGCCGAGAATTTTGATTTTAGCTGCCGACTATGAGGAAGCGTATGGTTTCAAATTTGATTAGATATACTTGTATTGACCCGACTTCGTTTTAGCTGTGTGATGGCCCTCATTCGAGGCTTGCAGGGACTCTACCCATGCCCTATCTGTTTCGTTCCTTGGAACGAACAGTCAGATCTTTCAACAGAGCATCCACTCCGGACAGGAAAAGAGTCGGAAAAATTGCTGAAAGAAGCACGAGCAAAAACGACAGTAGCAGCACAGGAAGAAATTCTGAAGGACCACGGCTTGCGCAATGTAGAAGTATGTTACTGCCATTCAAGTCTCTGTCTACTGGCCCACTCATTTATATTTCATGCAGAATTGTTTCTGGAAAATTCAAGATTCAGATCCGCATGCAGCGATCTCATATGACCCCCTGCATGCCGATGACGGTGGTTTTTGGGGTGACCATCTTTTTGGTCAAATCAAAGCGCGTGTGAACGAGTTGGGGCGAGCTGCTGTCGTTAAAATTGACACCCAGTATGTGGTTATAGCTTATTACTTACACACCTAAGATTTAACCTGCTAATCCATGTACTAGAATGGCTGCTTTTCCCCGCTGGAGTGGGTTGAATCACTTTGACGCTGTGATGAATGTATCGTTCAATGAGGGTGGGAAGCATGAAGACATTGCAAAGATGATGCTCTTCGTTGCACACAATGTTCTTGTCGATGATGCTGGTCTCCTGCTTTTGCAAGTACTTCGCAGTTACTTGGAATTTCGCACCTCCCTCTCCTTTCAAGTTCACACATCAGAGACGATTGCTGAAGGGTCCCGTGAAGTTCTGACTCTGGACGCCGCATTGAAGGTATAGTAACTATTCTTCAATCTTCACCTCAATGCTAAATCTGTCTTCAGCAATATATGGCAGCTTGTGAGGATACAGAATATGCAGATAAAAATTGGAATGTACCGAAGGTCCACTCTCGCTTTCATGCTTACACCCATGTCAAAGAGAAGGGAGCGGCTCGCAATTTTGGCACGAAGGGAGGCGAGTCAATGCACAAACCGATGCGGGAAACCTACCATCGAATGACAAACTTCAAAAATGTGACGCCGCAGGCTAGTTCCAGTCTTTTGTGATTGTTGCAGGGAATTGATTAAATTCAACATTGATGACTACAGCTTGCCAAACACGACCACCGACGCACCGTTGCTACCTTCATTCGGGAGCAGATTGACATGCTGGATGAAGATCCAGACGATGCCAACTTCACAGAAGATCCAGAAGATATATTGGTGCTATCCAACGTCGACATCGGGTCAAAGCTCAAGCCCGTAAGGTTTTTGACGGTAGAACAAGATAAAGTCTCGGATCCTGCATTCGAAAGATTTCGCATCAAGTTCGGGGATTTCCTCTCCGATTTTTTACCCGCCCATGGATATAACTTACCTGATGGAAAGCGGATCCGATTCGATGGTACAGACATGGTATGGAACAGAATTTATTAGACTGTTGAAAAATAACTTGATTGCTGCCATAGATTGAACCGTTCCGATATCTCAAGGTCCATTATGAAAACCTGAGTACATGGAGCTCTACAAAAGACTATCTCCGATGTAACCCAGATTTTCACGGCCATCCACGATATGACTACGTCCTGGTCAACACCGCAGATAAACCTATTTTTGCGCAGCTTATTTACCTTTTCTCCTGCACAGTCGAGAAGAAGACACAGCCATTCGCACTTGTACTGCCGATGGACGCACCGGTTGGCCAAGTTCGACGAAAGGATAAAATCCTGCGGTTTCGTCGTGTTAAGGCACAAGCGAGGAAAAAAACCGAGTTTATTTCAGTGCATTCGATCATTCGCGGAGCAGTTCTTGTCCCAGACTTTGACAAAACTGGCGAGTTCCTTGTGTTTGACGTCTTGGATGGAGATATGGCTCTCCGACTCAAGAACTTGTACTTGGGGCGGGCTGAAGAAAGGGCGAATAGAACATAGTTCGTTATATTGGAATGGTAGAATACAATTTATTGAAGTGCGTGCTCGAGGGCGGAAATGGATCTTCTGTACTCACAGACAAGTTAGGAGGCATCAAGGTTGAATGTTGCGCGGAATTCCTGCTGATTCAAGGCCAGGCATGTCTTGGAATGGCCCGAAGAATTCGTTTATCAGTGATTGGGGTCAGCTCGAAGGTTGAAAAGCCCTGCACATCGTTTTGGAGAGCGATGCTTGGCAGGAATGTGTCGGAAAGCCTGGAGGGTCTTGACGCCGGAACCAAGCTGGTATTGTAGTAAAATGTCTACCTGAAGGCTTCAAAGGCCTTCGGTGATGTGAAAAGAGGAAGCCTGGAAGCCTGGGTCAGACAGGAGAGGCGGGGCGAGAAACAAGGATTATTGTGGCTGATAATCCCGACCAACACCGCATAATGGCCGAATAAGGCCGCCGGCCGATTATCGGCTCATTTTAACAACAGCCGGCTGCTTTTAATAGCATTATTATGACCTTATCATGCTGACAGATTATAAGGTTAAAAATATTTTTCCGACATATGTCGAAGGCCAGGCACGGGCCTACGTGAAAACCTGGTGCCCACTGCCAGACTGCCCAGCATCCGGCTACTACGACTCCCACGCCAAAGGAGGTACTTGCATCCCCCCACCACTGAAGATCTACGAGGCGAGGGGAGGCTAGCGGCATTGTTCTTGGTAGAAGATTGATCAAATATTCGACCACGAAAGATCGCGCACTAAACCATGAGGGGGGTGTAGATGTGCGCGTGCTGAACGAAACGAGTTGGCAAAATCGGTAACAGATGGTAGGAAAGGCCGAATGAGAGAATAGATGCAGGAAACATGAACTAATTTTCCGTGTAAGCTCGCGGCATCGTGAGCGGAGAAGAGGGAGTCTGTGGACTGCCAGTTGTGCAAAAGATGGAGGATTGCTGTACATTTTTCGCAAGGAAGGGATACCGATCGCGAGTCCAAATGCCAATCGAAACCAATGTAGCGCTGGATAACTGCGAACAGACGTGTCTTTGCTAAGCTCCAAGGAACTCCGATAGCTGCTGTCAGAGCTATGAAATCCGCCTCCGTCCAAGACTGATGAGGCAGACGAATTGCCAGAAAGTCGTCGACCCATTTGCGGATAGGGCCAAACCCAGCTGCCTTGTATATTGCTACAAGCATATCTGCGACGGACCCAAAAACACCCGCGCTCGATGATAGACCAAACATAACCGCGCGGTCTACATAGACTTTGTCTTCCCAGAAGACGCAACACGCGTGTTGCTGGTCCGGGTGAATTGGTGTCAAACGGTAAGCCGCCGAGATATCGAAAGTTGCAGCTACGCAACCAGACGGAAGTGA
Organism: Mycena crocata; assembly: GCA_029281795.1. Taxonomy (NCBI): domain Eukaryota; kingdom Fungi; phylum Basidiomycota; class Agaricomycetes; order Agaricales; family Mycenaceae; genus Mycena; species Mycena crocata. The sequence goes on along the minus strand of JARJCP010000096.1, from coordinate 17,552 downwards.
TAGAATTAATTCTGCAGTGCTGTCGAATGTTCCCCATGCAGTGGGAAAATCGTCGGAATTCACCCCCGCGTTCACCGAGGGAATGTCGGGGTTGTCCCTCGGGAATGACATGTCCTGAATCATGTGATGCTTGTCCGAATGAGGTTTGGGCACCAGGCCCAGCGGGGAAGTGCGGAATGGGCCGATGATTTGTTCCAGCTCGGCTGGAGAAAAGGCCTCTGAATAGCGGCCAGCAGCCTGTTCGCCGGCAATATATGAGGAAATGAAAGCGGAGTCGATTAATGATGATTTGTGATTTTCGAAATAAATAGGTACGTGGAAGAAGCCCTCGGATTCCGACGTCGAAACCCTCGTGCAGCCCCACTATTATGTGCCGGAACGAATCATATATGCCTAGATGACGGAGTACTTTTTCGGTTTTGTCAGGATCCAGCGGCGTGACAACGCGGCGTGGATCAGTCCGTAAAGGTGCAGCTACCTGCGCCGTGGGTACCATCACAGATACTGCAGGCGTGGAAGTGGCGGCAATTCGCCCCGAACTGGCATGCCGAGTTCCGGGCCCAGTTAAAACAATATTCTCTGCCGTTGCCTGCAACCAAGGTGTGCTTGCTTGATTTCGGTGATTTAGAAAGCTGGGCCGAGGGCCTCCCTCCCTTTGTTTTCGACTTTGCAATCTGCGGGGAGATGGCCACCATTGCCGCACCGAAAGCAAGCAACTTTGAGCGCTTTCCTGGGCGAGCCGCTCGCGGAATGCTCGTCAGGTTGAAAGGAACGTTTGGCGGACCCGTAGGACCGCCCGCTGATCGGAGCTGTTGTAGAGGTAGGGACTGCGGGAGCTGCTGCGGCCTCCATCGCGAGTCTAGTCGTGAGGATTGTCAATGCTGTTGCATCTAGGCCCGTAAGGTCATGGCCATGATTCAAAGCAGCAATTTCCCGCTGCTGAATGTCGTACTCAACAGCCACGGGCCATGAGTGGGTGCGGCCAATGTCTCTCACGACTTGGTGATGTGAAGCAAGTGCTTTGGCGCGCTGTTCACCATGATGGAAACGGGTGCGGTCTTCGGCGACTGCTGCCACCGCAAGCCAGTCTATAAGCTGTATCAATCTTTCGCCTCGTCGGTCGAGGCCTTTCAAGGTGAAGGTGCCAGCCGCCGATAGGACCAGATTATTGTCGCCATTAGCGGCCTTGATTCGCGCAGATGCCAACAGCGAGATGTACGTCACATAGCGACCCGCCTTAAAGGCTTCGTCCACTTTTGGCGGAATCGCTAATGAACAGCATAATCAGTCGATGTTACACAATAAAAATTGTGATCATGAGATAAGAGTAGGAAATTGTGCGCAGTGTACAAAGGACTTGGTAAGCAGTAAGGATTCCAGTAACGGCTTGGTATATGCAGATTGATACGTGGTAATTTGGTAGATGCAGATTGGTACTTGGTAATTTTGGTAGATGTCCATCTTGGTAATTCGATGACATGAACTTGGTAAATTTGGTATTGGTACTTGGTAATGGTATGGAATGTATGGTGTTGGTAGTTGAACAGACTGGAATGGTACAGGATTGGATAGGTGCAATGTGATTGTACTGGTATGACAGGAAAAGAAGGGGGGGGGGGTCGATGCTCACCAACGTCAAGAGCGCTGGCCTTGTAACCCGGCACAATATCGCCGAGAGGCTTCCTGGGCTCCTCACTGGCGAGGGCTCTGGCCTTAGCGATGGCCTCAGGATCCGAGAAAAGTTTCTCGACTCCTGATTTCTGCGTGGCCTCCATGGCTTGAATCTGTGCCTGCAGCTGAGCAATTAAGATGGCCTGTGCATCTGGTGGAGGTGGGACAGGGCCACCGGAGTTGTTGGTGGCTCCTGCCGCGCCTTGACCAGTGGGTGCTGTTTGGCCGCCTGGTCCCGCCGTATTGCCCTGGTCACCATTTGCACCAGTGCCGCCTGGGGCAGCGTTGGTGTTTCCCGTGGTGTTCGCGTTAGCAGCGGGGTTTTCGGATTCTGTAGGTAGATGAGTGGGAGAGGATAAACGAAGGGTCGGCAGTATGCTGAGATGGCTGTACGGAGAGGAAAATTTCAGAGGCTGTGCTCTCGCTCTGCTGGACACGTGCTGCCGGCCTACTCCCGGCAAGCTAGGGATCGGCCGGCACCGGAGCTCATGGATGTTGAGAGTATGTAGAAAAAAAATTGGAACCATTGGTGAATTTCTGGTGTAGGAAATGAGCAATTGTTGCCGACACTCATTGATGGTGCCATCAAACAGAAACAAATGTCAGGAAAAAGTTGAATATGCCTGATACAGATGACACCAAATGATCTAATACTTTGTGTAACCTTCCTTGGCAGCATGCAGAGCCTCCACTCGATCTGGCAGCGAGTCATACAGCTTGTTAACATATTCCATATCCAGCTGTGCCCATTCCTCCTGTAAAACCTCACTGCTCACAGTTCTGTGGGAGGACCTTGCACAATCAAATTTGGTGGTCTAGCTGATCCCAAGCATAATGTTCATGTCAGGAGAGGATGGCACCCATGAAAGAATTAGCATGTCATGTGCATTGAACCAGTTTGATGCAAGCCCAGATGTGTGCTTTGGGTCTCCATCCTGCTATGTCGGTGGGGTCGAGGGAGTAGTTGGAGAGTGTGCCAAGGAGTGATTCCTCAATGACTTCACAATATCGGACCACGTTCATTTGCCCTTGGACACGGTGAAGCCTCCCTGGTCCATGCTCTGTCAAACATCCCCACACCATCACACTCCCCCCTCCGTGCTTCACCGTTTTCTTCACATTCCTCGGCTCCAACTCCTTGTGTGGCCTCCTCCGACAATACTTCCCATCTGACCCAAAAAGATTGAACTTTGACTCGTCCAAGAAGACGACATCCCGCCATCATCAGCAGACATGTCGAGCACATGGGTAACCCAGCCTTTTTGCTTTTCGATGTGGATATTGGTGAGCAGAGGCTTTGCACGACACATACGGCCGTTTAGCCCTTCCTTCTGGAGTGCATGGCAAACGGTGCGGGCAGGGGCGTCCGGAAAGAGCAAGTGCTGTACATCAGAACCGTCACGTGCCTCACCTGCAACTTGGTAGTAATTTCGGGATACCGTGGAAGTGTCAAGGCCGAGTTCTTCATCAATTTCACCAAACTCTATGACGGTTCGTTTGTACAAATATTGATTTTGCGCGCGCCCGTGATTTGTGCACGCGCGCGAGCTCAAGTGTCTACATTACCGACTAACTAGTTACAGAAAACCAGGTTGAGACCCGGCCAGGGGGGTCTGGTAATACGTAGACGAGCCTTGCAGTCCGCCGGCAGCAGCTCGTATGGTACTAAGCTCGTCCCGGAGCGCCGGAGCATCCACGGAGACGGATAGTCCATCCTGCGAGCTGCTGCAAAGTGATGGCAGTCAGGCCAGGGTGAACGAGGTGAGCGGGACTTGAGCGGTACGGGAAACATTGTCTGGTGGAAGTAAGGAAGAGGATGATGTGTCTGGCTTGGCAAGCCCAAACATCCAGTGATGGCAACAGGTGGCAGTGTATCGTATACAATTTTCCATCTTCCTTCCTGTTCCTTCCCGCACAGTCCCGCACCCGTCTTTCCTTCCTTCGCCCATTCCACTTTCCCTTCTGCTCTGTTACCTTTTGGTTTTCCTCTTCGGATTGCCTTGCCAGCCTGTCACCTTTCACCTCAGGATTGCATCAGGCTATTTTCTAATATTGCACTGGACCCAGCAGCGACCAGATGTTCTTAGGATCTTTCTCTGAGGGACGGAGGGCACCTGGAAACTTCTCGGATTTGGAGGGGTACAATATTGAACCGTAGCTTTCCGTGCTGCAAGCGATACTTTATGCACATTGCTCCATTTTCCTACGATAAACTTGAGCCCTGATCCATTTTGGATACTTTGCACTCCATGTCGAAGTATTATCCACGGCAAGGTAACCTAGCAAGATATTGTTCACAGTTAAAACCAGCTTCGACAGACTGTCCTTTGCTGTAAAGTAGATTGAAAAATCTCTTCTTATCTTATCTGGGCTCAAACATGGACCGGGCTAGGCCTTCAAGTAGCCGTAACAGCCGCGCGCGCGCGAAATCACTGGTGCGCGCGCAAATCTTTATTTGTACAAACGAACCATCATAAACTCCACATATTCTCCTTCTCATGCATCTGGATGGGAGTGCATTTAGTCATTTTCGATGTGGATGGTGAGCTGGGCAAAGTTTTGTGATGATAGCGTGAGTGGATGTCCTGGAGCGACGTGGTTTGTGTCACTGTCAAGATGGTTGAACACGGGGACGCGTGGCTAAGTGGATACGCCACAAGTCCCAGCCGGAAAAGACCGGCTGCTGCAATTCATTTACGTAATGGTTGTGGCCGTGGGTTCGAATCCCACAGAACCACCGGCAATTATTGACCAGCTAATTTCGGATGTTGGACACCCTCGACGGCATGAACGGTGAAATACCGACAACCAGATGGCGGATCATGGAATGTCTGCAGACTTTGTACCCGTACTACAAACATCCCAATAAAAATAAAAATAAAAATAAAAAAGATGGTTGAACACGGTAACGTGATTTTGGCATGTTGTGATGTCATCGGGCATTTAGCCGACCACACCTGCACCAATGATCCCAATTTTTTTTCTACGTACTCTCAACATCCTATGCTATCATCCACCCACCGAGCTCGAAGCGATTCAACACCTCAATTCACCGGAACGGGCACCCCAACCCCATTTGCATTATTTTTTGCCGCCACTGTAGCTTATCCTCATAACTGCACTGAATTTTAGTATCCAGGGTCCCATCCCCTAAGCTCTGAAACAGAACAGCTTTGGGAACCTTTTTGCATGAATGTGCACTATTTTGCTCTCACCAGAGCATGCAGAGTGGGCTCGATTTCTGATTCAATGAGAGTTCAGTTGAGCCCCTGCCAAAACCTATAAAAGGAAATTTGACGGGGAATCAAACATACTTATCCCCATTGATTCTGGGGGTTATTGATTTCGATAAGAACCCAGATACTTTTAGTATCCAGGCATTACCACAGGGTCCAAATAAGGCCGGCCAAGTTAGAATCGACATAAATTGATTATACCCTGGCCAAAAGAGGCTGTGTCCCGAAATAGTTGTCCGAATCAGTAATTGCCCCTTGCCAGTTCTCAAATGGTGATCTAAATTGGGGAATGACTCTGTCTTGGTTCTGGAGGGATCAATCCTCCAGAAATGTCCAGAGACAAAATTGATGCAATGTTCACAGATAGCGGCACTCATTCATGGGACTCCTATTAGTCTCCTAAAGTCTGAGGATCGAAAGCATCTCCAAAAGTTTTATGAACTCTAGGAATAAGTCTAGAATTTCCGAAGGGTCATTCAAACTGAGTGGGCCATTTCAAAAAACCACTTGAGTGTTCAGAAACACGAATTTCGACTTTATAATAGGGCAGCTTTCTACGCTGAGATCATAGAGTCATCTGCTTGATTTGGCTTGGATTTGGCATGAAAAGGTAAAATCTCGGCCTTTGTCTACAGAAACATATCCCTCAGATGTAAGCTCCTAAAGAAACTGGGGTATCCAGGCTCCGCCCGGTAGGGCCATTACCTTGGAATTAAATATTTGGATGCATCATGCATGGACTCTCAATAAGGAAAGTATCCTTCCTTTTCGGGCGCTTATCAATATTGCGTCACACATTCCCACCTATATAGCCCACGTATCTGGTCGTATTAGACCCGGGGCATGGGTGATGCAACGGGTCTAATACGACCAGATCCCGGTGATGGGGCGGGTTTTGAGATACATTCACAAAACCCGCGCGGTATTACCCTTTTCAGCCTCATCCACGGCACGGCGGCACAGCGCGGAGGGCATCAGAGGCGCGCGACGCCATCAATTCCACCCGCACCGGGCGCACGGGTCTCTGCGCGCCATCAACCTTTCGGTGCGCCATCACTCCGCATCAAATATCATCGATTCCATCAATTCTTCCGCCCGCCCGCCACCGGCAGCCTTCCCCCGCCTCCCCCAGGGCCCCGTAAATCACGAAAATAATATAGTGTACTACTATACACTTAACAAACATTCTGATGTAAAAATCCCGGGGCGCGCGGCCTCCGCACGCCGTCAATTGCTTAAATACCTCCGTGTTACGTGTGCTGTGCGCACGAGGCCTAGACGGCGCCAAAAAAATACTGCTAAAATAGTAAGATAAATACCTTCCGTACGTGTCATGACCCCCGCACGTATCGCCATGCGCATCACACAATATCTGCACAGATAACACACAAATCATGCACAAGTATATGTGCATTGTGCATAGTGCCATATATAAAGTACATTCACAGATGCGCGCGGGGAGACTTACAGTAAATGAATGACATGTAAACAAGCAGGAGGGAGGAGGAATATGTAATCGTTGAATGTAGTGTAGGTAGCAACGGTGTAAATGTCAGCGAACGCGAACGGATCAGGACGAGCTCAAGCCCGGGGAGGAAGCTGGACGGCCAATACAGCCATATCCCGTTCAGCGGTGGCGCGTGGCGGGCCCATGCGTGGGGTGCGCGATGTGCTCGTACCCGCCGCCTTATTGCGTGGCTTGGCCTTGGGGCGCTCAGAGGCATCACTCCCCGTCACCCTCTTCTTCTTGGCCGGTTTTGCCGTGTCTGTGTCTTCCGGCGCCTTGCGTTTGCGTGCAGCGTTGTTCGACCCATCTGCAAGCACGGGCTGATACACGATGAAGCCGCTGGGGGATGCCTGCATGGGGTGCGCATTGGCAAGATGGTGCACGGCGACAGGCTGGGCTTCGAAGTGCAGGGGAGGCGGTGTGCAGAGCCGTAGCTGGCTGGGGATGTGCACATCGAAAGCCGGTGCCCTGTACATGTCGAAAGCCGGTGCCCCGTGCACGTCGAAAGCCGGTGCGCTGTGCGCGTCGAAAGCCGGTGTGTCGTGCGTGTCAAGGGAAGGGGGAGGGAAATGTGCCGGGGTCGAAAGGTGCAAGTCGTAAGCTGGCACTGCGGGGAAGTGCGCGTCGAGGGGAGGGAGAGCGAAGTGCGGGCTGTCGAAATGCACTCGCGATGCAGGGGCGAAGGTGGATAGGCTCGCTGCCTGGTTTTGACCAACCCCAGCCCCGAGCGATTCCATGTCGAAGATGGGGAAGGTGGTCGAGTCGAGATCTGGGAGCAGACTGAGGAGATAGTCCGCGTCAAACTCCTCGTCCGCGCTGAGCGTCGCGGGTGCTCTGGGGAAGAGCCTCACATCAGTGAGACCCTCGGTCCCTAGATGGACATCTGCACTGGCGGCGGTCTGCTCAGCAGAGGCAGCAGACACGGGGATAGGAACGGGGATGGGGATGGGGCCAATGGAAGCGCCGGAGGAGGTGACGGAGGAGGCGGGTTCTTGCGACAAAGCGGTGATGGGGGCAGGGACTGACTCGCTGACACTATCCTCCTCACGTTCCACCTCCTCCTCCTGTTCCTCTTCCTCGTCCTCCTCCCCCTCACTCGGTGTATCGCGTTGGCGGCGACTGGGCTGCAACTTTGGGCCGCGCTTGTCCTTCTTCGACGCCTTCGACGCCTTCCCATGCTTGCCGCCAGCGTCCTTGCGCTGCTTGCGTTGCTTGGCATCGCCGTCGTTGGCCGCACAGACCACCGCGAGCTCGGCTGCCACCGCTGCAGCCTGCAGTGGAGTCAGCTTGACCCAACTGATTGTCCCGTTGAGCCATCCATCACGGATTCGCCGCAAGCGCTCATTAGTCTTGAGCTGGGCGGGACACACGAAGGGGATGTCGGCAGGCCAGCCTGATATTTCCACTCCCCAGAGACCCTGCATATCGACCTTGAAGTTTTTGTAGGAGACGGTAACCGTGTCGTCGTTGACAAAGGCGCGAAGCCTATCCTCGGCGAACTTCGATGCCTGGGCGGACATGCTAGCACGGGTGTCACGGGTGAGGTTTTCTGACACGAGGTCAAGTTTTAGCGGCGAAAAATACATGGAATACATGGATGTACGGTTAGATCGCGTGCACGACCACAACTCAAACTCTTGAAGCATTTGAAGTGCAGGCTTCTTGCAAACTTCAATGCAAAACTTGTCGGAGCCTCCTGAGTACACGACAACAGGCCTGTTAGCGTCATCAACGTGGCCACGCGACGCGAATAAAAGAATGCGTGTCCCAGTCCTTGCGTGAAGTTGGTGAACCTATGGATCATTAGCTCACGACATGGCGGTGGAGGACATTGCATACAGCAGTTTCGATTTTGGTCACGGTGGCCACAGTGTCACTATGAGCCGCCGTGTTGTTTGCACGCATGCCCACGCGGTTCAGCAAACGTTTATCTTCCACGTCTTGCATCCACTGCTGGGCGTCCTCGTCGCTGACGCCCTCAGCAAGCACCTCATTCACCCTGGCTTGGAGTTCCGTGTCAGCAAGTTTGAAACCGTCTAGGGTCGATTTCAGTGGTGAAGACGTGGGAAGAGGAAGAGATAATAATACCATCGGCGGTCTCGGTCCTCGCAATGTGGGAAGTGACGGCATTACGCAACGACACCTTACGTTCAGCTTTAAACTGCGAGGAATTGTTGAGCAAGGCTTTGATGTAATCCGGGGTCTTGTCATGCTTCAAAGCAAGCGCCACAATTGTTTCGGCGCGCTGAGCATAGAACGCGTCGATGTCGGCCCACATAGCATCGATCTCTTCTTTTTTCTGCTTGGCTGCTTTAGCCTTTGTCGCCTTCTCAGGGGTCGGAGCTGGTTGGTTAGGGTCGCGTTTTTTACGTCCGCGGGCCTCCTGGACCGCCTTGCCCGGGTTACGAGAGGCATGGCTGGTGCGGTCATTGACTGACATGGTGAGATATTTTGAGAAGCAGCGGTGAGAAGGCGGCGGCGCTTTGAATAGACTTTGTTGACGTGGGTATCAACAAATATATTGTGGGAAGATACGTGATTTTATATATAAACATAGGGGTTTCCCTGCATAACCTACTACTACATACCTCCAACACAAGGTCCTTCAGACCATGCGTTGTGTAGCGGTTGGTGCGTTACCACCAACCGCCGCTACCAACGCGGGTCTTTTTGGCGCATGTGTTCTATCCCCACGTTCTGCATTCCTGCTCTTATTTTATTTTTCAAGTCTTTTTGACGAGTTTTTCTTGTGGACAATCTTCTCAGTTTTGTTTCCACGACTGCATATATACACAGACTTATCCCATGCACAATAGATAAAGCAGATACAAAATAAAATCGAAAAAATAGGGAGTTTCATGCTAGGTGTTTACGGATATACGCCTCAGCCTCCTCAGAAGAACGAGCGAACAGCATTTCAGCACCTTCTTTGTCCAGAAACAGGCGGTATGCTTTCTCCCTGAAATTATTTTTTTAAGAAAATCAGCATGTGCACACCTCGTACAATTGACTCACCGGTTTTTGAATGCGATGTGATGCCCACTCACTGCATAGATGGTCCGAGATTGTGACTGCGTCTCCTGGAAAAATTTGGTGACTTCATCGACCGAACGCACGAGCAGAAGTTCAGCGCCATCGGTTTTCTCGAAGACGTTGTGAGCCCGTGCACTGGAACAGCAGTAATAGAAAATCAAATCAGTTTTGGTACAGTAAATGAGTAGTGGGACGTACCGGTTCTTGAAGAGCTCGTTCCGCACACTGACGGCGTAAACGGCTGACTCGTTTGTGTCAGGCACTCCCCCAGCCATGTTCCTTGCCTCCGCCTTCGGGACGAAACCACCCACCTGCATGGGTTGGACAGGGGTTGGGGCCCGGGATGAATGGGACGGCGCGGAGACGACCATGTCGGTGAGGATGGAATGGGCAACACCTCTCCGCCGTGGTCGGGAATCTGGCGGGAAGATCCCCATCTCTGGCAACAGCCGAGGCAGAAGGAAGGGCTCAGGCGTGAAAATTGGTGGGGAAAATTGCGACGCGATTGAGGACCCAGTAGAAGTCATTGAGCCAATTGATGAGATGAGTGATGGAGAAGAACGCGCAGACAGCTTCACTGGGGATTTTGTGGGTGAACGAGGAATACGAGGAAGTGTGGTAGAGATTGTCTGAGGGGACCGAAGTGGCGCCTTGGCAGGAGGTGCTTGCACCTGCGACTGGGAAGGAGTATCAAAAAATGGAGGTGATGGCGGGCGCGATGGTGGTGGACTGGGGCATGGGGACGTATTGGGGACTGGGGAAGTAGACAGCGACGATGAGCACGTAGATCCCGGCAGATGCTCAAGACGCCATTCGTCAAAGTGCTCGTGCTTTTCATCGCAATTCTCCTCCCATCTATTGTGGATTCCAATCCAATCTGGGTCCGAGATGACTACTATCCCTGGATATTCACGCTGGAATGGCTTGATCTGGGAGCTGCAGGAGGTAAGCAATGCATCAGCCAAAATCCACTTTAACGCACTAGAAATCTGTGTATATGCCGCGCGGTCCTCCACTCAAAACTGCGTAGAACAAGCAATCAATGGCCTTGCTGTGATCCTCCATTGAACCAGCATTGGAGGCAGGAAAGTAGTCGGGGAAGCAGCGGATAGGAGCCCCCGCCGTCAACGACTGCACCAGGCGTACCATCCGGGAGAGTAGGTTTGTTGTGTAGCACGTGTGCGGCCCGGGCCGTTCATCCGCCAGTGGTACTCCTTGTCGAAATTACCAGCAAATCACAAATAAAATTCAAAACTTGTATTCTACGTTATATTTGTATGGAGAAGGGAGCCCGCGTTCTTCGCACGTTATCTGCTTCATCCACTGCCTATAATTCGACTCATCCTCATGGTGATATAAGCAGCACATGTAATCACAGCCGCAAGTACACTTAACACAGTATTGCGGCCAGCGACATTCACAGTGGAGGTCGGGTGTCAGGGAGCGTGGGCGCGATGGTGCGCGGTAAAAAATCTGCTCGGGGATCACTGACGAGTCGTGCTCAGTCTCCGACTCGGAACATGAGCTGGAGTCCGAGTCCAACTCGTGAGATGCTGAATCGGACTGTAAGTTTGGTGGCCGACTCTGTGTACCAGAAGGTTGGGGTTGGGATGCCCGCCGCTGGCGGACTCGGTGCTCATGTCTCAGCTGTGCACGGGCTTTCTCGTCGTTTGCCTCACGCTTTGTGAGGAGTCGTTCCCTACATTACAGCTTTAGAAGTGAATAGAGTAGACATTCCAGCCACGAACCTGGTGCGCCTCAAGGAATCAGCTGCACGAATGGACTCGCGATTTCTACGGTGAAGTCAAATACGAGGATAGGAAAAAAATGTGGAGTGGCTCACCGTGTTCTGTATTTCTTGGCGGATGCCGATTGCTGCGCTTTGTGTTGTTCAGTCAGCGTTTGAGAACGAAGGCTTAAGGCTTTGAGAACACGGAATAAGGGGGATTTCTGCAACATACTGCCGCATACGCTCCTGAGCAGAGGTGCGAAGTTTTTTTGCATGTCTGGTAGCGGCAGTCAATGAGATGGGTGGGTGGTGGCTTATGGCGGGCGTACTTGAGTGCATAACGCTTGAGAGCAGTCTGTCGGCGTTCTGCTTTAGTCACAGCATCAAGCGGTGGCTCGGAGGAAGCCATTGGAACGATGAGATTGTGGTATCAAGGTGAAAAGGTAATTAGAAACATCAATAAATTGCGCTCGTAAACAATGAGTTCGCGATAATTCGGTCTTGTTAAATTCACCACCTCACCACCTCGTACCCAGAAATTATGCCCTTTGAATGTGTTGTTAGTATGTATCCTCTAGATGCTCTCCAATATTTCAAGATTTATTGAGCCACAGGCTAAAGTAAAAAGCTCAAAATACATTCTACAGAAAAACTCCCCTTGTATCACTCATATGTTGCCATTTGAACACTTGCGAGGCTACGCCGAAATTTTGAGACGATTCTGACATGTAGACGGCGAGATATGGGCCTGGCAAAATAGCGGCATCACAAATTGCACCTGCCATCATCCATGCGACGGTCTCAGTCACTCGAGGTTTATGGGTACGGGGTTTGGATTCAAGTAGATAGCACAGGCTCTAGTAATTCATCTACGGTACTGAACAACCCGACCCCCATGTCCCATCGTGCACCCTTGTCTTCGCACATCCGCTCATACGCTGCAGGGTCCTCGCGGTGCAGCTCCGACTCGGTCCGGAAGCCGTTGTCGACATACCGCATGAGGCCGCCGGAGGTGTATTGCGTGAAGGAGGCACGCTCGTCGCCATCCTGAACGGGAATATTGGAGTGCGAAATGGTGGCGGAAGGGAATAGGATGGTTGCGCCGGCGGGGAACTCGATCACCAGCTTTAGGTCCCAAAGCACCAGGTGCCCACCCTTGCGCGGATCGAAGCGTCCCAGCGCCAGGACCGCACACCAGCCGAATGGGAGATTCAGCAAGTCGCGGTGCTTGAAGGTCCACACATCGGGTCCGAAATTGAATGCGGCGGAGGAGAAGACCGAGCAGCTGAAATTGGGGCGGAGGTGGGGGAGGTGGTGCTGTAGTGCGTCGGCGTGGGCGCGATAGTACTGGTACACCCGGGGCGCCCACAAATTGAAGGCGGCTATTCGATGGGTTAGGTCAGCAGAAGAGGTGGGTGTATGCAACGCACCACTGGCGAATCCAGCCATCCGCTTGACGTTGGGGTTGCCAACAAGGCGCTGGAGAAGGGCACCATAGATCCCGGTGCGGAGGCGAGAGGGAACACGCTGCCCTTTCCCATAGAAAAGACCCGTATTGAGGGCAGGAAACCGTCCCCGGGGCTGCTTCGACATCGTGGCGGGAAACTGGGCCGCTGTGCGCTCGGCGTTCATGGCGGCAAAGACATCTGCTGCAGCGGCCGCGTAAGTGGGGTCCCGTGGCTGCCCCGCAAGCACCGCGATGATGCGGCCCTTTGCGTCGATGATTGGTCGCGAGTCGCTGGATGAAGGTGCCGGGGCGGGTCAGAAAAGGGGTGCGGGAGCAGACAGGTAACACACAAGCCATTCCACGGCAGCAGACGAAAACCCATAGCAAGAATCTCAGCCAGCGTCCGGCGCTTTTTGCCCCCGTGAAGGTCTCCCTTCTTCCCTGCGTATGCGCCGCGCGCGGTGTCGAGGTTGGTCGCATCAAGGGTGGCGTGGATGGCGGCCTTCGCAGCCGCGTTCGCGGCCACCTGAGCGAGCAAGGTGGGCTGCTGCGCAACGTGTCCGGTGCGCGCAAAGGCAGCCTCGCGTTGCTTCTGACGTTTGGCGTGTCGGTGGCCGTTGCGCCGTGGAACGTCCTCGAGACGCACACGTTTGGCTGGGCGAGGGGCAGACGCGGGGCTGAACTCATCGACACCGCTGTCATCAATGACTGGAAGGTCATCGACGCCCTGGTCATCGACGAGAGGTGGCTGAGGAGGGAAGAGCGCCGTATCCTCCTCCTCCGTGCCCTCGCGAGCAATTGACTCACGCAGGAGAGGACCCAAGTCGAAAGTAGCGCTGCAAAGCGCGTCGGTGGAGGATGGCCAGTAAGGAGAGAAAGTGGTGCCACTCTGTGTCTAAATTGTTCTTAGCAACAAGCGAGGGGTACGGCGTGGAAATATGGCGCACCTTGCGCAGTTGCGGCGCCCACATTGCCACGGAGGAAGGAACCTGGATAGAAAGGAAAGGAGTGTTGAGAATTTACGAGAGGTGGTTGATAAAAGAACCGGCAGTGGGTTCTCTGAGAAGTTCACACAAAATATTTGGGGGACACAGTGATAGATTAATTGTATTCTACATACAGTTCAGAGGCGACTTATATAGTGTAGAACTACCTATGAGTCATAGCGGAGTCAATGAGAAGATCATAGTAGAATGAGTAAGAAAGTTCGGGGATGTTCGACTTGCCCGATGGCCGATGCCCGAGGTTGTCCCCTTCGGGCTATTATTCAACACTCCCCCTCAAGTCGGATATCCCAGCTTCAGCAGAGAACTTCTGATGCTTTGGGCGAGGGAGTCCCTTGGTGAATAGGTCTGCAACCATTTCATCAGTTGGACAATAGGTAACTTCGATAATACCTGATTCAACTTTCTCTCGAACAAAGTGATTTTGAACATCAAAGTGTTTTGACCGTGCATGAAATTGAGGGTCCTGAGAGATTGCAATGGCGGATTGATTATCGCAAAATACCTGACTAGATACTGGCTGTTCTAGGCCTAATTCAGCGAAGAGGTTGCGGAGCCAGATAACTTGGCGTGTTGCATGTGCTAAGGCGGCGTACTCGGCTTCAGTGCTTGAGAGTGCAACAGTGGTCTGTTTCTTGGAATTCCAAGAGATTGCACCTCCTGCTAGAAGGAAAGTATATCCAGAGACTGATTTACGGTCATCTGGATTCGAAGCGAAGTCGGCGTCGGAGTAGGCGAAGAATTCGAACGGGTCGGCATCGTCGGCGATTGCAGCGGCATCATAAGTGATTGACAGATGGCGGTGTCCATTCAAATATCGCATGATCCTCTTGACTGCTGTCCAATGCGCTGGCCCAGGATTGCTTGTATACTGGCTAACTCTGGTGACTGCGAAGGCTATGTCTGGTCTGGAGACAACAGCAAGGTATAGTAGTGATCCAACGATGGCGGCAAAGCTTGAACTGAGTCTTTCGTCTGCTTTCACTTCAGCGGCATCTTCACGCTTCGTTAGCGTGACATTCGGGTCTGTAGGGGTCGAAACGGGATTGGAGTTCTCCATGCCGTACTGACGAAGCATTCTGTCGATGTAACTGGCCTGGGAAATCGAAATGGCGTGGTTTTCGCGGTCGCGATTGATCTCAAGTCCGATAAGGAGTTTCGGCTCGCCAAGGTCAGTGATGGTGAATTTCTTCCGCAATGATTGCTTTAATTCTTCCATCTCGGTCGTGTCTTCGGTCAGGATGAGTAGGTCGTCGACCCATACGGTGATATACGAGGTTTTACCCTCGGTGGTGCGTGTATAAACACAATGATCAGCTTCGGTATGCTTAAATCCGAATTCGGCAAGGGTCGCATTTAATTTGCGGTTCCACTCGCGTCCGGACTGTTTGAGTCCGTAGAGGGTCTTGTAGAGGCGACAAACGCGTCCAGTGCCATCGTCATAGCCGTCTGGCTGGCGCATATAGATCTCCTCCTTCAGATCTCCATTGAGGTAAGCTCCTTTAATGTCGAGCTGTTGGATTTCCATATCCTTTATGGCGCCTATAGCTAGGATAGCGCGGAGCGAATCGAGGCGAACTACTGGGGAGAAGGTATCAACATAATCCATGCCTGGAATTTGTGAGTAACCTTGAGCTACGAGACGAGCTTTCAGTTTGATGATGTTTCCCAGTTTGTCGTACTTCTTGTCAAATGTCCATCGGGAGCCTACGACTTTTCGTCCCTCGGGTAAGTCTTCGAGTTTCCAGGTACCCATTGATTGGAGTGTTTGATATTCAGTTTCCATAGCTGCTTCCCAACCGTCTCGTTCATGTGAGGCTTTCGCTTCCTTGAGATTCCGAGGTATGTCATCAATATTTGATTGTGAAGCTAACAAGACATAATTGGTCTCATCTATGGCCTCAGATGCATCCTCGTTGGGTTGCGAATCGTCTGTGGGTGCTTTGGTACGACGTGGGCTATGTGCAGCGGGTAGACGTGATTGTGGGTTGTTGATCCGGCGATAATTATGATCTGGAATATCCCGGGCGGATCTGCGAAGTGGTGTAGGATTTAATCCCTGAGGTGCGTAAATAGCCTGTTTAAGAGGTGATGGAATGTTGGCTAATGGCTCCGTAGGTACGGGTGAAGGTGTTCGCGCGATAGGAGTGGTAGGTCCGGATTTATTCGGAGTAGCAGGTTCAGGTTTAATTGGAGTTGGAGTGGGAGCTGATTGAACAGTAGAAGGCTGCTGGTTGGTATTCCCTTGCTCCCCTCAAGCGGCAGTCTGATAGAAGTATCCATTTCAATCTCCTTCGGTTCAGTATCCGAGAAGTCGAAATTTCGTGAGACTTTGACTTGCCTGCTTGATTTATCCCAATATTTAACTGCTTTAGGTCCTTCTGCATATCCGACGAAAATGTGCTTCTTGGATTTTGCGACGGTTTTGCCTGGTTTCTTGGCTTCCGTAAGTATCCAAATATCGGATCCAAATTCCCTTAGGTGCGACATGTTGGGTTTATTGCCTGTCCAGACTTCATGCGGGGTCATTCCGTTCAAAGCTCTGGTAGGTGAACGGTTTCGAAGATAAGCAGCGTGGCTGACTGCTTCGGCCCATAGGAAGGATGGTAAATTGCGAGCAATGAGCATCGCGCGAGTGAGCTCCATTAGGGTGCGGTTGAAACGTTCGGCAATGCCGTTCTGGGAGGGTGAATAGGGAGCGGTCGTTTGTAAGTCAATTCCTTTCTCTTTACACCATCGGATCAGTTCCTTATTGATATACTCTCCCCCGTTGTCAACGCGAATATATTTCGGAGCAGTCTTGAGATGACGCTCAAGGTACGCGGCATAATCTTTAACACATTGGGTTGCTTCAGATTTATGTTTCATGAAGAACACAGTGCATCGACGGGAGTAATCATCGGTGAATGAGATATAATATTTGGCATTGGAAATTGCTAAATGGCTTGGAATAGCCGCAACGCGTGCAGGTCCCCAGACGTCGGAATGGGTAAGTTCACCATTTTCCGTTGTCTTGTCTTCGGATTCCTTTGGGTAAGGTTGACGGTGCTGTTTAGCTTGAATGCAAGCTTCACATTGGGTGAATGGTGGGCTGTCAGGAGATACAGTAAGTCCATTAATAAGTTTACCTTTCACAAGTTTTTCCAATGACGAAATTGATAGGTGACCGTACTTGCGATGAAGCGAGTTCCATGTTTCGGTAAGCTCAGCTGAAATATTTGCGTGATCCTCATCGCGAGGTTTCACATCCAGTAAGTAAAGTTTACCGATCTTCTTAGCTGTGGCTAATTTCATCCCTTTAGCATTGACTAATGTACATTTGCCATGGCGGAAGATAGCTTCCCCACCAGCATCATCAAGTTTGCTTATGGATAAAAGGCTGTTGGCTGACGTGGGGGCATAGAGTACATTGTTAAGAACATTTGTAACCCATTTTCCATCCACTTTGCAGTCCAATTTAACCGTGCCTTTGCCGAAAGCTTGAACCTTATTCTCACCAATACCAGTAATACTGTGGTTTGTGAGCGGGGTAAAATCCGTAAACAATTCTTTTGAATTGCAGACATGGGACGTGGTTCCAGAATCAGCAAGCCAATCGGTGCGCTTGAACGAAGTTGCCATATGGCATTTACACTCAGCTATCTCAGATGTATAGGCCTGATCAGCTAAGTCGTTATTCGTAGCATCCGATGGTTTGTCTTCAGCCTGGTTGGTCCTATCTTTAGTCTTTGTTTTAAATTTCCCCGAGGTTTGCTTCGGACCTTGGCCCTCGCGATCTCCACCCTTTGCGAAACATTTATGTTTGCAATGGTATTTCCGACCACAGTTTGAACATGTGCTGTCTGAAGGGCAATTGCAACCAATGGATTTATTTGTGGACTTGGGGTTTCGGTTCGAACTCGAATTCGATCCCCTCGAGACTAAT